>JAECWU010000095.1:0-104561 GCA_018150985.1 Chymomyza costata | reverse complement strand
AAAAAAATTATGTACATATCACTATTTTGGACAGAAGAGCCGTACTTTTTTTAGTTAGCGTCTACACTACATTGGTCACACTACGAGCCCTAAATAATAATAAATATAAAAAATATGTACACACTAGTGCTGGAAGTAATATCGATGTTTTTGATTTTTTCCGATTATCGATATTTTTATTTCGATTTTCGATTATCGACCAAATCCCATTACGGACAAAATATGGGCAATCAAAAGCATCCACATCGCAGACACTGTTCGCTTTCATAGAAAAAAAACAAATCGCAAAAGATCCGAAGTAGTAGGGTGGACTCAATTTTGGCACTTCGACAATATTTTAATGTCGAAAACTTAGATTCAAGCATGTGCCCGTTGAATTACTGGAAGGTAATACTTTTTAAAGTTTAGCAAGGCTGGCAATCTAGTGAGCGACAAACGGAGTTCGCTTACATCAAAAAACGTTGACATGATTTTATTTATTAACGATAATGAAGGGATCTCCAATTAGTTTAAAGATTATGAGTCTGCAATGGATGGCTGGAACAAGACTTTTTTTGTTATAACTCGCAGGCTCACAAATAAAAGTGGTGTAAACTTTACATGTGACAGAGGCACCCCCCTTATAGACTTTGGGCAGCTGAATCCGAAGTTAAAAAAACCCCGATCCAAGGATTCTTAGATAATATCCATATTATCTCGTTTTATGGGATTTTTTGGTGTGAAGGAGTTTTTTGGACTTTGGATTCAGCTGCTCAAAATCCATAAGGGATGCCACTGTCACCTATTAAGTTAACACCCATTTTTTTGTGGCCTGTATTATCTTTTGTGTTTCGTTGTATAACCTTTTGTATTGTTTTTATTATTTCTTTGCTTATTTTTATATGAAATGGAATTAATTTTAAAATGTATATTATGAAAATATTGTTATCTCTTGGTTTGTTTGTTAATTCCGTTTTATTTTTGAAAATACTTATATAACCAAACCAACAGATGGTCCACTCTGAATTAATTTAAGCATTCAAAAAACATGTACTTCGATGTATCGAAACATCGATGTATCGAAGTTATAAAATATCGAAAACATCGATGTTTCTCCAGCATTAGTACACACCGGTAGGCAACACTGTTTTGGGTAGAAGTGCACTACTTTTCGTAGTTAAATATCTCGTTCTGGGTTGAGCATATATGCTGAATATTTTTAGTCTAACTTGTTGAGCACTTCTGCATTTCTACCCTAAAAATAATGCATTATAACTTTTTAATTAGTTAGTGAGCTTATGAACTTGGAGTATTTTAAAAAAATTACAAGCCAGCTGTGCTACATATAATAAGTATAATGCTCAAGTTAGCTTATTATAGAATAAAATACTATTTTGATAAATGATCTTATTAAATCTGCTAGTTTGCACTCACCTTAAGTAAATATTTACTGCCACAGTGGCTGCTGCAACAGGAAGTGGGCGTTGTAAGACTTGTTCGGTCAAGTTTTCTTAATTAAAAGCATAAATATATGTCATGATTACGCAGCGCGATAAAAGTCACGATAGGGGGGCCATGGGAATGAGGCTAGTAGTTTGATTAGTATTTTTTTACGTTCCAGGCCCCCACAACTTTGTACGAGCAGTTTTTTTTTTTTTTTATTTTTTGACCAGCTAATCGAACAGTTTATATCAAATTTGGAGTTTTACAAAATGAGTTTACCTCATAACGATGACTGAGACCTCAGCGAGAGATAAGAGCATTTAACAAATCGCGTCTAATCAAACAACGCAACTTAATACAAAAAAAAAAAACAACAAAAAAGCCCACGTCAATCATATTCAATTAAATTCAATTTGTTTTGTTGTTTTACGCTAGAAATAAATAAATAAATACCAATATGTATGGACAGATTGATGTAATCGTTGTTAAAAGGCGACCTCATTTCGGGCATTTGAATCAATTACGAAATTTTAGTTTCCAATACAATATATTTTTTTTGTTGATCATTTAAAACAGCTAAGTGTGCATGAAATAAAGACAATACGATAAGATTTTTTTAAAACAATAACAAATATTTATACTTATACAAAAAAGAAATAAACAATTTTATTTATTTAGCGGCATCATTGATATCTCATCGGAAGGTGCCCCAAATGTGTAAGCTGTCTTGCTTGCACTTGTCAGTTGATAAGCATCTACAACAACTACGAGAATGATCAAGCAGTTCTAAGTGTGCTGAGCTCTGCACCAAAGTCTTTTTATACCCTGTACCGTATGGTACAAAGGGTATATTGTGTTTGTGCAAGCCGAAAATGTATGTAACGTACAGAAGGAGACGTCGGAGACCCCCCAAAGTTACCTAAAGTATGATCAGTGTGACTCGAGAAGTCGATATACCCATGTCCGTCTGTCCGTCTGTCCGTCTGTCTGTCTGTCCGTCTGTCCGTCTGTCCGTATGAACGCCTAGATGTCAGAGATGGTAAGAGCTAGAGCAACCAAACTTTCAGATAAGATCCCTTGTTAATCCATAGGAGACAAGTTTATTTTATTTTTTTGATATCGGGATTACATAATATAGCTCCCATAGGGGTATTTCAGAAGATCTCGAAAAAAAGCGAAAGTTTTAGATGGATAATTCGTTTGTTTATGAAGATATCATAACCAAATCTGGCAGTCGGAAGTTTTTTAGAGATCCCCAGCACTGTAGCAAATTTGATCAAAATCGGTTGACTATATCATATAGCTCCCATAGGATCGATCGGTCGAAAAAATGTTTTTTTTACAAAATTCGTTGTGTTTCGTTTGGTTTTGAAGATATCGGAACCAAACTCGGCAAGAAGAATTTTTAAGAAAGACCCCAGCACTGTTACAAATTTGATCAAAATCGGTTGACTATATCATATAGCTCCCATAGGACCAATCGGTCAAAAAATCGTTTTTTCTACAAAATTCGTTGCGTTTCGTTTGTTTGTAAAGATATTGTTAGCAAATTCGGCATTAAGAAGTTTTTTAGAGTACCCAAGCAGTGCACCAAGTTTGATCAAAATCGGTTGGCTATATCATATAGCTCCCATAGGAACAATCGGTCAAAAAAACGCTTTTTTTACAAAATTCGTTGTGTTTCGTTTGGTTTTGAAGATATCGGAACCAAATTTGGCTGTCGGGAGTTTTTTATAGTTCCCAATCAGTGTACTAAATTTGATTAAAATCGGTTGGTATCATATAGTCCCCATAGGACCGATCGGTCAAAAAAATTGTTTGGTGCAAAATTCGACTGATTTCTTTTTTTTTATGAAAATATCGTAACCAAATTTGCCGAATAAAATATCTTTTGGAGGTTTTAAGCAATGTGTCGGACTTAATTGCAATGTGGTGGTACAGGGTATCCCAAAGTCGTCTGCGCCCGACTTTAACGTACGCCATCTTTAGAATTGTTAAATACATGTTGGGAGGTACATTTGCTGTGCTTTAGAACTTGCCAAACAAGGCTAGCAATATACCAGTTTGTAACTAAAACTGGCTTAGTACGCAGATCCGAATATTTTTGAAAGCTAAACAAACCAAACGCATACCTAATTTAAGAGCACAGAGTGCACACTGAATCTAAAATTTATTTTTGAAAAAGGTTTTACTCTAAATATACTAAAACAATTTACCAAAAAATTATAACAAAACGATATTATAATAATAGTGACCTACCTTATTTTCAATAGCTTTTTTCCGATTTTGACATGCTTTAAAAAAAAGTTTGGAAACCATTTTTTCATTGTGCACTACAACTTTCTACCTTAAAAAGTTTAAGATGGGATATCCCATTTGGGATTTTTTTTTATATAGGGCTTTCCAACAAGAGGTGTTATTTTGAATCACCCGGTATTTCGGTAGCTGTCACTTTTGAAGCTTTTATTCTTTGACATTTGACAAGTAGAAACTACCGCATTACTAAAAATGAAACGATACACGCTTCAACAACGCATTGAAATTATAAAAATTCACTATAAAAATGGTGAAAATCTTGCAGTCACAGTTCGCAAAACTAAAGCATTTTTGATGAGGCCCATTTCCAGCACGGTGGCTACATCAACAAGCAAAATTGTCGCATCTGGGGCTCGGAAAACCCAAGAGTTATTGTTGAGAAGCCTCGCCATCCTCAACGTGTGACTGTTTGGTGCGGTTTTTGGTCCGGCGGGGTCATTGGACCTATCGAGGACATAGGGCAGCGACTTTGCGATATGGTTATGGAAAATTTCATGAAAAGGATGTGATCCTGTAGGCGTGGTCGTGATGGCCATTTGGCTGATGTTGTTTTTCATTATTAACGGCATGGCTTCCTCTGTATTATGAAATAAACATCCAATCATTTATCTAAAAAAATTACATTTTTCTTTGAATACCAAAATAACACCTCTTATTGGAAAACCCTATATGAAGTTTTGTCATTCAGTGCAAAAATATTCGAACTGCGTATGGGCCTTTAAAAAAATTGATAGTTTAAAATATCCCTACTACGCATGTACAGATATATCCTATGCAGAGACATCTCAGCTCGCCTCATTGCAATGCAACTAAAAACAAGGCTTGGAAAGCATTATATTGTTATTCCTAGAACTTGTCACTTGGAAAGATTTGGAGGTAAACAATGAAAAGTTGTTAAATGATGTTTGGAGGTGTTCCCAAAAGTAAACAAAATTTTAAGTAAGTAGCGACTTCATAGGTCTGCAAACCGATTTCGTTGTTTATATAAGTTTTCACTAACAAATAGCAGATATGCAAAAGAAACAACTTATCTAAACTTAAAGTTGATAAATAGTAAATTTTTAATACCTTAGTACTCGCTGAATTTAAAAAAATTTGTCATAAAAATGCATTGCTTTTTAAAAATTTCTTGTTTTTTTTTTAAATTTTTTTTTTTTTTTTTTAATTTAAATTTTTTTGACAATTTTTCAATATTTTTTCAAAATTTTCCACTTTTTTTTGTTAAGTTTCTAAATTTTTTTTTTATAAAATATTTCTACACCTAAGCATTAAGTCTAATCTTAAATAATAATAATTGACGTTATTAAGTTCTTTATCCAAGTATTTTTCCAAATATATGTATAGATACAAATTGAAAAGTATCCAAGACAGACATAAATAAGACAGACATAAAAATAAAAAGTTCGGCCTCAGAAAGCAAAATCCTTTTAAGGTTATATTAAACTCACTAAGCACTACTCTCCAGAATTTTGATCATTCTGGCACTTAAAATGTTAATTTTTAGCCATTTAAAAAATCTAGTTAAATTTTAAATATCTTTGTCCTCGTTGATTTAAAAAATATTGTCATATAAATTCATTTCTATATAAAAAAATTTCTTCTTTAATATTTTATATTTTTTTTTTTTCAAATTTTTTACATTTTTCAATATTTTTTATTTTTTCAAAAATTTTCAGTTTTTTTTTAAATTTTTAAATAAAATATTTTTTTACATAAACAGATCTCAAATAATAATTTAGGCTGTTAAGTTCTCTATCCTAGTATTTGTCCAAATAAATGTATAGATGCAAATTCAAAAGTATCCAGGAAGGACACAACTAAGGACTGACATAAAAATAAAAACTTAGGCTTCAGAAAGCAAACCCCCTTCAAGGTTGTAGAAAACTCAGTACTATTTCCAGAATTTTGATCGTTATGCCACAAAAAATTTTAATTTGTAGGCATTTAAAAAAATATAGTAAATTTTTAATATCTTGGTCCTCGATAATTCTAAAAAAATGTCATAAAAATTCATTGCTATTAAAAAATTTTTTTTTAATTTTTTTATTTTTGTTTAATTTTTCAATATTTATGTTCAGTATTTATGTTTCTTTAATACCATATAAATATCAATTAGCTTAAATTTTTTTACTAATTTTTAAAACAAATAATTTTTATTTTTTTTTAATTATAAAAAATATATTTTTTTTTTTCAAAATACATCACAAATTTTTTTCACCGTTTAAGATAATATTTTTAATGGAGTAAGCGTTTATCCGATGGAGAATAATACAGTCACGCCTGCCGGTGACATCCCAAAAAGTAAAAATAATATTATTTTTATATTTAACTATATTTTACATAATCATGGAACCCGGCAAAAATGGTCCTGCCGGAACATTGTCTTGCTTGCTACTAGCGGGATCAGCAAAGATTTTTTCGATTATGAATCTTTGATAAACTATACCTACATACGTACCTATTGGGGCAATTTATTTCGAAACACATTTTCAAAAATAACCGTAATCGATTCTCTTTATTGAACTATCCTGTGATGTACGATATTTATCGTTTTGTTTTCGGGTGCTAGAAAGAACTAATCTGATATATAAACATGCCACGTACAATTGATGGGACTTGCGATTTGTTATTGGACACAAAGAATTGGCAATTCAAATCCCTTGAACTCCAATAGCCCATCGGTTGGGATCATGAGAGTGCTCGGACTGACTTATATAGTTTTGGTTGCTGCAAGTTTGGAAGAATGATATTTACCGAGTCAATCTTCAGTTGTTTATTGTACTTTGAGAAGCCAGGTAAGTGGCTCTAAAAATTAATTTGAATAATTGGTTGCTATGTCTTCGTTTGTAGTATAGTAGAGAAAAAGGGATGCATTTTTTGACAATTTTATTTAGAATTGTGAAAACTAAGTAATCCACATCTTTGCTCTTGTCATTTTTGTGATTACCAAGGATGTTCGAAACAACTTTTGACAACTTAGAAATATATGGTAAGGCCATTTTGGAATTTTAAGATTACCACAGCTTTTTGGGCGAATTTTCCAATAATTTAGTAGTTATTACGGATTTGAGTGGATAGGAATTCAACAAATAAACGTTTATAAAAATCGGTAGTGTCGCTTTATTTTCTTGCTTCTGACGTTTACTATCTCGACAAGGGTGCAACGTTCAACTTTCTTCGAGCATCGTCTCAGAAAACATCGATGTCGTGCACGAAATGATAAACAAAGATCGTAGTGTGATATAAAAAAGATTTATATTAGACTTATGTCTTGTTTGATTGATAGTTATCACATTATAAAAATCACCTTGGCTGTTAACAGCATCTCAAAATTAAGAAATTTTGCACCAAATCGAACGAATCAGATTAAAAAATTCAAGCTAACAAAAAATGTTGATAACTTTTTAAACACACCTCGTTTGGTATAATGCACCGCTAGGGTATGCAGTATTTGCGTAACAAGAGCCAGATTTTCCTGCTGATTCAACTCTGATTGAAACCAAGTTGTAGCTGTTCTTGTAATTGCAGCTGCTGTGGCGCAAATCAGATAAACATGCTGGCCCAGACACACGGCACGATCTTTGGGGTCACATTCTAAGCACGCGCCATCCAGGCGCACACAGACATGGAACATATGTTAGCATAACTCAGACCGAGGGCAATCGACAATGTTCCGCTTGGACACTCTGTTGCTTTGAGGTCATAACCAACAACAACTGCAACAATACAAAAAGACAACAGTCAATTAGCTAATAGAAAACCCTTAAAAGCCCCCCATGGGGCTTAAGGCCCCACCTGCCAGCGTCATGATTAGCTGGAAACTCTTATTGTTGTTATTGCTATATTCCACTACTAATTATAAAGCTTATCAATTAATATAAAAATAAAAAAGAAATATATAAAAGATGCTTAGCATTGCTCACCACAGTAGTTCTACTTTATTTGCATTTTTAATTTGTTCCCAATTAAATATTCATCTTTTATACGCTCAAGGCTCGAGCTAGGTCTTCCGACTGCGACTCCAATATACAGTAAGTAGTAGAGTAGTATCTGTATCTCACGCTGTGTCACTTTATGGTTTTTGATTTATACGAATATTTCTGATTAATTGAAGCGGACTCGCATCTAATTTGGTGAAAGTGGCGTGTGGTTGTTGCCTCATAACCTAAGCGTTTAAATAATGATACGAATGCCAACTACGACGCTAGATTCATTTCATTAGGGCTCGTTAAGGGCACTCAGCTGAGCTGGGCTATTAAAAGAATTTACCTAACTAACAGCCTGACGTTGTCTCCGAAGACTTCGTCTCTCTATCTCTCTGTTTGACTCTATCTGCAATTTGTTACGGTTAATTTTTACGCTTGGTCTCCATAATTTAATAACCTTTAATGCGATATGTGAAAACCTGTACCTGAAACATGTATGTATATACTTCTATGTGTATGGCTTAGCGTGTTTATACGTGGCTGCAATTTGACGTGCCTTGGAGGCTCAGTTTACGATTTAGGAGTTGGAACAAAAAAAAGCTACTTTTATTTATTAATTTCATTAAAGGATCAAACAATGGTCTGTATTCAGAAAAAAAAGAGTAGCTATGAACAAATTCGCGTCACTAATCCGCTAGTTGAACTTATTAACGATATGCTTTGACCTGCATCATCAAGTGGACAGCGACTAAGACTTACGAAGGATAGATTAAGTGCAAATAAAACTAACCAATTAAGGGTATTCACGCTCATTCTTTACTTTAAGGGTTGAAATGTTGTGCAAATATTCAACAGACTTAAACGTGAATACCTCTTGCTTAGTTTGTGGCTTGAATTGCTGAGTTTGTGCTTCTTCTTTGGTAAATTTTGTAAATTTTTATATTTGGCCGTTTAAGGGGACTACGCAGCTCGAAAAATTTCGCGCGGAATGACAAAACTTCATACAAAAAAAAATCCCGTTTAATGTGAAGTTTTGTCCTTCCGCGCGAAATATTTCAAACTGCGTATAGGCCCTTAGATGTTAATTCAAACAAAAACCTACAAAAGTAGGTTTCAGTGGAAACTTGCTGTTATATAATACTTTATTTTTTTAATTATTATTTAGTAAATTTACTTATTGTCTGAAGACATATGTAAATAAAATATGAAGAAAAAAAAAAGATGTAATATAGGGTTTTCCAATAAGAGGTGTTATTTTGGTATTCAAAGAAAAATGTCATTTTTTGAGATAAATGATCGGATGTTTATTTCATAATAAAGAGGAAGGTATGAATGAATGAAAAACAACATCAGCCAAATGGCTACCACGACCACGCCTACAGGACCATATCCTTTTCATGAAATTTTCCATAATCAAATCGCAAAGTGGCAGCCCTATGTCCTCAATAGGTCCAATGACCCCGCCGGACCATAAACCGCACCAAACAGTCACACGTTGAGGATGGAGAGGCTTCTCAACAATAACTCTTGGGTTTTCCGAGCCCCAGATGCGACAATTTTACTTGTTGACGTAGCCAACGAGGTGAAAATGGGATGATTTTTGGATGGAATTCCGGATCATTTTCATGCATTTCAAGGACCCAATAAGCAAAGACATCTCGGCCGGCTTGAGTTCTTGTGTTAACTGAACTTTATAAGCCTTAACACCAAAGTCTTTATGCAAAATACGGTGTAATGACGTTTGTGGAATGCCCAATTCCAAAGAACGACGAGGAATGGACAAACCTGGGTTTTCTTCAACACTTTGGGTTACAGTAGCAATATTCTCAGTTGTTCTCGAGCGACGTGCAAGGGTTTTATTCTTCAAATCACTAACTTGTCCCAACAGCTCGAATTTTTCCACCAATTTCTGTATTGCGGTCCGACAAGGTGCTTCACGACGACCCAAAAATGCTTTAGTTTTGCGAACTGTGACTGCAAGATTTTCACCATTTTTGTAGTGAATTTTAATAATTTCAATGCGTTGTTGAAGCGTGTATCGTTCCATTTTTAGTAATGGCGTAGTTTCTACTTGTCAAATGCCAAAGAATAAAAGCTTCAAAAGTGTCAGCTACCGCAATACCGGGTGATTTAAAATAACACCTCTTGTTGGAAAACCCTATATAATATAATGAAAAGTAATAATATTTATTTCACTTAATTTACTAAACGAATTGCAAAAAACTTGCTCTTTTACTAGCGTTGATTTTTATTAACTCTGACACTAATTAACTAACTTGTTGCTTTTTACAACAACAAATTATTAAAAATGCCGAATTTTGCAGTGTTGAAAATGCCTCAAACTGCAAATTTTGCAATACTTTTGTAACAGCTCAGCAGTCTGGCACAGTTGAGTTGAGAGTTGAAACTTAACCCTATACTTAGCGTGAATACCCTAATTATTGTAAAAAGCCAAAAGAGCACCCTTCATGCACAAAAGAAGACATTGCTTTTCAAACGACACTATTCTGCTCTGATAAGGACGGTATTGAGGGCTCCAAACGCAGAAGCCGTATTCTAAAATGGAATCCGCATAGTAGACGAAGGCGGGGATAAAAAAAAAATTGTGGCTGCTTTCCAAAATCATTATGAGTTTCAGATCGAACTTGAGTTGTATGACGGTAGAAAATTCGAGCCCGAAACAGAAAATAAGAGTTCCGTCCCGTCTCAATGCAAAATCCAATTTAAAATTCAGCCCACCAATGCATATTCCACCAGAATTTTTTTTATATCAGTATCTTTACATAGGTATGAATATCATATGTCACACTGTGTTAATTGTCATTTTATTTGATTCATTCAGTAGGTAGGTAGTTTAGGGCGGCAGTTTGGGCTTAGCTTCCCAACTCACTTAGGCCAAAATAGGCCCGTTGTGATACTGATAATGGGAGTAAGTGATAAGGATATAGAATAGACAGGAAAAAATAGGGGAATAGGAAAAGTGGAAAGTGCAGGACCATGCTTTACGTGGGATTCGAACCCACATCCTCTGGGACGATAGTCTAGTGCACTGCCGCTAGGCAATCAGGCCGCAGAGACTCATTCAGTAAGTTTTGGTAAATTGCTATGACCAATAATACGCTTTAGCAAAGCAAAGTTAAGTTGAGAGTGGAAACTCAAACCTATACTTTTAACGCTGCATCAGACCTCAACTTTTCAAATCCTTAAATCAACAGCAAGCGTGAATGCCCCAATTATAGTTCGTGAATTTAACAGTGCACTTAATCGTCCTTTTGAGTTTGCTTATTCACAACTTGACGATGTTGACGATGATCCAGATTTGTCGATACGTTACCGATCCCAGGAATTCCGGCCATATTCTTCTTCCCTACATACATATGATAGATTCATTTTTCGTTCTTTTATTTCAAATAAATTTCTTACTATTTAAAAAAAACACTCTTTGTAGTCATAAGGATATAAGTATTGTTTTATAATTTTTCTAAATTTTGCAAACTGCGTGTTTTCAATATTCAGAGCAATCTTCAAAAGTAAGCACTGGATTGAAAGAACTTCCCAACTCGATACCACTTCTACTGATAAACAGTAGCTTTGGCTGAATCATTGTAGATTTGTGGATCGTATCCATCATGCCCTTTTAAAAATTTTGTGTAAGATTCAGTTCACGATTTGCTTGAATTAAGTTCAACAGCAGATTTTAAAGTTTTGAAGAATACAATAGTTTACACTAAAATAAAAAAATGGTTTAAAAATGATAGTCAGGGCGTAAACTCTCCAAAAAGAGCGAGTTTTTAACATTTTGTCGCTACTGGTATGTTTACACGCACTATATGAAATACTGTAAAGGGTCATCAATCTGGAGGTTTTTTTTAAATGCAAAAAAACACAAAAATTTCAAATAAATCGGAAAATCTTTATTATCAATAGAAATAACTATTCTTGCCATTCAATTTTTAAAGATAGTCCCTTTCAAAGGTTGGCCGCAACTGCGCCGTAGCTCGTCCATGCGGATGTTCCAATTTTCGGCGGTATCTCGCGAATAACACGGGTAATGCTTCAATCGTAGCTGGCCTATCCACATACACTTTAAACTTCACGTAGCTCCAAAGGAAATCTTGATGGCCAAGACACCGGTCCGGAGCGTGAAATTAATTGTTTACCGAATTGATTCCATAAACTGGCCTAAGCGCGCGAAAAACATTCCTTACAGAACACGAATTTTCCGTAATATAATTGTACGATTTTTTAAACGTTTTTCGGGTGTGGTAAGTCTTTCCATGTTGAAATGGCAATGAAAACTCAATAAAAAACAAATGGCAACTTGACAGTACTCACGCGTGATTTATCAAAAAAAACCCTTTTGAAAAAAAACCTCAAGATTGATGACCCTTTAAATACAAATATTACATAAAAATGTAATGTGTCATTAAAATGATTGTGTAAAATGTTTTCCGCCATATTCCGAATTCATGAACGCTCTAACGGATCCAGTTCCAAGTGTTAGAATATAAGGAGGCTCTATTCGACATATTAGAATCAACTTGTTAACTTGCAGTCGTGCTTTAAATATTTATATTGTCTATTTAAATATTAATATTAAGCCTAACTATCTATGCCTTGTTTGTATCGTATACTGATCGTGAACTGTACCACATAAACTCATGATTTATGCTCACGTGCATTAAGTCAACTTGGCTTCAAGATAAATGAGTTTATTATGATGGCAAATTATGAAAAAAAATATTTAAAAAATATAAGAGAAATTTATGCATGTCATAAAATTGTTTATTAAATGGCCAAAGCGAGAATGGCGAAATAAATCGCTATTCACTTTAAAATTAATTAAACCATTTAAAGAGCCAACGCTTGCCTTTCGATAAAGGTGATAAAAGACTGCCATCAAGTTAATGCCAAAAGCTGAAAAACTGAACCAGATCTGATGAACTCATTTGTCAACGTCCAAGTCTTTGGCCACAAACTTTATGCCACTTGCCTTTCATCTTGGTACAACTACTCAACATCAATTTAATTACCAAACCCGTGTCCAGTTCAGATTGTAAGCTGCAGTGGCGGCTACAGCGCCCCGACTCATGCGCAGTGCCTGAAGTTGTGGCCCCCCCCAAATTTTGTGCTCGATGCGCCACTGACAAGCGCACATCAATGTTGCCTTGTCATGGCTCGTCATGATGGACCACCATCAGTGTGCTTAACCAACGGAAGCCAAGCTTGGCGCGAAACTTAATTTGCCTTTTTGTGGGACACACCGCCTGGACAACTGCTTAGCCAGCAGAACTTGACTCTCAAGAAATTGACTCCTAAGTTGCAGCTCATAAATGCCAAACTGCTTGAGCTGAGACTGAGTAATTACCTGACGGCAATGGGTTGCAACAAATGGAAATGGAGGACCCACAAGAAAGTTGGAAATTTACATTCAGTACCTTATTATTATTATTATTATTATTTCGCCAACTAGTTATAAAATGTAATTAAAGACAAGTTTAAAGCGCTCTCATCCCCTTAAGTTGAAGTTAAATGAAAATTTTGCAATATGCGCAATATTGACAACATTTGCATGTTTGTAATATCTGAACTGAAATGAAAAAGTCCCGAGATCTCTAGTCGGTAACATCTGTGGCGCACTAAAAACGAAACGTCAGCAGCTATATTAAAAAAAAAAAGTTAGAACATGGGCGTGGCACGGCAATAGTTTAATATTTTTATGCTTTATTGCCTGTTTGTTTGCTTCCGCATAGGACTTGGCTAGTTCTACGGACTCAGCTCCCAAGTCGTTTACAAGTCAATAAAATCAATTTTCCAACAAATAAAAAAAAGGGGAAGCGGCATAAATGAATAGAAATAAAGACGCTCTGGCGGCAAACGACAAATAAGGATAACACATGCCGCAGACCAATTATAATTCTAACGATAGTAAGGTTAGCCAGCGGCAAAGGGTCCGAAGGGTTCGATGGGTTTTGCCGGCCTCTAATTAATCAATTATAAAACAAACTAATGTGAGAGGCACGAACTAGGCAAAAGGAATGCCACAAAGATTGGAGACGTTGAAAGATAATGGCTCAACAGCTGCTCAAGGACCGCGTGTTCTGTGTGCGTGTGTTTGTTTTTTTTTTTTGTGTGTGAGTGAGAGTGTGTGAAAGTATTGGAAGTGAGTTCAGCGGAATATTGAAAAAAAATAAGGAGTTTATGGATCCGCCTGCAACTCTTAATTTTGTTTACAACAGGAAGTCAATTTGGTGAAATCTGAACTTTTCAGATTGCGATTTATAGATTTAGAATTTCAGATGTACGAAAGCAGTAAAGAAAAGGACTCAGCACTGGACAAGGTTAAAAAGTAAGTACAGCGTGTTTTTTCTAGAGGTTCACAACTTTGAGTTGGCAACACTGCTATTTAACAGCTGATAGTTGCTTTTTGTTGAGTTTGGTTTAACATTATGGATAGCCTTACACCGGAGCAACGCCTGTAAATTGTTGAAATTTTTTACCAAAATATTGGTTCCTCCCGTTTGTCAAACTTATTGAAGATTTAAAATGTTGTTCTCCGTACAAAAGATTCAAAATTTTGTTCTTCGATGAAGCCCATTTTGGTTGAATAAGCAGATTTATCGCATTTGGACTGAGGATAATCCACAAGCTTTTATCGAAATACCATTACATCCACAGAAAATTACTGTCACTTGTCTACGTCGATAAACCAGAGACAATTGAACACCTGGAAGCAACGTTCGAAGAGTTATTGGCGAAATACGACCGCAAATGCTGCGGAAAGTTTGTGAAAATTGGTGTTCTAGATTGCGACTTGTACGCGCTAGCTGTGCCGGCTACATGGCCAAAATCATATCACACACATTACCATAAAATTTTCTATCCAATAAAGCGCATTTCATTAATATTTATCATATATTTCTTTGTTTTATTACGATTTAAGCTTGTGTAACTGTGCAAGAAAAAAACACCTTTTAATACTTAGTCAAGGTATTAATAACAATTCCTGGTTAAATAAAGGTTTTTACCTCGACTCTGTTTATACTAAATTAAGCTAGCTTTAAGCATTATTTTAATATAAAGGAAATAAAGCACAATAAAATAAATAACAATTCCGATTTGCCAAAATGAGTAGTAGGCGCAGAAACATCACAAAAGGCCAACCTTAGGGTGTCTCAACTGGAACGCCTGGATTTCAAATAGCTCTCATTCCATGTGAAGTCTCCCTTTTGCGCCAATATTCCAAAGACAATAGCCGGAATTAAGATGCAAATTTGACTTTTCGCATGAAGCTCACCAAGGCTCCAAGGTTCCATCACTAGTGGCATTCACAGTGCCAACAAAAACTTCGAATGCCAAAAACAAAAAGGGTTCCAAAAGCCATTGTATTATAGATAAAAAATAACTTTTTCATTTTATTATAACTATAATATTATACTTTAAATATGAAAAAAAAAAAAAGTAAAAGCTGTACTCTAAATAAGTTTGTGCTGAAGGCTTTAGGACAGCTACTGTTGAAACCAATTGTGAATTATTAGCATTGAATTGTGTAATTCTTTATTATTTCAAGGCAGCTTAATTAAATCACATCACATTGCTATTTGTATTACAACATAACACACATTTTAAAGATTTTTATATCCTGTACTTTCTGTACATGGCGTAAGTAGGTATAACACATTTTGTGTGTAACTTCCTAAAGTTAACGAGTAAGAACCCACAATCTTTATACAAAATGCTCAGGACGGAAAAAATAATTACCTTCGCCATTTCTGATGTCTGCTTATCTGTACGTTCGTCCGTCTGTCCGTATGGTCTAGTTTTCCACTTGCCCCTTTTCTCGTTTTATTTCCGCACTTTTAACCAACTTCATTGAAACTTATCACAGATTTGACTTTTTTGGAAAACTCATCTGTGGGTGCAAATTTTGTTAAATCGGTTTGGAATTTCACGAGCTATAATCCAAAAAGAAAGAGGGCTCACTAAAAACAGCATGTAAGTAAATATTTTTTAAAGACGCTACAATCATCAAAATTTGTATGCAGATAATATAAAAAATCTTTTTACTTTTTCCTCACGCGCCCATAACTGTCTTTCACTATTTATCCCATAGAGTTTTTTTTTTTGTTTAATTTAGAAACTTCGGTAATTCTAGCCAAAAATGAGAAAGCTTCTTCAAAAACAACCAACAGGTAACTATGTTTGTAGAGAAGATACAGTCACCGAAATCTATTTAGGCTTCTTTAACATATTCTTTAAAATTTATAAGCCTCAAAATAGTTTAAAGACAAGCACTTAAGAAATTAGGCTAAGTTGTTAATATAATATTCTTGTAGAACCCCTATTGGTATCATCTTGCGCACAGAAAATTATTCCTAATTTGTTACAGAGTCTAATAAGTTAAAGAAAAAGATGATTGAGAATAATTATTTTAAGAGTTCAGCAAAAAAATGAGCGAAGAAAGATAATAAAAAAAATAGATAGTCTTTCTTGCAGACATTTTTTTGTACGTTTTGTTGAATTTTTCTCAAGAAAATTATTTCTTAATTGTTGTGCAGTGCAACAAGAGTCCTGAAAAAACATGAGAGTAAAGAGATGATTGAAATAAAAAGAAGAGAGTCTTTCTTGCGGGCATATTCTTGTACGATTTTATTTGTTTTCCTTCACAAAAATATTTCTTAGTTGTTGCACAGTGTAACAAGAGTCCAGTAGAAAGATGAGAGAAAAGAGATGATAGAAATAAAAAAAGAGTGAGTCTTTCTTGCAAGCATATTTTTAAGCGAATCATTTATTTTCATCCCAAAAAATATATTTTTATTTATTATTGTACAGTATAACAAAAGTCAAGAAATAAGCTAGCAGATGTGCGATAGAGAAAACAAGAGAGTCTTCCTTGCACGCATATTCTTCTATTGATTTGCCTACTTTCCTCCACACTACTTGCAGAGTGTAACAAGAGCCCGCAAAAAAAAAGAGAACACACAACAAGAGTCCACAAAAAAATGAAAGAAGAGAGATAATAGAAAAACGTAGAGAGTCTTTCCTGCAGGCATATTATTGTACGATTTTATTTGTTTTCCTTCACAAAATTATTTCTTAGTTGTTGCACAGTGTAACAAGAGTTCAAAAAAGATGACAGAAAAGAAGACTGCAAAAAAAAGAGAGAAGACAGATGATAGTAGGTTAGGTTAGGTTATGGCGGCTGTTGGGACTTATAGTCCCAACTCACGTAGGCCAAGAATTGGCCCGTTGTGATACTGCTACGGTGTACCTTTCACTACTCTTCCCCACTCACGAGGTCTCCTATATGAGATTAGTCACAGCCATCCGGCGGCCTGAATGAAGCTTAAGAGGCATTTTGGACCCTGCTCCGAGAGCTGAGACAAATCATCAACGAAGTGTGACTTTAGAAAACGGAATCTTTTCCTGCACAGTCCAGGGCAGCTCCTCCTCATCGCCACAGCTTCTACAGCAGTCATGATGAGGAGCGTTAAGCCTATATGCATGGACTCCCACCAGTGATAGCACGGATGACTGTCCTTTATTGGGCTCTATTTAGGCGGCAAAGTTCTGTTGTTCTTTCCTTGCAGTATGTCGGCCATGTTTGCCGACATATCCTGCACGAGTTCGATATCCGACTCCACGTTTAGTTTGCAAAGAGTTGGAAGTAGTTTCGTATTCTAAGTTTGCAGCTGGCCATGGGTATACCCAGGCCCTTCTTGTCTTGAAGGAGGATGCTGGTAGTTCCTCGTCTAGCCAATTCATTCGCAATACAGTTGGCCTCGATATCCCTATGTCCTGCGGCCCATAAGTGGTTGATTGAAAACTGCTCAACCATCTCCTTCAGAGATAAGCGGCAGTTGTTCACTGACTTTATGCACCATGTCAACGAAGCGAGGGACTTAATAGCCGCCAAGTGTCCGAGTAGATACATATGTTCTCATTTCGTACTCGTAAGTTTCTTATTGTTGTCAGAGCCCCCTGGATCGCAATGAAAGACACTGCAGTGATCCAGATGATAGCAAACAGAAGAGAGTTTTGCTTGCAGGCTTATTGTCGTGCGTATGATATATCTACAGATGTATATATTTCTAAGATAAAAATATTAAGATATAAGTTGAATAAGGAGTTGTGAGCTTCTTTTTTGGTTTCAATTCATATGTTCCAAACTTTGTTCATATGGATTTGCATTGGAACCAAACTTATGACTTCCAGCTCAGCTGCAAAGAAATCAGTTTTTTATTTTATCAAGTGCTGCATCTCTGTAGCATGTCATTTGTATTTATTTAATTTACTTGAAAGCCTACAAAATAATATACAATTTAAATATTTTTAATTGACGCACATTAAATTCAAATTACCCAAAACATTAATTTGCAAAAAAACCAAAAGTATAAATTATTTTGAAAAATGAAACTAACCTGCTATTAAATTTCAAGCTGTGCACGCACTAATTACCAAAAAATATTTTTTTATATTACATTTGTATAGTATTTTTAGCCCACAAAAAATAAAAAAAATATTATTTTTATACAATTAGATTTAGGAACAAATGAAATTACCGCGCTTTCGTTTTAATTGTTGGCTGCCTATTGGCCAACACAGTTAGTCAGTACTTCCACAGAGGCTTATCGGGGCGCTGAGATCTCTTGATTTTGGGTTGCATAAACCAGTTAATAACTTGCTTCCGTTTAAGTCAATTTAGTGCTCACGAAAATTGAGCGAAAATGCAGTTGGGAAAAACTGCTTGGAAAAGTGTCGTCGTCGTCGTCGTCGGTGTCGGTGTAATGAAAGTAAGAAAAATCGTATCAAATTACCATGTACAAGCAGATACACAATGCGTAGGTATAGTATATACTATATAAGTAAGACCTGGTGATTATGTATGTCACACGATTGCCCATTTTGTTTGTCGTTTGCCTTATTGTAGTTGTTGTTGTTGTTGTAGTTGTCACAGCGCCATTTGTAATTGAATTAATGTTAGCTGCTTTTCGGGGTCTAGCTATTTATGGTACAAATGACAGCACGCCATGGTCATAACCCAAAGTGTGGGAGGAGGCGGAGTAGTAGCAGGCAATGGTATATTTTGGTCGGGGACTCTTGCTGATGGCAATGGCGCTGCTTATCGCAACAATTTCATCGCGCGACTTCAGTAACCCTAACTAATCGCACGTAATTAAATATAATTTGGTATCGTTTACAGTTGCGTTTTGTTATGGGCATGTGAACGTCACCCGGAGGAGTTGAGGCGTGGGAGGGAGTAGACCAATTGGAAGTTATAAGAGTTAAGAGTAGTGAGTGAACTAGGCCAGCCCGAGAGATTATGCCAACAAACCATAGACTTGCGTAATTGTCTCAAGTCTGTTGAAATTCGGGAATTAAAAAAAAAAGAAAAACCTGTTAAAGTTTGCGCACCAAATACTTAAGATAGCTGTGATTTTTGGGATTCTAAGTAATACGAACAAAATCCAGTACAGAAACTTTAACTCAACTATCTTTTGTATAAATAATCTTCAGTGTTCTTAGAATTCTTCCATGGGGAATCTGTCCGTAATAAAGTTACTATCATTTATTTTTTACTATATTTATTTGTAAAATTTAATAAAAAAAATTAATTCGCTAAAAATACAATAAATTTTGTAATTACACTAGTTTACAAATTTTAAAAAATTTTGGTATCCTCAACATGTTTTTGGTCATTTTTATAGCAAAATGGCACGCTATCCGAAAATGAAGTCCAAAAATTTTTTCATGGAACGGATTTCGAGATACAGTGCACGCTCGGTAACGTGAACTTATTAAAACCAAGGGAGTTCACGTTAACAAAAGTGATCACGTTTCGAATGCCAAACAAGTATCAAGTAAATTCACAGATTTAAATTCACATTTAATTGTTGTTTTGTATATGTAGGTACATATTAAATTGAGAAAATTTTTTTATTTTTTTATTTAAAATAATCAGTCATCTTTTTCTGTGTCTTCTGTTTTTCTCCCTTAGTCGTTTCAGTACATTCATATAATTTTGATCGACGCCTTCATGGCTAGCTCACTGTACCGCTTGGTTGAAAATCTGAATTGCTTCACTTGGTTTAATTTTCTCCCGTGCCTCTGAAATACAGTCATCGTCGTTGGATTCGTCGTTAGATTCGTCCTCCTCCTCCGTTTTTTCTGACAGAAGTTTCCAGAATAAGCCGGACTCATCAGCATTACAAAGCTGATCGTTGCACAACTCAAACTCAGCCATTTTAGCTTTAAGTATTTCTTTAAACGGTTCCACTAGCTGAGGCTGCAAAGAAAGTTTTTGGCCTGATATTTGAAGAAGTCGAACGCCGTATCTTTTTTTAAAACCTTGAAGCCATCCATCACTAGCGTGGAAATCACCTTCGCGTTCCTTTAACTTTAAATGAAGTGTTTTTGCTTTTTCCTTCAGAATTTTCAAAGCACGTACTGGCCAATTCTTACTTCGCATACGAATAAACCAACGATAAAGAGCTTTCTCCATTTTGTGCAGCTCTGAAATACGCAAAGTTGTTCTTTTTCCGAGCCCAAAAAATGTGTCGCTTACGCTTTTTAAAATAATTTTTTCTTTTTTTTTTAATGCCACAAATTGTTGACTTAGCAACATTGTATTTTTTCGCTAAGCACGTCACACTCGATCCTTTTTGTAAAAAACCGAGAATTTCAGCTTTTTCTTTCAACGTCAATCACACAGTTTTTCTACAGCTCATTTCTACTCTGCATAGATATAAACTAAGACAACGCTCTATGCTAGGCCAAAATTGCCATATAAAAAACATAACACACTATTAGGGGAATCCCCAAGATCAGAATTATTTGAGCTCAATGAAAATTACATGCATACATTGTTCATGTTAATGAGCTTTCTTGCCTTGTTCACGTTTTGGAGTAGTCAATGCACAACGAAATTTGTTCACATTTTGGGGTGTTCACGGTTTGGAGTATTAACGTTATCGAGCGTGCACTGTATTTCGAAAAAAACACTTTTCGAAACTAAAAAAAAGTGTGTCTACTTAAAAGCAAATATCTCTGGTTCTACCAAACCGATTTTGACAATATTTTTAATTACCTACCATTATACTTGGAACATATTTTTGTAAAATTTACGGCTTGGACGCTATTCATGCAGTCATATGAAATTTTTCGTAATTTTTAAACAAATTTTGAAAAAATTCTATTTCGAACGTAAATTCAAAAATTTAAAAAAAAAGTTTCATACAGTTTTTTCTGATGAAAATAAGCAAAAAATAAATAATAAATAAATCAAATATTAATTAAAAATTGTATATTGTGTAAATTTAAATAAAAAAAAAAACTAATGCATGCTTGATTTAATTAAAATAGTTATTTATCAAAAATAAAATACAAAGTATTCATTTAAAATTGTACCAAAAATAATATATTATATAAAGGGTGTTTTTTTAGAGTTACACAAGTTTAAATCATAATAAAACAAAGCAATATATTTTTAATATCAATAATATTTAGTGTGTAGCGATTTATTTTATGTGTCAATGTTGGATTATAACCTTGTACTTATCGGTTGATTGCCAATAAATAAATAAAAAATAAAAAAAAAAATATCAATAAAACGGGCTTTATTGTATAGAAAATTTTATGACATTAATGTTTAAATATGATTTCGGCCACGGCTGGCGCGTACAAGGCGCAATCTGGAACACGCATTTTCACAAACTTTCCGCAGCATTAGCGGCCGTTATTCCGCCAATAACTTCCTCATTTCCAGGTGTTCAATTGTCTCTAGTTTATCGACGTAGACGAGTGATAATAACTTTTTGTGGATGTAATGGTGTTTCGACAAAAGCTTGTGGATTATCCCCACTCCAAATGCGACAATTATACTTATTTACGTACCCATTCAACCAAAAAAAGGGACTTCGGAGAACAAAATTTTGAATTTTCAATAAGTTTGACGAACGGAACCAATCACCTCTAAAAAAAATACGCTGTATTATATCAAAACGAATATTATATAATAAAAATTAAATATTTAAAAAAGTATGTTATATACCAGATAGTAAAAAAAAGTTTCAAAAAAATGTCTCGACAAATAACACTAGTCGACAAATTTAACACTTTTTTTTTCTCCAGAGATGAGACTTATATTTTATGTTAGGGTAATGTTTCAGCGTTAAAAAACCGTTTTTTTTTTATCCTCCCATAGCTGGTTTTTTTTTTATGACTATTTTAGTGAAAAATGCCATTTTTCAAAATACGGTTGCACATATGAGGTCATAAAAACTGTACTAATTCGAATTTTTTCATTATTATTTTTTTTTTCAAAAGAAGAGAGCACTACCTTTCCAAAATGCCCCAAATCATAAAAATTGGAAACCTTCAGATAAAACTACAGCCGAAAGAGTGTGGCCAAAACCCCAAAAAACACAACATTTTGGTGACTTTTTGCACGAATATCGCTATTTCTTTCAGAAAAACTCTTTG
This sequence comes from Chymomyza costata, assembly GCA_018150985.1. Taxonomy (NCBI): domain Eukaryota; kingdom Metazoa; phylum Arthropoda; class Insecta; order Diptera; family Drosophilidae; genus Chymomyza; species Chymomyza costata. The sequence goes on along the minus strand of JAECWU010000095.1, from coordinate 82,416 downwards.
ACACTTGAAAAGTTAGCTATTTAATGTTATTGGTCATGATATGTAGATGCGATTTCTGTATAGTGTCGATTTTTTTTGATACAAAATGACTGATTTATTCAATTTTTAGTAAAAATGAAAAAAATACAATTTTTTTCGATAGAATTTTTTTTTGTCACTTTCAACTGCATTTAAGCTCTTGAAAGTGGTTGATTTTTCTATATTGGGAACTTTTACATAAAGTAGTAGTCATTACCTTTCAAATAATTCCTTTTTCATGAAATTCGGACTATCCATTGAACACCAGCAGTTCAATGAATCACCATGAGTACACGAAATCTCATGATTTCACCAAAAATATACGAATTTTTTGTATATAATGGTGCTTGCGTTGACAATAATTGACATTATTGTTTGGATACATTGGAATAATCTACTACACTTCAATTATTATGATTCCTTTATAAAAACACAAACAAAATTCTCAAATTTAAAACTAAAACCCAACATAAAATGTAAACGGCTTTGATCATAAATTTCTTGGTTCAGTTTCTATGGCCCATTGCTTACATTTATTTCATATTGATCTTATTAAAAATATCCTTATGCTTTAATAAAACAATAATTACTGATAATAATACTTTTTATTATATATAAAGCTAAGAAATCAACCAACAATCTTTGGACAAAAATTGTTACTTTAAGTGCATTTCTTTTTTTTCTTTTGAGCTTCCTATCTGATTCTGGAACTAAAAACCAGCGATATTCACCCAAAATTTTCTGTGTGACAAGACCTCTAAGCTGACCCCACATACTTTTAATGTCTCAATGAAATCTATTACCTTGTTGGTCGCTCATCGTACCTAAATTTTCAGAAAAAATGTGAAAATGTGATTTTAAGTGATGCATTTTTATTCTCAATGTCGAGCAAATTTTTCCATACCAATAAAGCGTTTCAATAATTTACTTAGCATTCGGGCTTTTCTTCTTTCTAAGAAATTTTCTGCAACTTCTTCAAAGGAATTCCACGCATAAGTTGATCAGGTGGTAATTTTCTTCAAAATTCGTTACTTTTCATTGCTTTACGAATTTGAGGATCTACGAATATTCCTTTCTTAACTTACAGTTTGCCTTACTTGGGCTACCCATGTTCTAAGTGAGCGATTGCCATATCGTTTCTATTTTTTCCAATTGCCTTTAGTCCGTTTGTTTCAAGGCAAGCACCATTATATACAAATAATTCGTATATTTTTGGTGAAATCATGAGATTTCGTGTACTCATGATGATTCTTTCGACTGCTGGTGTTCAATGGATAGTCCGAATTTCATGAAAAAGGACTTATTTGAAAGGTAATGACTACTACTTTATGTAAAAGTTCCCAATATAGAAAAATCAACCACTTTCAAGAGCTTAAATGCAGTTGAAAGTGACAAAAAAAAATTCTATCGAAAAAAATTGTATTTTTTTCATTTTTACTAAAAATTGAATAAATCAGTCATTTTGTATCAAAAAAAATCGACACTATACAGAAATCGCATCTACATATCATGACCAATAACATTAAATAGCTAACTTTTCAAGTGTCAAAGAGTTTTTCTGAAAGAAATAGCGATATTCGTGCAAAAAGTCACCAAAATGTTGTGTTTTTTGGGGTTTTGGCCACACTCTTTCGGCTGTAGTTTTATCTGAAGGTTTCCAATTTTTATGATTTGGGGCATTTTGGAAAGGTAGTGCTCTCTTCTTTTGAAAAAAAAAATAATAATGAAAAAATTCGAATTAGTACAGTTTTTATGACCTCATATGTGCAACCGTATTTTGAAAAATGGCATTTTTCACTAAAATAGTCATAAAAAAAAAACCAGCTATGGGAGGATAAAAAAAAAAACGGTTTTTTAACGCTGAAACATTACCCTAACATAAAATATAAGTCTCATCTCTGGAGATTTTTCATCGTCGACTAGTGTAATTGAACCTGGGACTTGAGCCGACTAAAAAATCTACCAACTCAGCTATCCCTACTTTGGATTAAACATGTTCTTTTGGATAAATGGTTTATTATTCACATACATATATGAGTTCTTTGGAAGCAGATAATCTTGGAACATGATGTATAGAATTTTGCAAGCTACCGCAAAGCAGTGCGCGAGTTTCGCTGTGCAGAAAACTGGTTCAATTTTTATATGACAGCTATATGAAATAGTGGACTAATGTTGAACAAACTTCACACAAATGCTTAGACAAAAAAAATTTTAACTGGCGTAAATTTGATCACGATATTTAAAAAGAAAAAAAAATTGTATTATATTAGTCTTCACATTTGTGTGAAGTTTGGTCAAAATTGGTAAACTATTCAATACAGCTACCATACAAAAATGGAGCCTGTGCTCTCTTATTTAGAGCGATACAAATAGCGGCAGGACCTTTTCGTTGTTGGATCACGATCTCGGACCACTACTGGTTTCATATTTCGCTCTGGTTTAAATATCATTTAATCCGTAAATAACATCTTTTGCATTTCTTTCTTATCTTGCTTCGTGGGGTGAAATTTTTCAGTTAACCAATTGTTGTTGATAAACCTGACACTAAACGTAGTCTAGATAAAATAGGTGAATCTTTTACTTTGCCTCTCCTAGTTATATCACGTTTAGATTACTTCGCTCGTAGGAACCACAACATCTCCAAGCAATGGAAACTATGCTATGGAATACTCTCTCTGGCTCTCTTCTAAGCAATTTTGCTAACCTACCCAAAGCTTTTGATAAAAATGTGTCTCCTCACTGAGCATGTTAATTTCATTAAATATGGGTTCATTTGCAACTCTTGATTCTCTGAAACTTCTAATAATAACTCTTACTTTCATTTATTTTATTTTCAAAATAACGAACTCAAATGGGTTTGACTAACAACATTCTACATTGACTTTTTTTGTAACTCTCTTAGGATTCTCGCAATTATCGGTGATTAAGTGATTACTAAAACGGCTATGTCTTTTGGCCAAATTATTTAAAATTAACAAAAATCCATTTTTAGTAACAAACACTTTCTTTTTCGATAATTAAATGACTTATCCCACAATTAACATTTAGAGTCGTGCTAGAAATTAAGACATGAAGGTGACTACTTATAATCTGATACCAAGTCTGGGGGTACTTATAGCAAATGAACATCTATTGATATAGTTTCTATCGTCATTTTTCGTTACTTGGTTTCTAGCAAAATTCGAACGAAAAGCAAAATTTGCATTAAAAAAAAAACTATAACTCCATGAACGGAAATGGGTGTCACCAAAGATCTAAACTGACAAATCGTAGTTGTTTAGGTTACTGCCCAACCCTGACTCTTCTATATGCAAATAATTTACATATGGCAAGTCCTTAACGACTCTAATGAATAAGACAAGTTAGCAGAAGAACCATCTATATACTCGAACTTGGCCACTTTGAAGCAATTTAGTTGCTATCAGCGCCAGCAGCAACAAAGTGTCATAGAAGACTGAACAAATTGAACGCTCCTCTTCTTTTTGCCATGGCACTTGAAATATTTCAACTGCCACTTAATACTTTTAGCCAGGAGCAACAACACGGTCAAGTTCTCATTTCTAGTAACAAAAGGTGAGCAAAAGAGAGAGATTGTTTAAGGAAATAACAAAACAAAAAGAAAAAAAGCGAGCTACAGAAATGAAATTATTTAATTGCGCAATTAAGTGCACATTTGTAACGTTTTACGCGACATCTGTCCCGCGCACTCAATAGCCAAGGTGCAGGAGTCGAGGGGCCTCCTTATAGTGGCGAGCAGGGCACACCGGAAATTCAATTGTTAAGATAATAATTACATTAGGACGTGCGCGCATGCGCAACTCCGAGTGAGACTGACTTGCAGCGTTGGCTTGGACAATGCGACGCGTCGTCTTAGGGAAGAGAAAATGGAACTATTAGCTTTGCCACTGCGCCAGCGTATGGCATATGGACTGACCAATTGCTCGATATGTCTGCTCTATCTACGCTAACAACGATGCTGCGTGCACACTGGCGCCGCAAGGAAGCGTCGCAAAGTGTTGCAGCAGAAGATGTTTGCAGTGGGTTCGAGAAAATCCTAATATATTGAACATCTTAATGTAAAGATGGCGTACGTTAAAGTCGGGCGCGAACGACTTTAGGATTCCCTGTACCACTAATTGCAATTAAGTCTGATATATTGCAAATTTTGTTGAAGAAACATTTTTTCGTCCGATCGGTCCTATGGGAGCTACATGATATAGTCAACCGATTTTGATCAAATTTGGTACAGTGCTGGGTACCCTAAAAAACTGACACCAAATTTGGTTACAATATCTTCACAAACAAACAAAACACAACGAATTTTGTTCAAAAACCGTTTTTTAGACCGATCGATCCTATGGAGCTATATGATATAGTCAACCGAGTTCCATTAAATTTGGTACAGTGTTTGGGAACTATAAAAAACTTCCGAGTCCCAAATTTGGTTATGATAACTTAAAAAACAAACGAATTATCCATCTAAAACTGTCTGCTTTTTTCGAGGTCCTCTAAAACACCCCTATGGGAGCTATATAATAGAACTCCGATATCAAAAAAATAAGTTAAACTTGTCTCCCATAGGATGATAACGAATCTAATCTGAAAGTTTGGTGGCTCTAGCTCTTACCATCTCTGAGATCTAAGCGTTCATACAGATGGACAAACGGACATCGGTATATCGAATTCTCTAGTCACCCTGATCATACTTTAGATAACTTTGGGCGGTCTCCGACGTCTCCTTCTGTATTTTACATACATTTTCGGCTTACACAAACATAATATACCCTTTGTACCATACAGTAGAGGGTATAAAAATTGCATAAATATCTTATATTTAAAAAAAAAGCATAACAATTGTTGATAAGCTCAGTGCTCAGACTGTCACAGAGTGGCAACAATTTGCGACTGTTTTTTGTTTGCGACGCTTTTGCGACTCCAGTGCAAACGCGATATGTGCGTCGCTAGACTGCAGCGACCAAGAGCTAAAAGTCCAAGCAAATTGAGCGGGCATTTGCTGTGGTGCTACTCTAAAATGAAGCGCACACCTTGCGCGATGAGCTGATTGACACGGCCACATGGAGGTACCAAAAACCGTAGGACAGATAGCGCGCCTGCGCATTACAGATGGGTATGTGTGCGTGTGTGTGTGCGTGTGTGTACTTGTCTGTGTGTGTTCATTGAACCCGCCAAATGCTGCTCTTTTGTTTGCATTACGTTTTTAAATGAAGCGTGAAATTGGCTGCACTGGACTGCACTACACTTTGCACTGCAAATGCCGACGCTTGAGGACGCGCTATAGTTGCATTGTTTACTTCTCGTTATGGTTTGACAATGGGGCAACTAACAACAACACTATTTGGCTAAAATTGCCATTAACACTTTATTTATTGCATTTGTTTATTGGCAATTTGATATTAAGCGTGCAGCGGCTTGGAACGACTGCCTCAGGAAGTCAAGCCAAACAAAACATAATTGTTGAGTTTGTAATGGCACGACAAAGTGCATATTAACACTTGGGCTTAGACATACTATGTAACGATATAAAGAGAGCCATAAACAAGCCAGTGTCATTAACTGAAGCCCTTAACACTAACAAACAGTTTATATGCGACATGCTTAACTTATTTAATTTATGAGCAGCAACAAGACAAACAAGTAATGCATTTATAGAAACAAAGCAAAAAGCAGATATCTCATATATAGCCATGTAAATAAATAACCATTTTGCTAATCAAATTTATTGCACTCTATGCGTTGCTTATTCAATTACCAGCAGCAATACACAGATACGCCAATACATGCGCACACAAAACAAATTACGCGCTTAAACAAACACACACACACACACGCAAAAGCTGCGCAAACCCAGCAATACCAATGCAACTATGTAATGTACAGCTTGCCGGCCGGCCGGTCAGCCGCCATTACTAAGCTCCAGCATGACAGCCGCTCATAGGCTGTTGCCCACATTCAACACTATTGCATTCACTCACACACACAGCGCGCAATAGGCGGAGCGCTGCTCTTCGCTCACCTGCTCATGCTACACCTGATATGATGTTAGTGTCTTCGTCTGTGTAGCAATGATCGAGATCGCGCATACGATCGCATATGCTTGCCTGCTTGCTCTAACTCACTGTTGCCGCCTTTGTGTTTGTATATCTTAGCTATAAACACAACCGGTCTGGTTGGCGTCTGGCCCACCTGAATTTTTACCGGCAAACAACTCACTCCGTTTCGGGGCGCACTCGTTTGCTTGATGTAGTTTGCTTGCGGCATTGACGGAGCCCGGTCGTCGCATTTCGTCAGTGTTCCGTTTTGGTTTTCTGTTTATTGTTTTCTTGACTCTTTGTTTACTTCGTTGCGTCGTGTGCAAGTGTGTACAATTATAAGTACTAATAATAATAATAATAAAAGTGATAAACAAAAGCTCAACACAAAATTAAACACAAATAATATTCAAGTGTTCAAAGTTATACTATAAATGACTTAAAGACTGTTTCGTGCTGGTGTCAAGTGTTTGTGCTTCGTCGAACTCCGTCGGCAAGCGCTAAAGTTGTCGTAAACCCTCTAACATCTAGCTTTTAAGCGAAAGTTATCTTGAAATCTATTATTGATATTGCAACATATCTAGTATAAACGTGCAATATTGTTATTTCTACAAGAAAAACTAAGGTAAGACCTTGACAAATAGTTGTAAGACTTTTTTATGACTTCTATCTGAAGACTTCTATTTTAGACTTCTGTCTAAAGAGCATGAGCTGAGCCTATGATTGTGTATATTACTAAACTAATTTGGAAATTAAATTTACTATATAATTCTATTAAATATAGGTACTATATAGATGACAACAAAGATTCCAAATTTTTGTTCTTTCGATCCATTGGTTTTCCAGGATCTGATCTTCAAAAAAATTTGGTATTCTTTTACAAAATACATATAAGGAGTAGAAGAAATACCAAATTTGCTTTATCCAATGCCCAGAAGTTGGATGCGTTGCTCTTTTTTCCGACCTCAAAACAGCTTTACTGTAAAAATAAAAAAGAGCTTACGAGTAATTCATTCATATAATAGTATTTGGAGCTACCTTGGGAAAGCAATCCGAACTTTAAAAAAAGCATTTTAAGAGAAACGAAAAAAATACGAAATTCTTGAACTGTGTATCCATTGGGATAAACCGGCCCGGAAAAAGTCAAATATTCATTTCTCCAAGACCTTTTTTTTTATCTCCGCCTAAATGGACAAAGTAGGTTTTCAGGTCTATAAAAGCAAGAAGTACCTCACTTTGCCAAAAAATTCTTATAGCTCCAAACGCTGTTTCAAGTATTTACAGGTGATTTGACAAAAGTTGGATCAGATTAAGATATCAAGAGTTATAGTCAAAAATGTACAAATTGCAATGACGTAATACAGGAAAACTTCTCTCTTCTAATTCTCTACATCGAGTTTTTCCATTTTACATATTGAATTTTGAATTTTGTATATATCGAACCAATTCCCGATTAAATTCACTATAGGAAAGCTTGAAATTGTTTTTCAGTTAGAAATTTGGAAATATACTCATGTGAGCCTAATAAGCAAATCTTTTTGACCTAGGTATGTCCAATATACCTCATTCCACCACCGGCTCCTAGGCCAAAACAAATATGGATTTAAGACTTGACGTAACTATGCAATTATTTGGTTTCAACTATTAAGGTTAAGCCTTCCATCAGTGGCAGATTCACGGGGGGACTTTCAGGTCCGGACCCTCCAAAAGTTGGTAAAATGGGTTGAAAGTCTTTTGTGAGCTCTGATATAAGAACATATATACACTTCAAAGTGAAGAACTCCCCCACAAGACCAAATCCTACATCCGCATATGCCTTCCAAAATAAAGATTTCCAGCTTAAAGATCCTATTAGAAACTTTACACTGATAAGAAAAATCGTCTGATTTAAAATAAAACAGTAAAGAACAAGTTTAGACAGAAACCTTAAAATAATTTCTTAGATTAAGTTTATAGCAAAAATAAGATATTTAAGATTTGAAACATTTGATAACAACGTTTAGGGTTCAGCCTTCCATAGTAAAGATTTGTCTACCCTATACCTTTAAGGTACAAAGGGTATATTAAGTTTTTGCAATCCTAAAGGGTGTGTAACATGAGAAGGAGACGTTGGAGACGCGCCAAAGCTAACTAAAGTATGATCAGTGTGACTAGAGAAGTCGTTTCCTGTGATCCCATCTAGATCTCTGAGATGATAAGAGCTATAGCAACCAAGCTTTCGGATTAGCTCATTATGTCACGGGAAACAAGTTTATTTTATATTTCCGATATAGGTGATATAAAGTATTGTATAGCTGCCATTGTGTTATTATAAAAACCTTGAAAAATTAAAGATTTTGGGGTATAAATCGTTTGTTTATAAAGATACGGTAATCAGAAATATTTTAGAGCTCTCAAGCACTGTACCAAATTTTAGACCACATAGGACCGATTGGTCAAAAACACATTTCTGTTGCATAATTTGTTTGCTAATGAAGATAACCAAAATCGGAAATCAAAGGATTTTTTGGTGTTTCTAATCACTGTGACCAATTTGAATCAAAGTCGGTTCATTTCTTTATTTTTTTGTTGTGATCTTGCGGAGTATCTGAAATTCATCTGCGTCCGACTTAAACGTACGCCATTTTTTCAATAGAAGAAACGGGTATAGAATTTTCAATTATCGTACATCTCCTCGACTATATTTTATTTTATGCAGATAATTAAGATGTCAATTACTTAGACGAAATTTTTAGAGATATGATATATTTTTATTTCTAGAAATTCACGCTTTCACTTATTTTGATATACTTGCTATATAAAATAGTTGTATGAGAGTTTGTTTAAAACCCATTTAATAAATATCTAATATTTATATATTGTTTATTTATCATCATCATAATTATGGGTACAAATTACAAGTTATAGAGTTTAGCTTAAAAAGGAGCTTTACAACTAGGAAATTAAAAATTGTGTTGTGTAAATTTTTGTAAAGTAAAATTGAATTTTTAAGGAAAAAATGTGAATAAAAACCTTAAAAAAAAAAAAAAAAAATAAAAATAGAAACTAAAACTAAAACTACGAAAACTAAAAAAAATATCTAATATAGAATAATTTCAATAATAAAATATATTATACCTATAGTATCTTTACACTCAGGACTATTAAGTCTATGTGTGACTCCCCCAGGGGTCAACCTATAGTATCTTTAGCAAATATATGTAATATAAACAAGTTTACTATTTAATATATTACTTGTTTAGATTAGAGATCTAGTGATATCCAATATAAAAAGCATATTACAGCATAATAATTGGAATTTTTAAATAAAATATTGATGCTTTTTTAAGACACGTGTTATATAAAACTCGTTTATGTTAAAGCAACTTAAAAAAAATCCTATATCTACATTATCTTCAGAAAACATTTGAGAGAGTAATATGAATAAGTTTATTCAACGACGCGCTTTTGAGAGAACCAAAAAAGCTTCAAAAGATGTAAATATTTTATAGTATAGCTGACAAATATAAAGGGTCATCAATCTTGAGGTTTTCTCAATAGGGTTTTTTTTTTTTAAATCACGCGTGAGTGCTGTCAAGTTGCCATGTGTTTTTTATTCAGTTTTCAATGCCATTTCATTATGGAAAGACTTACACCCGAACAACGTTTACAAATCGTACAATTGTATTACGAAAATTCGCGCTCTGTAAAAAATGTTTTTTGCGCGCTTAGACCATTTTATGGAACCAAAGTGATTGGCCACCAAGATCGTGTGATAACACAACGTTAGACTTTTTCCTTTGGGGCTGCGTGAAGTCTCAAGTGTTTGTGGATAAGCCATCTGCGGTTGAAGCATTAGAGGCCTACATTACCCGTGTTATCCGATTATGCTCGAACGCGTCATCGAAAATGGGAAAGTCCGCATGGACGAGCTACGGCGCAATTGCGGCCAACATTTAAAAAGATTATCTTTAAAAAGTGAATGACAAGAATGGTTATTTCTATTGATCCGGTTCTATTTTCCGGTTCATTTAACATTTTTGTGTTTTTTGCATTTAAAAAAAAAAAACCTCAAGATTGATGACCCTTTGCCAGATAGTGAGGATCACAAAACTGAATTGCAATCCAAATAAAACACACAAGTGATTAATGATACAGGTATGGGTTCGATGAATAATAGTTAGTATGGAGAATTGTGAGAACTTTGGCGGATATATGCTTTGGGAAGGTGACAATGTTTCTTAAGCATGAGTGGGCGTAAACAGTGTACAGAGACAGGTTTAAGGTGCTCGGATACCCTGTATACGCCCCTATAGAAACAGATTGAATTTCGTGACGTAAGCAAGCCAGTTCATGCTGTATTTGTATCATATTTAAGTAACTTTAATTCACTTGCTACATCTTTAAATAAAAATAAACAAATAAATAAATAAACGATTTTCCTCGCTGTTCCGGTTTTCATAAAAATTTTACAAAACTTGTCTTGAGCGTTATTTTAAGTTTTATTTACATTTATGATACAAAACAATATAAGCTTTTGCGTCATGATGAATCAGCTGATTCAAATATCAAAATTTACTTTGAATATAGGAATATATAGGGTTTTCCAATAAGAGGTGTTATTTTGGTATTCAAAGAAAAATTCAATTTTTTAAGATAAATGATCGGATGTTTATTTCATCATAAAGAGGAAGGTATGCCGTTAATAATGAAAAACAACATCAGCCAAATGGCTACCACGACCACGCCTACAGGACCATATCCTTTTCATGACATTTTCCATAACCAAATCGCAAAGTGGCTGCCCTATGTCCTCAATAGATCCAATGACCCCGCCGGACCATAAACCGCACCAAACTGTCACACATTGAGGATGGAGAGGCTTTCCAACAATAACTCTTAAGTTTTCCGAGCCCCAGCTGCGACAATTTTGCTTATTGACGTAGCCAACGAGGTGAAAATGGGCCTCATCAGTCAAGATGATTTTTCGATGGAAGTTTTTCACCATTTTTGTAGTGAATTTTAATAATTTCAATGCGTTGTTGAAGCGTGTATTGTTACATTTTTAGTAATGGCGTAGTTACTACTTTTCAAATGTCAAAGAATAAAAGCTTCAAAAGTGAAAGCTACCGAAATACCGGTCGATTCAAAATAACACCTCTGGTTGGAAAACCCTATAGAAGGATAGCTATATCGCATGTATCCATATCTCTGCATAAACACAAAAAAGATACGCATATATAATAACTTAAATAAGTAACTTCACAGTAGCCCATAATGAGAGTCGAAGGCCCAAGTAGGTAGTACTCCTTAAATTAACATTAAAATAAATGAAAACTTCACAGTATCATTTTTGATTGTACTGAAATAAAGAACTCCCAAAAAAAGTAGACTATATATTATAATATAGTTAAGTAAAGAAGTAAAGAAAGAGTTTCTGCTGGAAAACATACTTACTCTAAGTTTGGTAAAAAAAATATCATGCTAAAACGACATATATTCCAGACGGCCCCAACCCATAAAAAAAACCGGTCTTAGACTTAAAAGAGCCTAACAATCCCTAAAGCCATCCATAAGTTTTTCTTTTAAGCCTCCGATTACTTTACTATAATATGATGCTAACTGATTTAAATTTAATTTGAGATACGATATTCCCAAAACAACTTACTATATAAATGTCAAAAAAAACAGCTGCATTTAATTACAAGTAATAGATGTTAAGAGCAAAATTTTAATTTAAGATAACAATTTTTCAAATACGATAAACAAGTTTTCAAAACACTTCAGTACTCAAGTGGCAAAACACATTTTTCATAAGTTCAATTTATTTTTAAGCAGCGCATTTATCACACTGATTAACAATACTTATCATTGTTAAATGTATGTACATATGCATATATATCCAAAAAATATATCATTAAATTTAATTAATTCACATTGACTTAAATTGTTTGCACAATTCATCAAGCGGGTAATAAAGCATATGTGTGTACCTAACAAAAAAAAATATATATATATATTGTATATAGCTGATTAATTTAAAATAAAGTTAAAAAATAAATTGATAAGTTTATCGCTGATTAGCTTTAATTAAACACCATTAAAAGGTATTGTCACCAGCAAAGTCTAAAGCAAATAAATAACGTTTTGTCATAGTGATGTTTTCAATTGTTTATTAATAAAAACAGGTCTGTGTAAATACTCACATATACATATATATATGTACTTAGGTAAATAAATGAAATTAAATGTGCTTTATATCGTTAGAGATAATCAATGTTAAGTCACCTTCAAAATAATATTAAGTAGCAGCTACCGGTCCTTCCGTTGCACTTCAACTGGGTAATAACCAAAAAACCAAAGCAGACCAGACCAAAACCCTAACCCAAATGAGATATGCTTTGGTCAACAGCAGAGAGATAAGGCCTGCAGACCATGTCATATCAACGTCAAGCAGAGCCACTCAGTGTCTCAAGCAAGTACTCCAGAATGTCTACAATTGTTGTTAGAGCTTTATAATTATCGAAACTAAGTTAAATGAATGAACTCAATTTGGTCAATGATTGCGTATTTATTTAATTAATACTCATATGACTTTGATTTATTATGACGCAAATAGCAAAAGTGAGCTATCAGTCTGGCAGCATCTGTAAGATAGCACAAGTAGCGCACAGATAGCTACCTACAATTTGGGATATCATACGATAAGATTTCTCAACTAAATTTTGGGAAAATTAAAATATGTAACAACTGCTACGGCTGCAGGGGGAGCTGCCAAAATATCAATTGTTTATGTATTTGCAGCTCAATTCAATTACCAAGACATACAATTAAAACTTGTTGTCTAGATAGCAACTTTTTGTAGCAGCATATCTTAAAGATACATTTTGTTTTTTTTGTTTTTTTGGCAGTTCTATCTCTAGTATGTTTGATTTGATTCGCTTGTAACGTAGTGTTGACATTTCTCAATTAGAGTTGTCATGTTAGCGCTACCTTTTGATGAAATATGCGGCTAGACGCTTCCTCTTCCAGCTGCCAAGTGCAAAGTGCAGAGGCGTTGCTCAAACGTTGGGTGTCCCAAGACATTCACTTTGCCGCACTGAAAACAAATTCAATAAAAATTTTAACGATAAAAGCTGGCGCCAATGTAGCTCCTAAGCTGCTGCTGCTGGTGGTGGTGATGAAGGATTCATTGAGATCTGCTTACTTCATTAATTCTGGCCAACGTTGAAAATAACCATATACTACATGTGTAGGTATATAAAACCATCCATATCATATAGCCTGCCCAAATTGCTCGTCGTCTCTTATCAAAATATACAAGACAATGACAAAGGGCACAAAGACAAACAGTTGTTGGACTAACAAAGCGAAACATAAAGACAGCTCAAGACAGACAGACAGACACACAAGTGCAACAGTTGTCTGAGTCCAGCTCTAGAGCTCAGCCGGAGACCCGTGCTTAACATGCATTTTATGAGTAATTGGCTTGGCATCAACATCAGCAGCCAGAGCCAGAGAGTTGAGTAAAGAATAACTGAGTCACCTGTGACTACGAGTCTACCTTTGGCTACTGGCCACTAAGTTTCTATTGGGGTGGCCAGTTGCGTATATAGCTTGATAGAAAATAAATATAAGTAATAGGGTTCCACAAGATCGAATTCCAAATGCTCTTAGGCATAGGAACCAAGTCGTTGAGACTGTCCAGCCTTGAAATATTTTACATTTGAAGAATTTTGACGCACATTATCCAATAACATCTGAAGTTTCGCTGCCCAGTGAACTCTACTCATGAACTTGTTCACCTATTTGAAGTAATTATTAGTGTATTGGTATTATATCTAAAACTTTGTTGTGAGTATATTCTATTTATTTTGACGCATTTTTAATTATAATCATTTTTCATAAGAGAAGACATTTAATTCATATGAACTAGTTCCGCTCATGAACTAGTTCACCTAAGCTTTTTGAAGTAATTATTATTACATTGGTACTATAACTGAAACATTGAAGTCAGTATATTATATATATTTTGTTTACAAATTTTTAATTATAATCAGTTTCTTGAAAGGAAACATTTAATTCCTATGAACTAGTTCAGCTTAGCTATTTGAAGTAACCAAAAATATATTAGTTTGCTATCTGAAAATCTAAAGTCAGTATATCTAACTTTTTTTCGAATTCTATATTTGAAATCAGTTTGCGAAAAGGAAACATTTCATTCAAATGAACTAGTTCAACTTGGCTAATCGAAGTAATATACTATATCTGGCACTTGGGAGAAAAAGAAAAAACATTTTTTTTCTACTAATTTATTTATAATCAGTTGCTTAGGAGAGCACAATCAAAACATATGAACTAGTTCACCTTAGCTGTTGAAGTAAATAATAATATGTACATTGGTTTATACTATGTACCACATTGGAGTAAGTAAAATATATTTTTTTTTAACCGAATGCTTTTTTTATAATAATATAATAAGTTTCTTAAGAGGAGACATTTAATTCCTATGAACTAGTTCATTTTAGCTCTTTAAAGTATTAAATAATATATTGGTATTATAACTGCAACTTTCGAGGCTCTATGCTCCACTTCGGAGAAAAGAAATAAATCATCATAACTGGAACTTTGGAGTTCAGTACATAAAATGTTCCCTCCGAATCCTTTATTTATAATCAGTTTCTAAGAAGAAGACAAAATTTTTACAACCTAACCCATGTTTTTTAAATTCAAATAAGCTTTCCTATTAAGCTGGTGGTTTTTTTTTAAACATCAAATATTGTATCCAATGTTAACCAGGCACTGCCATGACCTTTTTACAAACGAAAATGGGCCAACCCTGACAACAAGTAGCATTTTCAAATCGCACAAGTTTGAAGCAGAAATATATCTCAAGGTCGTAGCGAACGTTCATAAAGGTGGCCAATTAAATATGTTCCATAAAATAAGTATCTATGAAAATTAATGGAAATCTATTGAAATCCTTGATGAAGTGGGGCAGGGTCCTTGCCTATCTACTACACCCTTGAATATCTTCATGATCAGGCATGTCAAGAAGGATCCCCTCTTGTTATTTTTGTAATCTCTTGAAAAATCTTTCGGCAGTCAGTAACTTTCGGGTACATTGAGATTATTCTTAAGGGCTGAAATACGGTGTAAACGGATGTCTTCCATACCGATCAATTTCTGAGTGGAAATTCGATTAATTGGGTAAAAAATTTGGCACACTGTTGTTGGGTTTTTTTGGCAGCATTTGTTTTTTCTAAACCTGCTCTCTCCCTTAAAGACGTTCATCTCCCACATTAATCCCATGTTGCCAGCTCAAAATTTTACAGTAGAGCGTGTTAACCCTAACGACCTTTATTTACAAAAAGCATTAAAAAGCATTATAAAACCGAATCCGCAATCCGCCAGACAGATTAACTTGCTTTTAGTGGGCAAAAAATAAAAAAAACTGACAAAGCTGCTGCTTAGTAAAGTGTATTAAAAGCCAGAGGGCTGCCTCTGTTTCTGCTGCTGATTGTAGGCAAATTGAATTAAGATTGGCTTTTACGTAGAAATAAGCTTGGCCCAGTCAAGCACTGCCAAGCCAGACGAATATTAATAAAATAAAAATAATTGGCAAGCTAAGAAAGTGCTATATTAGTTGTCCATAAAGCACCACAACGACGGGTACTGAGCTTTAGCTGCAACCCCAGACCAAAGAGTCGGTCAAGAAATGTGAATGGCGCCTGGCACAGTGCCAGCCAAAAGAATGCTGCCTTATCGCAGCTTGTCGGCGCCAGCAGAACTTAGCTTAGTTGGAGTTGGGCTCAGGTGTAGCCCATGAAGAGCATATAGCATGTAGACTGTTGAGCGTGTCTGTGGTCGCGTCTGCTGCTGACCAACCCAGCTACTCTCTTGGGCACTATCATTTTAATGTTTTGGACTCGTAACAATAACACGTGACTCATGCATTTTGTGGAGGGTCGATCAGTTGGTGGATCGCTCGATCGTCTGCTGTCTGCGCTTAAACAAAATTCATAATTGACTTTATCAAGTTGTGGTATGTAAACCTATTATGGTCTGAAAATTGAAGTAGAAAAAACACTTGTGAGGGCTCTAATCCATCATATTCATTACGCAGTCGTAGCAGCAGCAGGAGCAACTATAAGATCAACAGCTGGACGGCTCAGAGCAGCTTGTTAACAACTAATTAGGGCCTAGAGTGTTGGGACCACACAACTCAAAGTGTGTGTGGCGGGTGCCGTTGAGCAAAGTCATCATCATGATGATGAGTTGAAACTTTTACTTAAATAACTTAATTCCAAAAAAGAAAAAGTAATGAAAGTGCCTATCCCAAAAAAAACAAACAAAAACTGGTTGTAGAGAACAAAGGTAGCAAGGCACACGGAGGAGTCACAATAATGGTCACATTGACAACAAATTAAAAATGCATTATCAGAAAAATTACAATGTTGATCATCAAAGTGTGACTAAAGTGGTTTAGCCTAATGTAAACCCATAAATAAATTGAGCAAGCAGCCAGGGCTCAGTAAGCCAGCAACACAAAAAACAACAACAACTACAACCACAACTTGTATAGCAGATACAGATACAGAGCAGTTGGCTGGGCACCGGCACAGGCGCAGGCGCGGATGCAGACGCAGACGCATTAACAAAATGCCACAAAAGAGCTTCTGTTTTTCTGTCCATGTCTATAGCAGCACTGGCTTGCCATTGCCACAGCCGACTGCTTGCCTCTGTGCCTGCCCATTTAATAAAATATGCCCGCATAGTGGTGAGCAGAAGGAGCAGCAGCAGCGTCCCGCGTTCCAGTAGTGGAGTCCCAAGGCAAACTAAAGAAACACAAAAGTGCAACCATAAAAACGACACCAAGCGACATGATGAAGCGATGAGACGCTTGCCCAGCATGAAAGGTAGCAACAAGTCCAAGTCAGAGTGTATAGCATCAACCAGCTGCATAGCCTCCGAATCGCAGCACTGAGAGATGAGCGCTCAAGTGTTCGAATGAAAGACAAACAGCAAACAACAGGCGAAACATTGATGCTTATCGACATGTCCATGTCAGAAGTGATGACAAAACAGCAACAACATGCTTCCATGTTCCATCCCAGTGTCTTGGTGTTGCCATGGATGTTTCCATGAGTCTGCGAGTCTTGGTGTTGTGTATGTTATTAGAGCACATTATGTGATTGTTATTACTTTTATTGATTTCTTCATTTCCAGGCAGATCGAAAATTGAGAACTTGGTTCAGCGATGAACCAGTAGTGCACGACTGATGCACTTATTTAATTAGTTTGTAAAACCGGAACACAACTTTTGTTAAGAACTTTACGTTTACCTTGGAAAAGTTCGAACAGTCAATAGTTTTTTGTCAATGAATAAGCTCTAAGTTGCGCTAGTATGGTAAAAAAAAATGAGCTTTGTTTAGAGAAATCATCTTATACAGACGGATTGCATTTACGTTAACATTGGTTGCAAGTGATTTACATAGAAAAAATACATATGTAAAGTTTTGTGAAGAACAAATGTCGTTGACTCAAAAATCTTTAAAACTCTGCTGATCACTAGTTCTTTTTTGCAAGCAATTCAGTAAAAGATTCAGCTCACAGCTATGAACCAGGGTACGATTCAGAAACTTGTTTAATGAACTTACAAAAACGTATTTAAAGCTTAAATATTTTAAACTTTAAATTCAGGTTCTAAAAAAATTCGTGAATCTTTTATATAGGATTATTAATGGGCTCAAAGATCCTTCTAATCTTGTCAATAAAATTTGGCTCTTCGTGTTTAAAGTTCAACTAGATCAAATACTGTATTTCATGCGACGGATTGCTTTTGGATTGATATACGGATTGTAGGAGATTTAAATTCGCGGAGAAAGCAAACATTGTATGTAAACTTTTGTGAAAACTTAATAACATATCTTTTAAAAAAAAATCATTTTTTTTCGCGATTTTCAATTATCTAAAATTGGTCACTATTTTCTCAACTTTAAATGCCCAAAACATGAATGAGATGAGCTACAGCGAAAATTCGCTCAGATTCGTGTCAGTCGCGCCGAGATCTATGTTGGATGTTGATATAAAGCCAATCGGACAAATTATAATATATTTTCTGAACTTTAGATAACTTCTTGACTAGAGCCAATATAAGCGAAATTCATGATAATTACTTTCTTAACTTCTAAAGGCGTATACGCAGAATTCAAAAAAATTTCGCACGAAATGACAAAACCATATGAAAAAAAAAATTCCAAATGCGACATTCCAAATGGGAATTTTTTTTTATATGGTTTTGTCATTCCGAGCAAAATTTTTTTGCATTCTGCATATAGGACTTAAAGCAAGAGACTTACAGCAAAAATAAAATATATTTTGGGTGCAAATTGAGAACTTTTTTCAGCTCCAAAATAAGAGCTATCACTGGATTCATGAACTTGTTTCATAAGTTAAATCTAGAGTTACAGCTTTCAGACATGATACAGTGAATTTTGCAAGCTGCCCCAAATAAGTGCGCGAACTGGTTCAATTTTTGTATTTTTGTACTATATTAAGTAGTAAACCAACTTTGATCGAACTTCACACAAATGTTAAGTCTAAAACAAAATACAACCGGTATAAATTTGTTCGCAATAGTTAAATAAAAAAAATTTATTTGTTTTAATTTTAACACATAAATTATTTTTATGCGTTTTATATTAGTTTTATCAAAATTGGTTCACTATTTCATATAGCGACCATACAAAAATTGAACCAGCGCTCTCTTTTAAAGAAAGAGAGGAATAAAGAACCAGCGCATTGCGTTACCTTTAATTGTGGGATCATGGCTTTGAGCTATGTATAATGAACTATATATTTGTTTTTGTATATAAAGTTTAGAGAAGAACCTCACTGTAAGCCTTTAAAAAAAATCAAATTCAATATTCAATAGTCTTAAATATATTTTTGATCTTGTGGATACAATGTATCTATGCTGAAGTTTGGTTAGAGAAAAGATCTAATACAGAGAGATTGCTTTTGAGCTGAGATTTCGCTTTAAGAGAGTTTTATTTTTTACTCTTATATTCTCTCTCTCGCTTTCCCCTCTCTCTCTCTGTCTCTCAAGCTTTCTCCCTCTCTCGCTAACTCTCACTCTCGCTCTCTCTCACACACAGACATCCTGCAGAGAACGGCAATAAATTGCTTAATAAAATACACAGGTCCGTCAAGAGGGAGTTTTTTGTATGAATAAAGTAAGTGAAATTCTTCAAAAATAAGAGCATTCTTATGGCCTGTCGTTAGTCATCACCGAGCCCAACCTTTCTCTCCCATAAAAAGCTGTTAAAATCTTTTAAATTGAGCTTACTTATCCACTATGATGATAAAGTTTAGAATTTTTTATCAGCTAATTATTTCTGGATTGAAGGACAGTTCTGTATGTTCTTTTGACTCTTAGGGTTAAGAATTTAATTGTGTTTTTTTTAGGATAGGTCACTTTAAATTGTAGAGTATTAAAGCTTTCTTTATAATACAAAAAGCTATAAGGGGAAATCAATATAGTACCATGATGATAAACTCATTCTAGTGCTGAATTTTGAAATTTTCTACAAACTCTAAATCATTTTTTAACTTAGGCTACTGGGTTAACGTCCTTTTTTTTAAAATTGTTTTTAGCAAGAAAAAATACGCCCTAGTTCGTACTATATAACTAAAACTTTAAGTGTCTGGGTGGTTGCTGCAATTTATTTTTACTATAGCACAAATTTTATGGCATATTTTTATTCCTAGAACCACCAGGAAATTACTTGGCCCAAGACCCACACACATGCAGCAGCCTACAATGTTGCAAGTAGGCACTGGGCCAGCAGTAGCTTCTTCTTAAATAATTTTCCAGACACTAATGGAGCTTATCTCAAACGAAACAAGCAACGGCAGCCAACAAGTTGCAGACAGTTGCTTTGACTTGAGGACTGAGCAACAGGGAATGACGTATTCAATGACGAACTGGCTGTATGACTGACACAGACAGTGGCGCTACTGATGATTAGCATGTAGCAACTAAGACATAGCATAAAGTGAAAAGTGCTGGTCCTACAGTGTGTCAAAATTGTATACAACCTAGCGCTATTTTTTTTTTTCTTTCTAACAAGTGTGCTCTAACAATTCAATGGCGGAAATTACTTATATAAGCCATGGCTAACATTCCCATAGCAATTGACCACAAAAAAGGAAATCGCACTAGCTGTATTTGGTTGGACAGCAAGCGTTTAGGCCACATGGACGCATTGACGCAGTACTGGTTACTGGCCTAGACATGTTGCGTTAACTTGATTAGTAGCATGAACAACTAAATGAAGCCATGAAACCCAAATTGGTGCTGCTCACTGCTTGTTGTCAACGTCAAAAGTTGACAGTTTGACTGAGAAACTTTTTAATTACCGACACATGTGCAACATTTACGGCTAAAAACTGTCAATCAGCCTTTGGGCCCATGGATGATCGTGATCATCATCATGATGGCATTCCTACACTGCAAAATCTTGCAGTGGTAATTATAAGTAAAAAAAAAAAAAGCAAAACACAAAACGTACTATAGTAATAATAAAGTCGTAACGCGGATACAATTATAAGACGGCGGCCAAACAACAAAGACACACAATACTCACAATACTAACATTCTCGGCATAACTGCAACTTGCAGCAGACGAACTGCCTCAATGTCATCATGCCACTTGGCCAGTTAATGTCTGTGTATAGAGGAGTACATAAAGCAAAAAAAAAAAAAAGAAGAAATATCCACTGGCAAGAGTTCGCATGGCTTGCAGATTTTATCTGCGATCGAGTCTATATTGCCTTTGTAATTACAATCGTTGCAACTAATTTAATAATTTCAGTAGCTATTAAGCTGCAGTAGTGCAGTGGCTTAGGCAAGGGGGATTATGGAGTTAACGTTAAGATATAAACTTAAAGCATAATTTTTTAGCTTAGTTCTTTCAAATATACTTAAGAGAGCAGTAGCCAAGTCGGTCTGTCTGTATGATCTTGGAAGCTATAGACGGTGAAGCCAACATACTGAGTACACACACTTTCTAAATGATTAGGCAACCCAGAGTTCCTTCCGCCTAAGTAATTTTTAAATTCTTCCACAATTTTTTATATTCATCTTACGAAATCTGAAAATTTTTCGTTCTTCTAATAAAATATATTGAAGATTACGGGTTAATATAGGGTAAACATTTTATTGTATATTAGGATGCTATTGGGCTGCAATTCGATTGAAAATCTTTCAACGAACTTAGATTTAAAGCTTCAAACAGAAATAATTGCAGATTCTTTCTAAATAGCCTATGTTTCTGATAGAATACGTCAATAAAAATTGTGTTAAAGAGTCGCGCATGACCCCCATTGCACGAATCCAAGCTACGCCACTGAACTAGACAGTGCGAGGGGTATTTGAGGGGCTTGCACAAAGATAGCGCTAGCGAGCGGCACAAATTAAGTTTGTCAGCTGTCAATGCGTGGAATTTGTTAACAACATTAAATACTGACAGTGTAAATCATAATAAAAGTTATTAATGATGAGTATGAGTTATGAACTGTGTTCATAAACAGCATATAAAAACAAACACTGTGTTCACAATGATCATTTACAAACTAAAGACTGATAATGATGATGTTGTTTGGCCAAGTCTTTGGATCTCTTGGTCCAAACAACACCAGCGTGCCTGTGTCCACAAAGAATGCAACTAAATCAATCACAGCCACACTAATTTGCCATTTAACAAGGTATTTGGACAATTTTGATATATGTATTCTTCAGTGAGCAAAAGACAAAATGTCAACCGGTAGCTACAACAACTTGACACAAACAAAGAAGAGCCATCAATCAAGTTGCAACAACAGCAACAAAAACGTAGCATGCTGCATAACTTGTTGCAACCACAAAAGCAGAATTACATTTGCTGTGTAGGCTTTAACTTTCGAGTCCTGAAGAAGGTTGCAACACTAAGTAGTTAATTGTCTGTAAACGCTATTGTATATTAATTAGCAAAACATGAAATTTTTGCCAAATTAATGTGGAACGCATATACTATAACTTGGCAAGACTTGGCTGACTACTGCCAGCTGATATTAAATTGATCTGATAGAAGACGTCTTGGACTTGGATGCGTTGCAGCCCAGTTTTAGTAGCAGCAACAGCAGCAATTCTTGATGATGTTGATGAAAATTAAGTTGCCGCCCAATTTAATTAAAATTCCAAACGATCTGCACATGCACAAAGTAAAAGATACAAAATAAACTGCTCCTTAAAGGCGAACCAAAACGTGTTGATGAAATATCAGCTGCCAAGCGTGCAGAAAACTTCAGGTGGAAAGAGTTTGAAAACCTGGCACATCTATTACCACCAGGGCTGCTGATTTTTGTGATGGATTTGCATATAGCGATGACCCTATACACACATACAAACAAAGCTGTTGTAGACTTGTGCAATGTAAAGAGAGGGAAAAACGAGACGTGAAAGATATTTACGCCACCTCAGCTAGCGATTGAGGCAAGTCCGTCACCAAATTGCCTACCTTTTCAGCACGTATATAGCGACATTGCGTATACGTATTTTTGTATTTATAAAATACTTTTATTTATTTATAATGATCTTCTTCTTAGATTCGATTTCCATGGGTATGGGCCGCAAAGATTCTTTTAAATCTTACTCTGTTGGGTAGCTTCTCTACATATGTCGTTCCATGTGTAACGTTCTTCTGCTAGTTATTTTTCGATAGTCCTACTCCAGGTCATAGCCGGTGCACCTGGGCGTCTGCTTCCTACTGGATCCCAGGTTAAAGCTTGTCGAGAAATAAAATTTCTTGGCTGTCTGATAGTATGCCCAATCCAATTCCATTTGCGTACCCCAATTCCCGTTTGCAGCAATCTATTGAGCTGTTCTGAGTAGCAGGTGTACATTTGAAATGCGATTTGGCCACCAAATTTGCAGGATTTAGCGCAGGCATTTATTTAAAAAGGTTCAATCGTTTTGGAGTGTTTTTTAAGCTTATAATGATAATTATAATTTAAAGCTAATAATCAACATTTCAAACACAATCAGCCGTGCGCCAGAAAACGAAAAAACCAAACCGAACAATTTTATTCGGATTCGGTTTTGCGTGCTGCGGAAAACGAATTTTTTTGTCGAAATTTGCCTTTTTGCTTTCGATAAATTCGTTTTTTTGCCTAATTTTTTTCTTCTCTTCGTGTGTTGGCGCGAAATTATTTTTGTTTGATACAAAACAGCTGACATGGTTGCCGCAGCTCTGCACCATTTTTATTACTATATGTTGTTTACATTTCATTTCAAGTTCTTAAAATCTTGCTATATTCTTAAATGATCAAAATTGTAAAAAAACTTACTTACTTTAGCAACAATATTTATTAAAATTAAACACGATTCAGCTATTTTTGTAACAAAGGAAATTTTCTTTGTGTAACGCGGGAACCCTGTCGCACTAATCGTCATGTGTTCGTGTATGACACAAAAAAAAAAATCGTTTTGGCTGTGCTTGGTATTTTTTGGGTTGAGTCAAAAAAAAAAATAATTAAAAATAATTGTCAATAAATATATAACTTGAAGTAGGCATAAATATAATCTAAGAAAGTCAAAGAATATTTGAAAAATTATTTCTGTACTTTTTTAAACCTATTTTGCCGATTCGTGTTAATTCCTCTTGAAACAAAACAATCGGTTTCAAATTACATGAAAAATTCGGTTTGGTGAAATTGATAGCGCCAAATTTACGGTTTCAAAACGAAACAAAATGTTCGGATTCGTTTTTCGTAGCACGGCCGAATATAGTGCATCAAAAGTTTTGTGACTTGAAAAAATAAAATATCGGTATTTATTTATTCGAAAAATGAACCTTCGTATAAAAGTGTTTTTTAGGGTACTTTGGGGTCGAGAAACACGAAAATGGTAACCTTTTGTTTTTCTTAAGCACCGTTTTCGAGATATTTTCGAAAAACAAACTTTTGGGCACTTATTTCAGTTATTCGTCAATATTCCGTGAACAAAATCTTACATCGACATGAAAGATGATTAGATCGAAAGGTACTGATGTAAGGAACAGTAATCTACAATTATGTACAGATTAAGTAAAAATTATAGAAGTTACAAGCAACCAAAGTCGGAAAATTGTTTGACCATTTTTCAAATTTTTGACTTGATTTTTACTAACGAAAAAAAATATTTAAAAATTTTGTTAAGCTTTAAACTGAAAGAGAATTCTTTTACGAACATTTCGAGTTCAAGAACTTCGAAATCAGATAGAAATTGTAGATGTTATGGAACCTAAGGATCATTTCCGAAGTAATTTGCTGTACAGGGTGCAAAAAAATGTGGTCTGTCTTTCCAGTTACATCATTTAGACCACTCTTACCCTTAAATTTAAGATTTCAAGAGATCAATTACGAGTTTTGCTCGCTATGTTATGGCTATTTCCCATCGAGGTCATTAGCCTTTGCATTAAGCCTTTAAGATAATAATTTTTTACTATGTAATTTTTCTTAACAATTTTACCTTGGGGGTTTGTTTTTCTGACTTCACATTCGTTTTCAGCGACCACAAACCACACTATAGATGAACTCAAAAGTAGGAAAAATCGCCGTTTATCAGGTACATAAACTTAAATATCTCAAAATCCTGACATGATCGGCCAATTCTGATCCCGGATTCGGGTTCTACGCAGCAAATTACTTCGCAAATGAACCTTAGCTTTCCAACAACTAAACCATGTTGACCTGTGTAATTAATAATGAATCATGTGATCCTAATCAATAATTAAGCAATGACTTTTTGTTAAAAAATATCTTAACCATTTGCCTTTCAATCTTTAAAGTAACTTCACTCATTTTGGCACAAGCAACGTCTTTTTGAAAAAGTTGCGAGCAGTGTAGAATCATGTGAGCCTAACAAAGAACCAATCAATGACTTTCTCTAAAAAAGGAACCTCTAAGGCATTTCCTAGTATATAAAGGGTGTTTTTTTAACAGCGTCCGGATTTCCGAAAGGGATATCACTGAAACCAGTTCTTACTTTTGACAAATTTAGATTTCATTTTATTCAGTAAGGACTAACAATTCATGATGGTAAGATTCATCACAACAACGTCTTTAAATCTTCGAGAGTTACAATCAAAATCAGTATTCTGTTGTAAAAACTTACAGCGCTCTTCGTACTATTTATGGACCGAATAATCGTCCATAAGAGAGTGCTATTCATCGCGTTCTTGATCATGTTAGAACTTATTTGACATTCCACGATGTCTGACCACCAATTAGAATGAGAACAGCACAGTCCGAAGAAAATATCGCTGTTGTAGAGGAAAATCCAAATTTATCGTTTCGCTACGTGTTACCGTCAATGGTGATCGATACAGAGCGATGATCAATGAATATTTGTTTCCAAATTTACGCTACATCGATGTCGAAGAGTTCTGGTTTCAACAGGATGGCGCTACGTGCCATACAGCGACCGCAATCATTGATTTACTGAAAACTCAATTCGGTGAAAAGGTTATTTCAAGAAGTGGGCCTAACAACTGGCCGCCGTGGTCGTGGGACCTGACCCCTTTAGATTATTTTCTTTGGGCACACGTCAAGTCGTTGGTTTATGTAGACAAGCCAGCAACAATTGACGACTTGGAAACCAACATTAAACGTGTCATTACTAAAATACGGCCCCAAATGCTCGATAGTGTGCTCAAAAATTGGACCCACAGGATGGGCTTTGTAGCTCGTAGTCGTGGTGGTCACATGCCAGAGATCTTTTTCATATATTAAATGTTTCAAAATTATCTATCTAATAAAACCATATTCGGGGTCATTACATTAATTTTTCTATGTTTTATCTAAGTTTGAAAACCGGACGCACTTAAAAAAACACCCTTTACAAATATTGTCGCAAATAAATATAAACATTTTTTCAATTGTAGCAATAGTGGGTGTAGTGTATTCCACTGTCGGTCACCATTCCGACTGATTAACTTTTTTTCTGCATAGCATTGCAACCACAACACTTAACTATAGTAAGTTGCAATAATCTGTTGCGCTTAACCGCAGTGTAACCCCAGCGTAGCAAAGCCACAGCTCGTGTCTTGGTCATGGCTAGATTACAATTCCAACAGATTTGTATAATAAAGTGCACGATAATTGAATATTTATCATTGCTTAAATTATACATTTCTAATGAGCATATATCAAGCTAACTTCAAAAGAAAAACTACAACTGCTATGAAAAGTCATAAGATTTTTAAGGCTTTTACGGCTTGCAGAAAAATAATTTCAATGCTTCTTTCAAAACAATTAGCAAGCAAACTTGAAAAAAAATGCACTAATTAACTCTTAAAATATTAAAAGAAATTATATAGAAGTTTGCTAAAAGGTTTTACTTTATGCGCATCGGACACACTGTTTCTAGGTAAAAACTTTTTAACTATGGAAAATAATATTCTGCTAATTGAGTTCCATATGAAAGAATAGAACTCAACATTATGCTTGTTTTTTATATAGAAAATTAGTAATTTAAGTTTGAAAAGAAGCTCGCAATATGTATGCCATAAAATATTAAAGGCACCATAAAAAACTTATAAGAATTTTAAGCGCATTTACTTAACTAAGGAAAATTATATTTTACTGCTTTTAACTCTAGTACATTCCATACTTATAATAAAAATATTTTATTGCTTATTATTATATCGGTATGGCAAATCAATTTGGTGTAGTTTATAAGTAAATTTTTTTATTTTAAAATAATTCCAAATTTAATTACGTAATAATATTGAAATTTTTGTTGTTGGGCTCTTAACGTATTATACCAATACATATTTAATAATTAATAATAATTTTTCCTGACTGACTATTTCGTCAGTCACCCCTGGGCGGAGCATAGGGATCTCTATTAACAACTGTTCGAAGTGAACAGGGGCCTACAGTTTATAGCCGAATTCGAACAGCGGTGTCTTGAATTAATAGAGATACTAATAATTTTATATCAATATTAACTTATTGTTAAATTTTAGTAGAGGTACATTCTTGACTATAATTTATAATGTTATTCATACGTTTGGCTATAATTTTATTTTTTGGTCAAGATTGTTGAAGCAGCATAATTTTACAAGGAACTACTTTTTCCTTTATCTCTTGGTTCAATTTTGAAGGTCAATCTCTTAAGGTCTCCGATTTCTCAGCTTTTATTTATTTATTATTTAATTAGAGGAGTACAAACAAGTGCAGTTGACTTTATATTTTAAAAAAAAAGGTATAATTTATTTTTAAAAAGAAGATAAGGGAGTATATATTAACTAATCCGCGTCTCTAGCCCGGTGGGTGAACTTTTTAACGATATGCACCAACTCACATCAAGAACTGGCCAGACACTTGGATTTACAATATTAAAGAGGAAACAAGGAAGGATCGTGCAAAGCATAATAAGATCTACAAAATTGTAAGGCTAAAGGTCGAAAAATACGAGTTACTCTAGACGGTATGAGAAAGGTAACTTTGCTAAGAAGTACGTTTAAATCGATAAGACCGAGTAACAGCTTATGCAAGAACGCCGTGGCATGCTCTGCGATGACTTAAGGAAGGCAACTTTATAAGGCGAAGTCTATCGGAATATGGCGGGAGTCGGATATTTGGCTCCCAGTTTAAAACACGAAGTGCAAAAAGGAGAAATTGCTTTTGTACAGACTCAATCATGTCCTGATACAGGTGGTATTTAGGGCTCCAAACGCAGGAACAATATTCCAAAATAGGACGGACGAGAGAAATAAAAAGAAGTTTGGTTGTGTAAGGGTCGTTGAACTCTTTAGAACACCCTTGGCCTTATTCACGCTATTGCAAAAACGAAAAAGCCGACGAACTGGCAAGAAATGGATCTGCCATGAGTGAAGCTCTTGCGGAACCGGTGTTCACACCACTTAACGTGGTCAAGAGAAACATCAACACAAAATACCTGCAGATAGCGGATCGTAGATGGAATAGTCTTGTAACATGCAGGACTAGTAGATCCCTATGGCCTAAATACAACCTTAAACAAACAACATCACTTATAAACAGGAATAGAAAAGACGCCTCTAGACTGGTGGCAGTCATCACTGGCTTCTGGCCTCTGGGAGAACAGGCGGCCAAAATGAAGCTTCCCCACAATAACCACTGTCACAGTTGCAACCAGCCAGAAGAAAAAGAAACTGTCCTTCATTTTCTCTGTAAATGTCCTGCACTTTGGAAGCAGAGAATGGACACACTAGGAAAGCCGCTCTTAAATGGATTAGGAGAGCTGGCGGAAATAAACATCAACGGCCTCCAGAGGTTCCTTAACCGCACGGACTGGATCTAACTGAGCTGTCTACACAAACAACCAACAAACGAGTTGGAAACGAGGATGTGGCAACAAAATGGTGCGAAAGCGCTAGTTGGGCTCATGGACTGAGCCACCACTTCAACCAACCAACCATTGCAAAATGATCGTTAAATTTGAGTTTATGGTCAAACAGTATGCCAAGGTCTAAAACACTCACTATACGTTCCAGGGTAGAGGAGTCTATAGAGTAAGCAGCCAGATGAGGAACAGAACGGTAAAATGTCATAATTTTACATTTCGTTTTGTTTAGGAAGAGTTCGTGGACATGGCACCAATATTGCATGTTATCAAAATCATGTTGAAGAAGTGAATGCATATCATTATCATTGTAGGAGTAGGACAAATAAAGTTTCATCCGCATACATAAGAATGCGAGAAGACCGGATAACTTGTGGAAGATCATTAATGAATAAGACAAAAAGTAGAGGACCAAGATGGCTGCCTTGGGGTACCCCTGACGTGACATAAATTACTTTAGATTCGCAGCCTTTAAAAACTACCCTCTGCATACGATTAGATAAATAGGAAGAGATCCAATTTAAAAGACAAGGCGGGAATCCTAAACGCGACAGTTTAACTAAAAGAAGGCTATGGTTTACTGAGTCAAATGCCTTACTGAAATCAGTGTAAATGACATCGGTTTGCATTTTACTACTAAAACCATTGTTAATAAGAGAAGAAAGTTCTAAAAGATTAGTAGTGATGGACCGACATTTTACAAACCCAGAGAGAGACACATTGACTCGACTATTAATGCTACTGAAGAATATAAAGGGTCACATCAATCTTGAGGTTTTTTATTTAAAGCAAAAAAACAAAAATTTCAAATGAATCGGAAAATCTTTATTATCAATAGAAAGAATCATTCTTGCCATTCACTTTTTAAAGATAATCGCTTTCAAATGTTGGCCGCAACTACGCCGTAGCTCGTCCGTGCATAGGTTCAAATTTTCGAAGACGCGTTGGAATAACACGAGTTGTGTTGGCCTATAATGCTTCAATCGTAGCTGGCTTATCCGCAAACACTTTAGACTTCACGTAGCCCCAAAGCAAAAAGTCTAAAGGTGTGATATCACACGATCTTGGTGGCCAATTCACCAGTCCGGAGCCTGAAATTAATTGTTCACCGAATTGGTTCTATAAAATGGCCTAGGCACGCGAAAAACATTCTTTACAGAACGCGAATTTTCGTAATATAATTGTACGATTTGTAAACTTTGTTCGGGTGTAAGTCTTTCCATGATGAAATGGCAATGAAAACTGAATAAAAAACACATGGCAACTTGACAGTACTCACGCGTGATTTAAAAAAAGAAGCCATATTGAAAAAAAAACCTCAAGATTGATGACCCTATTTTAATAATCAATAAAAGTCTATAAATAGTTATATAAATTAATATAGGTAAACTGTTTTTTAGTTATATTTGAATTTAAAAAAAAAATTGTTTTTTTTCAAAATTTCGAGTATGAAAGTTTTTGAGCTTTTAAACAAAAGACGTATACGCAATATTGCCTTTAATGGGCGGTTAAGCTTAGCGTGGCTAGATCGGCAAAAATGTTCTATTATTTTTAAATACCTTAAAATTTAGAACTTTACAAGTATTTCTTGACTTTCTCTTATCTGTCTTTCAAAAGTGAATGGCAAGAATGGTTCTTTCTATTGATAATAAAGATTTTCCGATTCATTTTAAATTTTTACGTTTTTTTGCATTAAAAAAAAAAAACACAAGATTGATGACCCTTTATTTCAAAGCTTTGCTTCAACTTGCCATAGATCTTTAAGAAAATCATATTTCTCATTGCTACTATAATATAAGTCTTAATGTGATTTCAGCAAATAATCTAGATAAATTAAGATCATTGGGATCAAGAATGTGTATATGGAACTAATAGTCTGCTCGTTACATAGTTCAGGCACCAAGTAAATAATATATAATAATCAAAAGTTAATTGATTGAACTTAGCTAAAGCTCCTTTTCTATTACTTACAGCTGCTGCAAGTGCCTGCCCCAAACTGTCAGTTAGTGTTGTGTGTTTTTAGTGGATTATGGGCATATCGGAGGAAGTCAAGCTGGAGGAACTACCGCAAGAAGCCAAATTAGCACATCCGGATGTTGTGGCCGATCGTGCCGTGGCGTCTTCGGCCACCTCATGTCTGGTGGCTGCGCCCAGTGGCGCCAGCGGCGGCACAAATAGTCCCATTTCGGATGCCAACAGTGACTGCGAGACAGATGACTATGCGCCGAAACGTAAACAGCGACGCTATAGAACAACGTTTACCAGTTTTCAGCTGGAAGAGCTGGAGAAGGCCTTCTCGCGTACACACTATCCCGATGTGTTTACGAGGTGAGTGAATGGTGTTTATGACAACAGATACAAAGAGATAAGATCATTTGCATAGTAGATAGTAAACAAAAACGGTTTAGGGCATATTTTATAAAGTTAATGGCTTACATTATATATTTTGTTATGTATGTATATAGTATATGAAGCTGTGCAGGTGATAATGAACGTTTAGTTTAGGACCCCCTATAGTGTTGCATTGATTTGTTGATATGCTGCAAACATATTTTGGTTTTTGGTCTAAATTATAGAGCCAGTTATGGACAGTAACGTTGAACTTGTCTTTAGCTGTCGCTGGCGTGGGGCGCTCTAAGTCTCTTAGCCAGGCTTTAATTAACATGCAGCAATGTGGTCGAAAAAAAAAAAAACAAAAATTGCAATATATAATTGGCATAAATTAAATTTCTCAGCTAGCTAACAAGTGCTCTGTAGTGGTCAGGCGTTAATTGAAACAGCACGAAAATAAAATAACAACAACCATAAATGCAACAATTAGAGCAACTTACATATTTATATATATTTTAATAAAGTCCGTTGTTGGGCGTGGAATTTTCATTGATTTATTTAACATTAATTACTACTTAGTTAGTTAGTTAGTTAGTTGGTTAGTCTTGACTGGCAGCTGATTTAAATGCTTACAATTAATTAAATAAATAACTTAAATCAGTTTAGAATTTGTCAAGACATGCATTTAACCCAATTAAAAAATTGTTGTTTAAATAATTGTTTGCTACTATCTTTACTTAGCGCATATTAATTAGGCTCGTTTGCTCACAAGTTCTTAATTGATTTTGATTACCTTGTTGTTAAATACGCTTGGCTTGCGAATTTTAATTAAAATCCTAAAAAAAAAATGAATTTTCTTTTAATTTACAGAGAAGAGCTGGCTATGAAAATTGGATTAACGGAGGCGCGCATACAGGTAAAACTATTAAAAAGATTAGTTTTTTGTTATATCGCGTGTTTAAGCTTTATCGCCTTTGAGCATATTAAATTATTTTTCAGTTTATGAACTATTAAAAGCTTCTTAGTCATTAAGAAACGACTGTGACATGCCCTGTAGACAGTTGAGGTAGATAGAGCTGTTGACTACACCAAATGCCAAAAAATTATTTATTTTGGTGGGACCACACTACTTTTTGGAATATTTATCCAAAGAACTTTCAACTGTTAATCTTTACAATTTAACCAAAAAAAAGCAAACTTTGGGACTTACCGATCATATTATAATGGTCTCTAATACTAAATGCAATGAAAAATCTTTAAGAATTTGCTACATACTTATACGCACTAAAGGCCTATACGCAGAATGAAAAATTTCGCATGGAATGACAAACCTTCATATAAAAAAAAAATCCCAAAAGGGAAATTTTTCATTCTGCGTATAGGCCTTAAGCAGAAAAATGGTTATGCCCACTCAAAAATATTTTCGTATACATATTTATCAATATTTCGAAATTAAAAGTTTATGAAAATAGTGCGATCATTTAGCACAAGAGCAATTTGGAGAACTCAGAATTTTTTCAAAAGCAAGGGAGCTTGAAGCAATATTCACTGTCTTGCAAAAAAATATAAAAACATAATTGCTTAACCGTAGTGTGAGAAAAAAACTAGTAATTAAAACTGAATTAATTAAAAAAATTTAATCAAACTAAGCCTTATATTAAAATGGTCAAAAAATTTTGCTTCAGAAAGTCAACGCGATTTAACCTCGAAATATTGCAATACATGCTGCACTCAACTTTAAGTTGCTCTGAATTTTGTGGGTTTCGATTTCTTGAAAACGAGGGGAAAGTTTCTTGATACTGAGAATATTTTAGGATAAATTTGATGCAAGCTTTAAAGTGAGAATCTGATAGAATACAGTGTTACTAATGTTTCGGGCGATAAATCCAGATTGCGTATAATATAAAAAATGGAGTAACTGCCATATTTTGCCTTGCGAACTTTTTACTACTACTGTTGTCCTCTTCTCCTCGTGGAGCATAGGGTCTTATCGTTTTAGGAAGTCATTAAGAAGTCATTGATAAATATGCAAAAATGTATGTATTACAGTGCCCATCTGATAGAATATAATTTGATCTTATACGTGTTTTTCGTGTAGGAGATCTAAATTCGTGGTAATGCTAAAATAGAGGAGTCACTTAATTTTTTTAAATTTATTTATTTGTTTGAGGAGTACAACTAAGCTCAATTGACCTTATATAGTATTATAATTTATTTAGAAAAGAAAATAGAGTGAGGGTATAGATATGAACAAGTCCGCGTCTCTAGCCCGTTGGGTGAACTTTTAAATGATATGCACCAACTAACATTAAGAACTGGCCAGACACTTGGATTTACAATATAAAAAATGAAACAAGGAAGCAAGATAAAAATTAAACATTATATCACAAAAAGAGCCAATGGATCACCGTTGACCAATTGGGTAACTCATATTATAGGGTTGGTCAAGGATGCTCGAAGTGGCAAGTCAAGATGACTTAAGATAAAAAAACTAATAGATTGAAAAGACCGTTCGAAAGAGAGGAAATTGTAAAAATTATTATAGTTAGAGCACCGAAAGATCGTCCAAAGCATAATTAGATCTACAAAATTTTAAGGCTAAAGGTCGAAAATTACGAGTTGCTCTGGATGGTATAAAGTAACTTTGCTAAGATGTACATTGAAATCGATAAGACCGAGTAACAGCTTATGCAAGAATAACAAGCCGATGCATGTTCTGCGATGATTTAAGGAAGTTAACTTTATAAGGCGAAGTCTATCAGAATAAGGTGGCAGTCGGATATTTGGGTCCCAGTTTAAGCCACGAAGTGCAAACAGAAGAGACAGTGTAATTACTTTGATTATATAAATAAAGTTGTCTAATAGTGATTCGAGTCATTATAAGTTTAACAATTTAAGCTAGACAAGAAATAAGTGCCTTACTGATAGAGCAAGTGTGCGAAAACTTTTGAGCGACACTGTTTTTTCGAACGATGCTGTTCAGTGCTACTGTAGTATATTAACAAGGCAAAGCTTTGGCTCTAGAAGTAGCAGAAGTCTAAGTATATAAAAAATATATATGTGTTGAGCTCTACCATTATACCTAAAACTTAGAATTTAAAAACTGAAAAACACCCCTGAAAGTCTTCACTACCAAGCCTTTTTTGGATTTCAATTCCGACTTATTGATTTAACAATGCAAATAGTTGTTACAGTTTCGTCTAACAGAAATATCTATGGTACACTTAGAAAAAAAACCAACCTCAATTTAAGTTCGAATTTGCTTAAAACAAGTTTGATTTTATTCTAAAATTTATAAGAATTTTTGGATCTCCACATAAATACATTTTGAATAAATTCTCTTAATCTCAGCATTCAGGCTAAACATTCGTAAAAAACGATAAAACTAAGATTCATTACAATAGTAATGGCTAAACGGTAGGAGGCCTATTGTAGCTGTTCGACTTGTTTTGAAAATGGCATAAAGTTGCATTCCGACAAATCATGTGTGGGATTTCGACTGCCACGAATGCTTCGAATCCTTTTCATTTCATCGCTACCATAAGGTTTTGTATTGAAGAGCTGTGTGATATCGACCATGGTAGAGTCACAACGCTTTCGAATGACTGACTAATCACAATGTTTTTTTGTGCCAACATTCATTTCTGAGCGATAAATGATAAGGTCTTGCTTTACCAATCTAACACCCGTCATCTGATTTGAATATATTTTAAGCCATCCATTAAACATCATTTGCAGTTGTGCAAATTAAATCTTCGCTTATCACTGTTTCTATCATTGAAAATAATCATTCGTAGGTTTTTTTCCCTGCGTGGGTGTTGCATTGTACTCATCACAGTTTTCATAGTTTCTGAAAAAATGTATAATGAGCATATAACCTTGTTTTCCTGGAGGTAGGCAGATAGGTCTTAAAGCATTAGAAACTCATACGCAGTTGCAATTTTTGTGGCGATTCCATTCTTTATTTACGTAAACAAGCAAATTACTTTTCATCGTACAAATATTTTTGAGCAAAGGTTGGATTAGTACCAGGTGGTGGTTTTATCGTGCCAATTCGATGGTGAACTTGACCGTTAATTTTGATAAAAACAAGGCCCTCCAGAAAGGGATTGCTCGAACATTTGCGCTGGTGCTAACCATTGAGAGAGCAAAAATCAATAAAAAGCAACGCAATTTATTTTGTTTATAATTTTTGCCCAGATCGCTCATCATTTCCTGTTAAAAGGCTTTATTGGATCAATGTTAGCAATGGCCTATAATAAGGCTATTTTTTAAGTCTTAACTTTTCCATATGAATGGCAGCAATAATGCTTTAGCTCAAGTTTTGCTTAAAAAGTCTCTGAATCGAAATGTTAAGTGCAACCATAGTGCTGGCATGTTCTTGCTTCAAATCTCGATCCAAGTCTGACTTCATCTCTGGTTTGTGATTACTCATAGCAATTTTATATGGTGAAAACCGTGAAATCCGGCGAGTTCGCATATAATTTCTCCGATTTTCGCGAGTTATCCTGTTAGGAATGTTTGTTCGGGTTCTTCTAGGCATAGTTAGAAATTATTTTTTCACCACTAATTATTATGCAGTTGACAGTTGACAGATAGTGAAAACTTAATAATAGAGAGGAGCGATATCAAGATAAAGCCAAAACGATTTTTAATCGAATTTCATATAGAGCACATAGAGGTTCTCACACACCGGTTATCATGCAGTTTACATAGCTGCACTCATCTAAAAATTTCTACAGAAGGCCTTGGAAAAACTATACAAGTGTAACTGTTGTGTTAAATCAGCAAGTCATAATCGGAATTGAAATCAAGAATTTTTAAATAAGTTTTCCCAGTTGCAAGCTTACGGTTTATGCTAAGCGAACAAGTTTTTTGGTATCTTAAATTGTGCAAAAAAAAAAAAATTTGCTAAAAATTTTAACTAATGATTTAAACAAAAGCTGAAGCTTTAAAAGCTTCTCAATAAAATGCACTAAATTACATTTAAAATGCAATATATAAAAGCAGTAACTTACCTTTAATTGCTCATTCTATATAGTATATATTTTCGCTCTTATGACTCGTAAACTCAACGAAACGCATTAAACGATACCACGCATTCAACGAAACGCTCTGAACGACAAGCAGTTGTATACAAATTTATACATATAAAAAAATATATTGAACTTTATTCTACATAAGTACGTATGTAGTATACACGAGATCATATAACAGCAGCTTTGCCGCCGGCATTTGATTATATAAAATATAAAGCAGCTTGCACTAAATAATTGTTATATATATATCACTAACACATACTTACGCTCACACACACGCACTGCATATTTGCAAATAAGCGCACGAAACGAATCCGCCCACGCACTTCGGCTTATCACAAAAGACTAAAAGCATCTAAAGAGAAAAGAGCGCAATGAGCATGCGCATGAGTAAAAGCTCAGCCAAATTCTAAAGAGGGAGCAAAATATGTAAAATTAGACAAACAACAACAAGTGCGTTTAGCGAAGCTTTAAGTCTTAAAGCTGCAGCTGCAGTTAGTGGTATTTAAATGAGCTAGAATTGGGCAATTAAAATTTAAAAATAGTTAAGTCATTTAATTTATATCTGAATCTTTTTGCATTTGTGCAGTGACTGTTTATAAGTTGTTTAATGGGTGGAGTTCCTGCGGTGCTGAACTGCCCCTACAATATCTTGGTTTCTATAAAAGTGCGGAATTGTAAACAGCTCAGCAATTCGTTAAAGATCCTTTAAATAAACTTGTTTCACTCTCTCACTTTTCGTTTTGTCGCTGTCATAAAAAATAAATAAAGGCTTCCCTTAAAACATTAAAGAAATTAATAAAGCAGCATGTTTTGCTTAATGAATTTCATGTTTGAGAACATTACGGTAGCAAGTTTTGCCCCGATCCACACTTTTAATTGCCAGACCATGCAGCAAGATTATTTGTTTACATACATTTCTAGTCGTAATTGCAAAGTTTGCTCTGCTTCGTCTGATCTGTACCTTAGGACCTAAGTTAGTGCTATCCAATCAGACACAGTGTAGTCCAAGTCCAAGATTGTTATGTTAAAAACTAATTAAAGGGGCGTTTTCAATAACAACGCCCATTAATTGAGCACGGACACAGTAGCCTCTATAAACACGCAGCTCTCACTGTATCTTATGAAGCTGCCACATAGCTCATAAAAAAAAATGCATCTCTCTTTGCTGCTACTCTTTATAGGTTTGGTTTCAAAATCGGCGCGCAAAGTGGCGCAAGCAGGAGAAGGTTGGACCACAGTCACATCCCTATAATCCATATATGCCCAGTGGCGCCGCCAGCATGCAAACAGTCGTGGGCGCCCAACTGCCGCCCAATCCATTCACGCACTTGGGCTTCCAGCTGCGCAAGCCATTCGATGCTTCGAACTTGGCTGCCTTTCGCTATCCTCATCTGACGGCTGCACCCATGTTACCCTCTGGCTACTTTAATCAGTTTCAACGGTAAGTAAGTTGCATCCTTAAATGGCAAAGTAACTTATTTCTTTTGGTATATGTATAGCGCACCACCGCATATGCTGCCGCCTGGCATGGCCTCCATGTACTCGCCCTCCAGCTCGTTTCAATCACTGCTGGCTAATATGAATGCTGTGCAGCGTGCACCACCTATGCCCGTGGCGCCCAAGCCGCCCATGCTGGTTGGTTCGCCAGATTTGCATTCACCTAATCATTTAATAGCCTCGCCGCCTACATCACCCGTTTCGGTGACGTCACAGTCAGCACCAGCGCCCGCGCCACCTGCACAGCTTTCACCACAGCAGCTGGTGGGACTGCCACTGACACATCAGTCACATGTGCCAGCTTCTGTCTCGCCAACGCAAACTGCGCCCGTTGCACTGACGCACTCACCACAGCGTCATACGGCCACACCGCCCGAAGATCGGCGTACGTCATCTATAGCCGCGCTCAGACTGAAGGCTCGCGAGCATGAACTGAAGCTAGAGTTACTACGTCAGAATGGACACAGTGGTGATGTTATAAGCTGAAATTGTGCAAATTTCTAAAAACTTCCTAACTTTACCAGTGCAAAAATAAAAAAAAAATAAAATATTAAGTTAAAGTTTTCATTTAAAATGTGAATTTTTAGTAACTAAGTTATTTAGAGAAAATTGAAAATTTTATGTATAAATATTTATTAATTTAAAAGGCAATTTCACTTGAATAAATACAAGCAGTATAAGCATTAAAAATAAATCTTGAATTTTTAGAAAGTATTATAGCAAGTAGTGCAGACGCCTAAGACTAAAGAAATTAATCTTGATCCGTCTTTCCGTATGTACGATCGCCCAAATCTTTGAGCTTATAAGATCTAGAAACACCAAACTTGACATTTGGATTTCTCATATTATGCAGACAGATCATGTATAAAATTCTTCCGCCGCGCCGCTTTTCTTCCCAAATAACTTTAAAGCACAATATTTTCTACAATTGCAAAGTTATCGCTTTAGTTTGTATGGCGCAAATGCTGGAAATAAAAAATCTTTCTTTCAATATACTGGATCATTATAATGGAACCATGAATATCGAAGATTTTAGAGACCAAAATTCCCAAACGCCGCTGGAGGAATGGCTTAGAAAAAAGAGCAGCTAAATGTTGAGCTCATAGCTCAAAATCGTCAAGAGACCAAAGTTCTATTCCTGGTCGTTGCGTATTTTTTATTTTAAGTTTAATTTTTATGCAATACTTATAGAAGTATATACAAAGCAGCCTCAAAATGAGATGGCACAGCGTATCCCAAAGTCGTTTTATTATTAGGGTTAGCTACAAAGAGACAATGAGCTACGCGCTAGAACTAATTCCCACAAATTATATACTTAAGCTCAGCTTGAAACAATAAATGGCTACAATATTTCGAATCTAATATGCGTAACACCTACCTTAAAGTAATATAAAAAAAAATAACAACAAAAAAACTGATTCACAGCCAGTTCGATAGTGAGTTGGAGACTGCCCTGAGCCGCCATTAATCAGACGCCGTGTCATAAATCAATTTGCGGCCGTTGAACGTAGTCCGGAGATGTTGTTGGCCGGCTGTGGCGGAGGACGCTAAAGTAATGCAGCTAATGGTAAAAAAAATCATGGAAATCTGGTTAGGAGTGAGACTGGGATGCTACAAATATAAATTTATGAATAAATTAGAAACAAATTAAATATGTTAATTAGAGACGCGCGCGCTCTCTTGCTGATTTCTCTTTCGCATACTTATGCACTGAGAAAAAAAACTGACTGAATTTAAAAATTTTTGGTCAAAAAATTGGTGACTTTGGGGAAAAATTTGAACATCTTGGGCGTTATGAAAGTTTAAAAGAAACAAAAAAAAACCAAACTATTATTATTCCTTTTTCAAAAAAGATCAGTCTAAAAAAATTGTTCTTTAAAATGACGTTCAAGACCAAAATAAGTTAATATAAAAATCTTCGAAGTAAGAATTTTTAAAAGTGGCAAATCATTACCCAAATATAATTTTAGGTTTGAAAAATTATAATCTT
This sequence comes from Chymomyza costata, assembly GCA_018150985.1. Lineage (NCBI taxonomy): Eukaryota > Metazoa > Arthropoda > Insecta > Diptera > Drosophilidae > Chymomyza > Chymomyza costata. The sequence goes on along the minus strand of JAECWU010000095.1, from coordinate 43,095 downwards.
GAAGCAAGATCTTTTTTATATTTTTAAGATTTATATTTTTGCAAAACTTTACAATAAGATTCATTTATAAAATGGAAATTTTAAAAAAAGAACTTTACAAATTTTAAAATCGTTATTGAAAAATCTTAATTCAATTTTTAAAAAGCTTCAAATAAATAAAAATTAATTTAAGCCAATCTTAAATACAATTTTTGGTGCTTGTTATAAAAAAAAAAATTTGACAAAACTTCTTTTAATATTTTTCTTCATAAGACTATAAAATTTTTAAATTTAAAGCAATTAATTTGTGATTGGCCTTCTATTAAACTAAAATATTAATTAAAAATAGATTGTGATTCAATTTTAAAAAGCTTAAAACAAAAAAAACTCTAAAATCTTGACCAAAAACCCATTTCTGAATTTTAAACAATCTTGAAATTAGATTTTTGTGCCTCATTTTAAAACAAAAGTGGGTACATTTCTAGAAAGACTTTTTTCAAGACTTAGAAAACTGGAAAATAAGAAAAAAAATTGACACTTAAGGCCTCATACGCAGTTCGAAAAATTTACGAATGGAACGACAAAACTTCATATAAAAAAAAATCCTCATTTGGAAAATTGCGACTAAAAATTTTGGTGGACTCTTTTGATAACAAAACAGTGTTGTGTTGTCGCCACTATTTCACTAGGTGTGGTGGTTCCATATGAAATAATAAAAAATAATTTCCATGTGCAAATGTCAAAACGTATGCCTAAAAAAAAAAAATCCCATTTGGAATATCCAGATATCGTGGGCACTTGCTTTTCAGATGAAGTTTAGACAGCGAGAACGTTATTACTTTAGTCTAACAAGGCGATGATACCTATGCCGCTAGCAACGTGCAAACTATTAATATAGAAATATCACTAATAATAATACAATGGGTTCAAACAGTAACCTCTAACTACAGGAAAACTCCAATGCTTAAATAGAACTAACAGCAGGACTAAGGCAACGATAGGGTTCTTACGGTCATTCTTACCAACACCAGATTTTAAAATAAGACTATAAAAATCTTTTCGGAAGTAGAAGAAGAGGAAAAGTGGAGCATCTAAGGGAAGCACTATAGGAAAGACTAACTCAATTGGTTCATAATTTTTGGAAACGTTACTAATCAGCATTTTTAAAAAAAAAAATGAATTCGTTTATTGATGATATATATTTGAAAAAATTTGGCCATGTTTTCAGAATATTTGCTCTTATTTCAAGATTTGGTCTGGCAACGGGTTAAACCATTGCCTTATCGTGATGAGACTAAAAAATCTTAAAAAATTCTGATCTTATACATTGTCAGCTTTTTTTAACAAAATAATAGCATTTCAGGACAAAATCTAATATAAAAATATTAAAAAAAATTTTGGTCTTGCAATAAGAATTCATAGTCCTGCCTTAAGTCTCATTATTTTTTTTATTGATTTAAAACATTTAACCGTACTTCAAGTTTTTGTCTTATTTAAGAATTAAAATCAAGAACGCTCAAAATCATAATTTTTTATTTTATTTATCATGCTAAAAATCTTAATTTAAGAATTTTTACTCTTCATTCAAGACTTAAATTCAAGAATGAAGAAATCATAATTTTTTATTGCATTCTTTTATCATGCCAAAAAGTAAAAAAAATTTTTACTTTTCATTCAAGACTTTTAATATTATTTGTAAAAGTTTTGGTCGTGGTATAGAAGTTTTTGGGTCGTACTTTAAGTTTGATAATTTTTATCTCATGTTAAGAATTTTAGGACCAATTTTAAATTAAAACTTAAATTGAAGTGTATTGAAAACCTTAATTTTTTTATTTTTTTTTATTGTGCTAAAAGTCTTAATTTTGGGATTTTTTTTAAATTTTTTTAAAGAATTTTTAGTCTAGTTATACAAATTTTTTGTCGTATTTTTTTGAATATAATAATTTTTTTTAATGATTTTTAATCTAATTTTAATTTAATTTTTATACGTCTCATTTAAAGAATTTTGGTTGTAACTAAAGATATTTTTAACTTCCAAAAATTAAAAGCAAGAATGTGGAAAACCTAACTTATTACTTTTTACAAAAAATAAAAATTGTTATGGCAAAAATTTTGATTTATTTTTTTTTTTTTTTGCTTAATTTAAGGCTTTTAAGAAAATTTCAAGAATTTGGGTCATTTTTTAAGTTTCATGATTATTTTTACTAATTTTAGAATTTTTACTTTTTTTTTAATTTAATTTTTTGTTGTCTCATTTTAAAATTTTCGGTTTGGACTTATTTAAAGAATTAAGTGGTATATGCAGCTCGAAAAATTTCGCGCGGATTGACAAAACTTCATATTTATAAAAAAAATCCCATTTGGGATATTCCATTTGGGATTTTTTTTTCTATATCAAGTTTAGGTCTTTAAACTCAAGCATACTAAAAATCTAATTTAAGTTTGTATTTTTTTTAACAGTGTAGCTTAGCACATACACATAAATTATGTAGGTGTAGTATATGGCATCTTTTTTTTAGATGTGAATTATGTATGGTAATTAATAAAAATGGAATATTTATGATGACGAATTTAGTTAATTCGATTACCAGCTTTTGTATTTATTTTTGTATACCTCTAAAAGTTACGATCTGCTATCAAAGAAACTGCACGCAAACTGCATGTAATTACTCATTGTAAGGTGGAACTGTGATAATCATGTTTAGCTGTAGAACCATTTGTGGACCGCCCCTTAGCAGCTGATAATCAATGGTCTGGTATGACCATAGGTGTAACCAACTCATTCATCTCGAAACCTCAGATGCATGCTATAATTTTCTGCTCCAGCATTTTTTTTTTTTTCCTTTTGTATGCATTTTAAACAGTACCTCAACGTAGTAGTTCTTAAAATGTTGTGCTCTGTCCTAACAATTAATTTGCATAATAATCAAGGCACGTTCGGGTTATTGCTGTTGGGGGACTGAACTGAACTGGACTGGATCGGTGAGCTAGTCGTTTTGGAGTCATGCTGGAGGCTTATTAATAATCATTAATTAAAACGACTAATTAACGCTGACATAAAAATACTGCATTTTAATTACGCCCCTTTTGATTTGATTAGTTTCACAAAACCGAATACAATTCAACAAAAAAACAAAAAAACAAAAGAACAGAAAAAATAATACTAACTACGGAAAGCCAAAGCTTATATACACTCTAAGTACCAGCCAAGATTTCTATGGGGTTATAGGGTGTAAAAGGCTCACAATTTTGTTTTTGGATTTTTAACAATCTTAAAATATGAAAAATAAAAAACTTCAAGATACATATTTGCAAACCTAAACTAAGATTAATAAGCAGATTCTTATAAAACCCGAGCAAAACATAGGGTGGGCCATCTGTGGGTTTGTTTGTTAATTGCATCATTTGAATCTTGTAAGCGTGTAAATGCAGATACGCATGCAAAATTCGACTTTAAGTGGTCCTAGCAAGGTGTAATGCTTGCGAATGATGGTTCGTCGATGTTCCCGACGAATCGCGTATACTGGCCTTAAACCATTATTTTTTTATAGAACGAACAGTTTTCATAGTACGCCTGTACCACTTTTAGGCGTTGTTCGGTTATTAAATCCATGACTAAAATTGAGTAGTTTTGAACTAGAGACATGTCGAAGAGCATCACCCACTTTGGATGGGTATGTTCCGCATTACTTTTAACAACAAAACCAACAGATGGCCCACCCTATATTTGCAAAAAAAAAATCGATTTTAACATCAAAAATGTACTAATCTTTTGGCTGGTAGACTTCATATATTAGCCAATATACCCTACGCCAGGGCATAAATTAATAAACTGGTATGTGCATTCAGTTTTTTTTTTTTAGTTGTTAAACAATTCTTGTTTTTTGTTTTATTTTGTTCTTAACATCTCTATTTTAGCTGCATTTCATTTAAGAGCGTAATTTGCACAAACATTCGATTAAAGCGTAATTTAATTCAATTTAACTCAACACAACTTAATTGTATTTCATGGAATTAAAACAAATTGCAAAAACAACAACTGCAAGGAAAAAAAAAGCTACCAAGTCGACGTTTAAACGTGACCGAACCTGTGCAAGCTCATGCAATGCAGCTGGCTTTAACTTAAACTGCATGAATACTTAGATACATAGATAAACAGATACATACAGTCAGCGTACAATGTATACGTACAACCATAAATTTAAAGGTTGATGCTCTGTAAAAATATTACAGCATGTTATAAATAATATTTTAAAATTTATATATGATACAAAAAAAATGTTTAAGATTTAAAAAAAAAACACATTTTTACTTTAAGTAATAGTAGAAAAGCATTTTTTTAGACTTTTTTGTTTGTTGGGGGCCATTGTTAACCTAGCGTTCAAACGACGCACAGTGGGGCAATAAGACTTTATCATTGTAAAAATTATAGCATCTAATCGGATAAAGTTTTTTTTTATGAATGTAAAAATTTTGAAATTTAATGGGGAATTTTACTTTTTTGTGGGCTATAGAGAGCGTGTTTTTTTAGAGGTTCACAACTTTGAGTTGGCAACACTGCTTTATCTGACAACCCATTTAACAGCTGTTAGTTGCTTTTTGTTGAGTTTGGTTTGAAATTTCGTAATGGATAGACTTACACCAGAGCAACGTTTGCAAATTGTTGAAATTTTTTATCAAAATATTGGTTCCGTTCGTCAAACTTATTGAAAATTCAAAATTTTGTTCTCCGAAGCCCATTTTTTTGGTTGAATGGGTAGGTAAATAAGCAGAATTATCGCATTTGGAGTGAGGATAATTCAATTTGTATTTTAGTTTATAAATTTAGTTTTACAAAATGTTTTATTATAAAAATACTTATAGGAAAAAAACGTGTTTTAAAACGATCTTTAAAGCTTCGACGTATATGTATAATAGTATTAATTTTTTTCCCAAATTCCGATAGTATGTATCGATTTATTGATAATTAAAAATAAAGGTTGACTATTCTTTGACAAGACATACTATCTTGTGTCAAAATTAAAAAATATTTAAACTTACTTTTAATATTAAAAGATAAAACTTTTATTTTTTCAAATTTTTTTTCAACACTTTTTTTTTAATTTAAAGAGATCGGGACTACTTCCAGCATTAAAATGTATATTTTTTATGCGCTACAATTTACTTCAGCTAAATCCAGCCTGATAGTGATCAAAAATTTGAAAATTTGCGATTAATAAAAATTTATGTATTTTTGATTATTTGCATTATAGAATATAATTTAAAAAATAAATATATAATTTAAAAAAAACTGCAAAACTGTTTTTGTTTTTTGCAGTTTTTGGGACCACGCAAAAAGGTTTTTAAAGAACAGCTAAAATTTTACTTGCAAGACAATGATTTTTGTGACCTTTGACCTTTAGTAGCTTGAGACGAGATCATAATGCTCTTTGGTACTTTCAAAGCTCATCATTAAAGTGATCTTTCATGGCAAGTTTAAAAGTTAAAATCTTTTCATTCCGAGAAGTTATGATTACACTAGTCGACAAATTTAACACTTTTTTTTTCTCCAGAGATAAGACTTATATTTTATGTTAGGGTAATGTTTCAGCGTTAAAAAACCGTTTTTTTTTTTATCCTCCCATAGCTTGTTTTTTTTTTATGACTATTTTAGTGAAAAATTCCATTTTTCAAAATACGGTTGCACATATGAGGTCATAAAAACTGAACTAATTCGAATTTTTTCATTATTATTTTTTTTTTCAAAAGTTGAGAGCACTACCTTTCCAAAATGCCCCAAATCATAAAAATTGGAAATCTTCAGAAAAAACTACAGCCGAAAGAGTGTGCCCAAAACCCCAAAAAACACAACATTTTGGTGACTTTTTGCACGAATATCGCTACTTCTTTCAGAAAAACTCTTAGACACTTGAAAAGTTAGCTATTTACTGTTATTGGTCATGATATGTAGATGCGATTTCTGTATAGTGTCGATTTTTTATGATACAAATTGACTGATTTATTCAATTTTTAGTAAAAATGAAAAAAATACAATTTTTTTCGATAGAATTTTTTTTTGTCACTTTCAACTGCATTTAAGCTCTTGAAAGTGGTTGATTTTTCTATATTTGGAACTTTTACATAAAGTAGTAGTCATTACCTTTCAAATAAGTCCTTTTTCATGAAATTCGGACTATCCATTGAACACCAGCAGTTGAATGAATCACCATGAGTACACGAAATCTCATGATTTCACCAAAAATATACGAATTTTTTGTATATAATGGTGCTTGCCTTGAAACAAACGGACTTAAGGCAATTGGAAAAAATAGAAACGATATAACTCACTTAGAACATGGGACCCCAAGTAAGGCAAACTGTAAGTTAAGAAAGGAATATTCGTAGATCCTCAAATTCGTAAAGCAATGAAAAGTAACGAATTTTGAAGAACATTACCACCTGATCAACTGTATGCGTGGAATTCCTTCGAAGAAGTTGCAGAAAATTTCTTAGAAAGATGAAAAGCCCGAATGCTAAGTAAATTATTGAAATGCTTTATAGGTATGAAAAAATTGGCTCGACATTGAGTCTAAAAATGCATCATTTAAAATCACATTTTCACATTTTTTCTGAAAATTTAGGTACGATGAGCGACCAACAAGGTAAAAGATTTCATTGAGACATTAGAAGTATGGAGGGTCAGTTTAGAGAACTTGTCATACAGAAAATTTTGGGTGAATATTGCTGGTTCTTAGTTCCAGAATCAGATAGGAATCTCAATAGAAAAAAAAGAAATGCACTTTAAGTAACAATTTTTGTCCAAAGATGGGTTGATTTCTTAGCTTTATATATAATAAAAAGTATTATTATCAGTAATTATTGTTTTATTAAAGCATTAGGAGATATTGGATAAGAACAATATGATATAAATGTAAGCAAAGGGCCATAGAAACTGAACCAAAAAATTGATGATCAAAGCCGTTTGCATTTTATGTTGGATTTTAGTTTTAAATTTGAGAGTTTTGTTTTTGTTTTTATTAAGGAATTAAGGAATCATTATAATAAGGTGTAGTAGATTACTCCAATGTTTCCAAACAATAATGCCAATTATTGTCAACGCAAGCACCATTATAAAGAAAAATTCGTATATTTTTGGTGAAATCATGAGATTTCTTGTACTCATGATGATTCCTTCAACTGCTGGTGTTCAATGGAAAGTCCGAATTTCATGAAATAGGACTTATTTGAAAGGTAATAGCTACTACTTTATGTAAAAGTTCCAAATATAGAAAAATCAACCACTTTCAAGAGCTTAAATGCAGTTGAAAGTGACAAAAAAAAATTCTATCGAAAAAAATTGTATTTTTTTCATTTTTACTAAAAATTGAATAAATCAGTCAATTTGTATCATAAAAAATCGACACTATACAGAAATCGCATCTACATATCATGACCAATAACAGTAAATAGCTAACTTTTCAAGTGTCTAAGAGTTTTTCTGAAAGAAGTAGCGATATTCGTGCAAAAAGTCACCAAAATGTTGTGTTTTTTGGGGTTTTGGGCACACTCTTTCGGCTGTAGTTTTTTCTGAAGATTTCCAATTTTTATGATTTGGGGCATTTTGGAAAGGTAGTGCTCTCTACTTTTGAAAAAAAAAATAATAATGAAAAAATTCGGATTATTTCAGTTTTTATGACCTCATATGTGCAACCGTATTTTGAAAAATGGCATTTTTCACTAAAATAGTCATAAAAAAAAAACAAGCTATGGGAGGATAAAAAAAAAAACGGTTTTTTAACGCTGAAACATTACCCTAACATAAAATATAAGTCTCATCTCTGGAGATTTTTCATCGTCGACTAGTGTTATTTGTCATTGCTCTAACGTACTGTGTACTCTCAGAAAAGTCCAGATCACTTTTAAATATTTAAATTTAAAAAAATTGTTAAAAAACGCTAAAATAAACTCTAACAAAAACTTCCAAAATATTCCCTGCAATTTTTTGTATAAATCAATATTCGAATATATTTGTTTGTTTGCGTGACATGTCTCGACAAAGGAAAATCTAATAAATGTTTAGTTATCGATAACTCGATTATGGATTATTTTAAGACAGCTTGACTTTACATAGCTTTTAAGACAGAAATTTTTAATTTGGAATACTCTTCGTGCTTATTTTATGAATGTTTCGTCTTAATGCTGAGATTGAGAGTATTTAAGAAAAATAGAGAATCAAAAATTCTCTTAAATTCTAGTTCTAACATTGAAGTTGCTAATTGTAGTTTTTTTTACGTTCTATTAAAGTTGAAAAATACCCTAAAAACGAATATTTTTTAAAAACTGATTTTTCTAGGGAATAGACTAAAACTTAAAAATAATCTATAAAACGAATACAATAGAAGCCAAAAACAGAATGGCATACTTTCTTACTTTCTTTGTTTTTTTTTTTGCATAAAACTGAAAAATGGTCGATTTTTAGTGCTTAAATATCCAAAACTAATTGTCCGAAGATATCATGGAAAGTACAATTTTGTAATCTTTGAAAATAATTGCATCAGAAGAAAATTTTTTTTATTTTTGCAAGCATTTTTTGTGCACAGTCCAATTCGGGTAATTTTTCTACTACTTCCTAGGTGTTTCTGGTTTTGATGATTGCTTGTATGCTATTTGAATGGCTCAACTGCCAAATCGATTAACTCCACTTTTTGAATTTTGCGAAATTTAAAAGTCAAAGTACTTGGGGATCATCCATAAACTACGTGATGCTGATTTTCGTCAAAATAGACCCCCTTCCTCCCCCTTGTGACACAGTGACGGAATATTTTTTAAACTTTTCCATATGATCGTGACGCTTCGCCAGCATCACGTAGTTTATGGATGATCCCTTGATAGATGCCAAATTTTCATAAAATTCATCTCCAAAAATAAAAATTTATACCACTTAAAGACAAATAAAAGACAAATGGCACTGAATAATAATTTATTTATTTCTCATTTTTCTCAACTGTTTGTTTTAAGGAATTAATCGATTTGGCTTGTGAACCATTTATTTATTGCTTTCTTATACCTTTTTCAATAGAAATAAAATCCGAAGGCTGGGATACAGTTTTGAGTTGCTTGCTTATTGTTTAAAATAACGAGAAAGCTAAAAATAATATTTCCGATCTCATTGAAAACTCGAAAAAAATAAGAGCTCTTGAGCTAAGTTAGAGTTTAATGTTAAGGGTGTACGAATAAATCGTAAGCTGACTGTGCGTACAAGCTACAACTGCAACTGCAAGTGTGTAAAGCATTTTATATACTAAAACATATATGTTTAAGAGATTTTTATATATGTAATTATTTGAGCGTGTGTGTTTGTGTATCTCGTGTGTCGGCGCAATTAAGTTCGCGTTTAATTTGCAATTATCCAAACGACTCGAACTAATTAGCGCCACTTTGATTACGTTTTGCTAAATACAAATTTTTGCGCAGATGTAAAAAGAAAAACTTTAATATAAAAATTTATAGCCGTAAAGAAAAAGAAAATTAATGGAAAAACCACAAAATGCAGTTGCTAAAAGTACCAAGAGATTGCCAAATAGAAATGCATCATTTTCGTTTAATTTTAATAAAAAATAGTGTTGACTAAGCTGTAATTAAAGAAGACAATCGGGAACCTTTGATATATCAAAAAACACCGAACTAAAATGTTAAATAATTTATTTTTCTGTTAGTACTTCCTTTTTTGGCAAATTTTAAATTTAATATTAATGGGCTGCTCTATATGAGATTTTTATATAATACGATTTCAAAATTCCTGCTGTTAACGAATTTCCCGACGGAGATCGAAAATATTTTTACTTTATTATTATAATTTTTTTTGAATATTAGCTGCTGGGAATTTTTTTTTATGTTTGCTTTGACTTCTAGGTAGAGCTGGAAAAAAAAAATCAATGTACTATCGATAGTATCGATGTTTTATTATTTGCAGTACTACTAAAACAATACAGATAAAGAGCACGCTGTTTGCAAAAAGTGCAGGTAACAATATAAAACGTCTGGAAATACGTCAAATCTGTTAGATCATCTTAAACGAGCTCACCCATAAAGCATGCAAGCCGAAAAGAATCTATGCCGCCCAACATGAAAGAATTTTTAGACAAATCTTGTTTTTTGCTCTGCTAGAAAAGATGAGCTTAGCAAAGCTGTTCTTGAAATGATTTTGCTCGATATTCATCCATTTATGTAAAAGACTTTGGATTTCGAAACCTTGGGGAAGCTGTATATACTCGCTACCAATTCCCGAGCAAGACCCGTCTTCGGCACGATATCATAGAAGCGGAGTATAATTCACAAAAATCAAAATTCATGATAACTTTGGAAGGAGTTAAAAACGTTGGTATTACAACGGATTCTTGGACCTCAAAAGTCAATGAGGGATAGTTGACCATATCGTGTTATTCGTAAATGAAAGTTACGAACTTAAACTTGAACTTGTCAACAGCAAAACTGTCAATACCGACAAGCCACTCGGCAGGGTATTTAGCCGAGTCCCTTCGTACTGTGCTAGGCGAGGGTGTCCTAACCAAGGTGGAAAGTCGAGCTGGACCGACTATAGCAATCATGCATGCATGTGTTATGGATATAAAGAAATGTTTTATCTCTATAACAAATGATAAATTTGATCTTTTTACGATAGTATTATCGATAGTATCGTTGTTTTTGACTAAAACCAAAGAGTATATATTAAAGAGAGGCGTAAGAACGGCCGTTAACGTTTGCGCGCTATATTATTCTGAGCCAGAATGCCGGAATGTTAAAGTCATGTTAGGTGTTGACTTTAACATTCCGGCATTCTGGCTCAGAATGTTAGCTGGTTGTGTTTGCATATGAGTAAAGAGGATGGAAAAAACCGAGAGACGCTGTCGGCACTGCTCTAAGCTGTTAAGTTGTGCTGGCTACATTTGCTTTGCTGGAAACATGTGCATGTGTGTATGTGTATGGAACCGCTGCATGTGCTTGGAATTGCGGATGTGTGCGGTGCATGGGAGGTGTTTTTCACCCACAGCATTTTGAGACGATATAAATATACATGTGCACATACATACATATATATATATATATACATATTTTTAACATAAGATTAAAATCATTGGACACATAATATTAGTGAGGCAATTACTAAAACTAATTAATTAAATAAAAATAGTTTTATTTTTATCTCATTTATTTATTTTTTTAAACTTTTTTATTTGTAATTTTGTCTAATACTGATAATAATTGTATAATAATAATAAATATAATACAAATTATTATGATAGAATTAAATAAATAAAATTAAAAACAGTTAATTTTTTATTTGCTTTGTAACTGCTTTTTTTTGTTACTGCTGCTGTTGTTGTACAGCTTGCTTTTATTGTTGCTGCTTTGCTTAAGTTGCGCGCCTGATTTTCTCTCGCAGAACAAACGTTTGACACAATTTGCGTATTTTCAGCATCAGCCAAATTTCTAAATTTTAAGTTTTCGAGCTTTCATACCCTTTCGAAGCATTTGACTTGTATGACATTTTATAACCATGTTTGCCTTGGACTAACAAATGGATACATAAAAAGCAAAAAGGGTATTTTCCTAGCGACTTGCATACTGTTGAACGGTTTTGCGGCGTGCATACACAAACAGTATTATGTACTTGCATTTACATCAGAGAGAACTAACTACTCTTTTTCGGCTTTTACGATTTTTAAAAGTTTATAACTCTAATAGCAAATCATTTGATGGTATGCAGCAAATTGAATATAAAACTTCATGTTTTAAAAAAAGGATTAATACTTTTAGCTTTTTTCGTTTTTGAAACAATTTTTTCATACAAAAACGAAAGGCCTATTTTTGCAAAAAAAAAAGTCTAAAATTTAGACTCTAAACTGTAATTTGTTTTCATAACTAAAAGTATTGTTACTTCATATACTTGTTTTAGTATAGATTTTTGGGACGGCAAATTCAATTTTGATAGAGCAAAGGAAAGGATATTTTGCCGGCGGCTATTTGCTTTGCCACGCAAGTATTTTAAAACTTCATTACAATTTTTGGGTTCTTTAAGAAAAAAATAACAAACAATTATTTTATTTTTTTAGCATTGTTGCACCAAATCAGTTTTTAAACCATTGCAACTTGCAATTAAAAAATTAATTTCCCTAAAATTGTCATATAAAATGATTCAAAGTTAATTTTGTAAAACGGCAAAAAATAAATTGCTAACTAATTTAAATAGCGAAAAAGAAAGAAGTCAAAAATTATGATTAGCCAAGGCCGGCAGCCCAAAGACGTTATACACTCTCTAAGAAGTGTGCGGGCGACCAGAGTTAAAAAGGAAAATCTAAAAATAGCCCACACAATTCTCGTGTACTGCAACTCGGCTCTAAACTTCGTTCGTTGTTGGCTGTCGGCAATGTCCACAAATTCAGCCGCAACCAAATTTGTAAATTTTTAGTTTTTAAGCATTCATACCCTTTCTTAATATGTGGCTGCTATGACACTCTGCAATCGCGTTTGCTTTTACACTAACAAATGCATGCATAAATGGCGAAAAATACGAAAAAGAGTATTTTTCTATCGCCTCCCATTCTACTGATCTGTTTTACATTGTGCGCACACAGGCACAAGTCACAGCACCATTTAACAGCTTAGAGCAGTGCCGACAGCGTCTCTCGGTTTTTTTCCATCCTCTTTACTCATATGCAAACACCAACCAGCTAACATTTTAAGCCAGAATGCCGGAATGTTAAAGTTGACTTTAACATTCCGGCATTCTGGCTCAGAATATGTTAATAATGTTCAAACGCCAACGGCCGTTCTTACGCCTCTCTTTAGTATATACTCTTTGCTAAAACCATCGAAACTATCGATAGTTTTCCAGCTCTACTTCTAGAGCTCTTCAAGAAACCTACTTTTTGTGGTATAGAAGCTTGATTCTACTCCAAAAAATGTTTGCACAGACTCCCCTCGAGTTTTAGCACCCTCTCTTTGTTTGCTGGGTTGCGATGTTTCGAAGCAAGTTCGTTGCCTAAGTTCTTTTGTTTTTTAAACTAATTTATGCATAAGTTGTCGCTATTTTGTATTTATAACTTTTTAAAAATATATTTTTTACTATTGTAAAGAGAAAGTGTTTATATCGTATTACAATATTATTTGCTTAAAACCAGCATGGACTTATGCCATGAAACTTTGGGATACAGCAAAAACATCAAACGTTGAAACACTTCAAAGATACCAATCAAGCACACTTAGTAATATTGTCAGGGAGCCCTGGTTTTTTAGTAATTTATTTTTTTGTAAAAAAAATCAATAAAATTATTCAGGCATGTTCTAGATTTCGATTCCGACAAGAGTCGACTCGTTTTGAAAAGTTTGGCTCGCAGCTGTCGAAATGAAAAGTATTTTGCTTTGTTTACTTAAATAAACGCATTAATGCCACAAAAATGAATTTTGTATTATTTTTTAATGCTTTAAGAAAATTTAGATGTGCTCACTTGAACGAAACAAGGTTAATTTTCATTATATATTTTTATTACAAAAAATGTCTATGGAAATTGTGTGTACATGCAAAACCAAAACGAGTGGAATGAAAGTAAGGTGTTCTGGGTTTAGACAAAACAGAACTTCGAAAAGTTATGTGTTGTCGTGTTGCACAAGTTAATTCGAAGATAATTTTATTAATGGATGGCTTAAAATATATGTATAAAATAAATTGTACAAAATTTGTAAATAAATAAAAAATATTTCTCGCTCAGAAAAATGTTGGCAAAAAGAAAAATAAGTTATTTAGTTAGTTGTTCGAAAACTTGTGGCAGCTCTACAATGTGAACTTATCGATATCACACAGCTGTTCAATACAAAAGGTTATCGATAGCACTCGAAATGAAAACGATTCGAAATCGATTCGAACTCAGTCGAAATCTAGAACACCATTTGTCGGAATGCACTCGTTATGACTTTTCAAAACGAGTCGAAATCTAGAACAGGCCTGATTATAAAAAAAAATATTTCTAGTGCGTTTAGAGTCAATACCAAAAACGTGGTAATCCTGTATACAAAATTGAAATCTCTACTTACATATACAACGTTTTGGAATCCTCTTTCCTAAATAATCTTTAAATTTGAGCCATTTTCGAATTTTTTATGGTAGTAGAGCTGGGAACGGGAAAGCATCTTCCCGAAACGAACATTAAGTATCTAATACACAGGAAGAAGAAATACCTGGGCCATGTCAGTTGTTGGAAAGCTATGGATCATTTTCGAAGTAATTTGCTGCGTAGAATCCGAATCCGGGGCCAGAATTTGCCCATCACGTCATTTTGAGATATTTGAGGTTATTCACGGCGTTTTTTCCTACTTTTGAGTTTATGTACAGGGTGCAAAAAATTTTTAAGGTCTGCCAATCCAGTTACATAATTTAGTACCACTCTTAAACTTTAATTTAAAAGTTCAAGCGATCATTTACGATTTTTCTTTTCTTGACGATTCCTGACGTGATAGACCAATTCTGGCCCCGGATTCGGATTCTACGCAGCAAATTACTTCGAAAATGACCCATAGCTTTCCAACAACTGACATGACCCCGGTATTTGTAGGCCTGTGTAATAGATACTTAATGTTCGCTTCGGGAAGATGTTTTGCCGTTCCCAACAACTAAACCATGTTGGGCTGTTTTATCCATACCGAACAAAGTCAGCCCGAATTTTTTTTTGTATTTTCACAGATTAAAAATTTTTTATTAAAACAAAATATATATAAACAATTTTTTTATTTTGTGATTCATACATTTTTATTTAAAAGACAATTAAGTCCGGCTCGACCAATTTTGAGAAAACAATCACCTTATACAAGGATTTGTCCGTAGGGTCTGGACCTCCCCACAAAAGTTGAAAAAAAAAGGTTGACAGACAGTATTTTGCGAGCTCTGATGCAAAACATATAATATACACTTCGAAGTTAAGAACCCTTTTAATCCTTGATCCGCACCTGAGGCCAAGGCGATTTGAACTTCCGCCTCTTAAGTCTAGTAATACATACGTATTTTTCAAATACAAAGTAAAGCTGTGGTGCCGTGAAATTATTTTGAGAGGCAGGGGGTGTCAGGTTACAAAAAATAAACTTTTACATAAGGAGTCAAAATGTCGAGTTTTGATAAGTTATCCCTTATAGTCTTCCAGATCCAGGCGCTCATGCAGACGGGCGGACAGATGGACTTGTCTTGATTTATCATTTTTATCTTATTGAATATATTGGAGGTAACTTTGGGGGTCTCCGGCATTCCCTTTAACTTGCATCCTTACTCAGAGCCGAGAGTACACAGTGTGGCTGTAATTAAACAGAGAGCAATCGAGTTTTCGGTTCGGAGGTCAGACTATGATAAGTTTTTGGTTTCGCTGAACCCGAATCCGAGTTCCAAATAATGCCAGTAAGTCAGCGTTCTGATACAACTTCAAAGTAACCTAGCCTTTTTGTATGGCTGTAAAACTAAAATTTGTTTTAAAGTAAACGAAATTCGTTTAAAACATTATCATTGGTATATCCGCTATATGACATAGTCAGCCGAATCGGATCAAACTTGGCGTGCTTATCTTTCTATATAAAATGTTTTTTAATGCCGAATTTGGAGGATATGAGTTCATGTATGATGGCGATATGGCCAAAAATGATATCGAGTTATCGAGTGGTCCGATGCAATTCGGCATACATATCTACCATTCTAAAATATTTTTAAATATCAGAGTTGGTTGAGACAGAATGATTTATGACGGTGATAGAAGCAAAGTCGATTTCGGGTAATATGGAAGCTGTATAGTATTGTAGTCATCAGATCCGGCCCAAGCTCAAGCATGTGCTTGTAACTACCTAAAATATTTCTTAGTATTATTTTTTTTCCGCCAGATAGGCCAAATTGACCACTGTGCAGTTTGACAAATATTCCATTCATAGATAGGAGTACTTTCATAGTTTAATATTATCTTAATCATTATATCGGGGGAGCTTGTAGTCCCTAGAGGGCGCGTACCCAAGGTGGCGGATGGGGTAGGCCTCCCAGACATGGGTGGTAGGAGGGAAATCAAATACCTTCCGCGGAGAAGGCCCACTCCGTTCATAAAAACCACCACGGCCGCCCCACAGACCTTAAAATGGGTTGCGTTGGGCTAGTAACCCAACCGGAAAATACCCTACTCAAGAAACGGAAATTCCGTCCTATGCTCCGACCTGCAGTGACATACACTATTTGTAATATGTACTGCATGTCAAGGAATAAATAATAATTATATTGGTATGACTTTTTGGTGTAAAAAAGACAGCGTGGAAAACACACGTCCCTCGCAGGACGACCGTGTTGCTGTTGAAAATCTCACTCCTGCTTCCATAGCTTTGAAATGAAAAAAACAAAAATAAATGATTTGAGGATCAAAGAGATTTTGATCAAGCATCCAAAAGAGGAAGCAAGAAAAAAATAGAAACCACGCCATTTTCCAAAATTGTCCGCTAGAGGGAGCAATAAAAAGTAAATAATGGACGGAGAAACATTATTCTATCATAGAGATATGGTTACGCAACTCTGCGTGCTCTGAAACAATAGTTGCGAGCAGTGGCGGATCCAATGGAAAATTGGGTTGGCAGTTTGTTGCGATCTCTGGTTTATATATAATTTTAAGTGAAAAACTTCCCCCTATGAACAAACCCTGGATCCGCTGCTGGTTGCGTGTGGGAAAATGGGTTCCGTCAGACAGCAAAGTGATGGCAATGGCTCTTTGGGTTTTCCAGTGGCCTAATTGTCGATCAACTTGAACAAAACACAGCAGTAACCGAACAAACTTATTCGTAGCTCTTAAACCTAGGACGACCGGTGAGGTCCCTGGAGCCCTTTTGCCTTCATGAGTTTCATACTATTTATTTTTGATCTATGCCAATAATTCCAGGGACCTTACCGCTCGTCTTCTTTCCCATCAAGACAACAAAATAGCTAAGAAGTGTTAAAAAATTATCGGTTTTGGATTCATCAAACACACAAACCATATTCTTCGAATGTGGCCTCCTGCGACTATTAACTTTTTGCAAACTTGAAGAAACTGATTTCCTTCAAATTAATGGGTCATCTATTAAACGAATGACTATTTTGAGTATCTTATTTTATTAACTTAATGTTTTTCCACCAACTTGTTATCTAGTTAAGCTATCACGCCTTTCTACACATAAATAATCTTCAATTAACAAATTACGCATTCGATTGACGCCTTTTCGGGTTGTGGCCACACTTTAAGCTTGCAGTTCGGGCATTACCTGATATCTGACCTATTTGGCTATTGCAATTGACCAAATCGGTATGGCTGAAACAATTTTTTTTTTTTTATTTTTGGCTAAATTATTCAGTTTGTTGTTGTCTGGTCTGTGCTGCGTCTGCATAAATTAAATTAACGCAGTGCAATGCAGACAAGTTGCAGTTGCAGTTGCAGTTGCAGCTGCAACAAACTGCAACAATTCCTTTGGGTCTTTCGTTTTTGGGTTCATAGTGTGCATTTGCAATGGAGTGGTTGTTGTTTCTGGTTGTTGGTTGTCTGTTGGTCTGCGTAATTAACTTGTTGCCATAATTGCTAACTTTTGCATTTATGTTGCATGTCACACGCTGTGTGCATCATTGCAACGGCTACTGTTGAGCAACCAAGCTATAGCATCTATTAGTCCATTGCTAAGCGTTTGGGCTGCACAGTCCTACGAATTTCTGTATAAATCATTATACCTTTGATATATGTAGATGGTGCCTGTGTATATATAGGTGGGCAATCCCCCTGTTTAAGTAACATTTTAATGCAGGTTACACCTTACACTCCCCACTTACAAACACATTGACGTAAATTTATGCCAGTACACTGAGAAAAACTGTGTCATTAAAAGTTAAACGGAAATGTGAAAAAAAATAAACCAGCAGACAAATCCCAGGTGAGTATAATCTTTGCCTAATCGTGCGTGGAGTCCACACCTACAGTTTGGTTTACGTAGCTCTAAGGCTTTCCAATGCCTAGAGCATAGCAATAACAATTTCTTTTGTCCTACTGACCATGTTGGGGGTAATTTTGTGGAATCTCCGGCATCTCCATCTCTATGTTGTCAGAGCATGGGCAAGTGAGTTAGGTTGGTTTCTTAGGCGGCCTGCGTTAACAATAACAGTTATGGTTTAAGACGTCACCTACATAGAAGACGCAGGTACCATATTCTGTAGACTTTTTGTTTGTTGCACCTGGCAGCAGGCGCTATAGCTAGATACTATGATTGTTCCAGTACAATTTGGAGTCCATAAGAATCATTGTGAAAAAGGAAAAAATCATGTTAATGTTGTCTCACCGCCAAGGATCAACAAAGTATTCTGACAGTCCCCAACCGGCTATTGAAAGTTTTCTTCTGGTTAGCAAAAATAAGGTGGGTAGGTATTTGGTATTCTGTGGGTCTTTTGCATTATGATCTGGTCAAAGATGAACTTGGCATGCCTAAAGCCGCACTAATATGGTGCCCTATGACTTAAGGCTCTTGCATAACACGCTCAAACGGACCTTTAGTAGATAGACTGTTACTACTATCGCAACTACCGTGACGTCACTCTTCTTGCATACAGAACAAGGAACACCAACATATGGGGTGGGCCATCTGTTGTTTTGTTTGTTAATTGCATTATATCCGTACATTTTTCCACCAAATTGGACAAATGCATATACAGTCCCTTGCCATATTATTAGATCCATGCTCAAAAATTAAGCTTTCCTTACTTATAACAAGTAAGTAGGCACCCTGCAGTTCGGTCGTTCAAGCATGAAAAATTCAGTCCTGAATTCAGGCATGAAAAGGAAGCAAATGCAAATGGCTTTGTAAGAGAAACAAGGACAAATATAAAATTTCACTTTCTATCTCTTTCTTTTGACAGACCTTAAGCTTAGCATAATAAAATTTTGTTAAAAATGTATGAAGAATATTTGTGTCATTAATTACTCATCTATGATTTCAGATCTGACTTTTAAAAACGAATCAGCACTGAATTCATGCCCAATTCTTAAAACATTTCACCTGTGATTTCAGGCATGACATTTCAAAGTCAATCAGCACTGAATTGATAGCTGTTTGTTACGGCTAAGGTTCAGGCCTGAACGCCTAGGACATGCATGTGTTAAATTCAGTGACAAATGAATGCGTAGATTCATGGCTGGTACTGAAAATTCAGGCATGATTTCATGACTAATTCAGGCCTGAACCGAACTGAAGGGCATTAAGAGAGCTTTTTTATATTACAACACCAAAAGTGATAATTAAAACAGTGTATACATAAAAATATTATATTTTAACATAAAAATAAATTTATTCGCAAAAATCAGTATTTTGTGGTACCACCTTTTATAGCCAATATATTGTAGCTTGTATGTAACGAGGCATCTCTAGTTTGTGTTTTCAAGTAGCAGGAAGGATCTTTATTAACACTTTTAAAAAATTCCAGACGTTTTTGATAGGGTTCATGTCGGGTGAATTTGCTGGCTGTCGAGATTATCCCCTTTTTTTAACTAAAAATACTACTCCTCCATAATGCATTAAAATAGGCTTTTCTGGTTTTGTGAACCATTTTTTCATTTGAAGGAACAGCCAGGTTTTCATAACCTTATAATAAATAAAAATAATAATTTGTAATAATAATAAAGCAAGAAGCTTATTAAAAAGTTAAATTTTGGAGCATGGATCTAATAATTGGCAAGGGACTGTTCTTACCAAATGCAAGTTTGGAACTACTCATTTATGTATGAAAAATAATATCGCCCACTTGACCACCGAGACCGGAATTTAAATCTTGAAGGCGTGTAAGCAAAATGTCGACTATGTTTTTTTCGCAGAACGACTACTTTCATAGTACGCCTGCACCACTTCTACGGGTATGTCTGCAATTATGAGTACTTAACAACCAAGCCAACAGATGTCCCACCCTATACTAAACCTTTGCGTTTGGGACACGCAGCTTACGAATTCGTTGAAGTCTTTGAATAAGTTGCATGCAGGCAGTGGATACCGGCAAACTATTCTGAAGACTTGAAGAAAGCCTATTATTTAATTATGTATAAAATTATTTTCAAGAAGCACCACAGAGTAGAAAAGCTAGAATAAAAGCTAACCTGTATAAATATTATAAAAGGAACAAAAAATCCGCCAAGAAATATAAAATTAAATTCAATCTGAAAAATTTGTAAAATTTTCTCATCTTCTTCAATAGTCTCTACCTTTGCAATTGAAGCTTTTTTCCTAGTAACAACTCTCTGTTCCTTCTATCAATTTTTTCTCTCAGTGCACAGGCACTTGTGCTGCATTTGAGTGACCCTTTTACCAGAGAGGTTTCTTGTTTTCCAATTTTTATAAACGACAAAACGGTAACGTGAATTTTTTATTATGCACACGGAGAGTGTCGGAGCAGAGTCACAACTGCGTCACTAGCACCAGCAGCAGCAGTTGAAGCAGCAAAAAGCGGAGGCAGCAACAGATAGCAACTGAAAGAGAGCGGGCGTGCCGGGACCAGACGAGACGAGAACAGTGGAACGAGAAACATTTGGCGCCGAAGCAATTAGTTATCAAAGACGTCGCACATTGACAAGCAAAAGTCAAAGCACTCGGAGCCATCGCCACCCAAATAACGAAGCCAAAAAGCGCAGTGTGTGTGTGTGTATGTTTTTCTTTATATAATAAAATGCATTATATATGATGTTTTTTTGTGAGTCATCGTGATGAAATAAAAGGTGCGACTGTTCCAATCTACAAAATTTTATATACGAGTATTAAATAAATGAACATATGGCTTGGACTACAAGATGGACTACTTTGATCCTGTTGTTCAGTTTTGAAGGTAAATGAAAGGCACATTAGGAAGCTACAATTTAAGCTGATTGTGGTAATAAACTTTAATAATAAACAAACTTTTAGAATCATTAGAATCTTAACTTAAGGTTGCTTTAAATTTATATTTTTGTTCTCAGAAAAAAATTTTCGCAAAATGGCAAAATATTAAAACTTTCATTCTATTATATAGGGTTTTCCAACAAGAGGTTTTATTTTGAATCACCCGGTATATCGGTAGCTGTCACTTTTGAAGCTTTTATTCTTTGACATTTGAAAAGTAGAAACGACGCCATTACTAAAAATGGAACGATACACGCTTCAACAACGCATTGAAATTATTAAAACCCACTACAAAAATGGTGAAAATCTTCCATCGAAAAACACTGAGTACCCCCATTTCCACCTCGGGGTACGTTAATAAGTAAAATTGTCGCAAGTTTGGGGCTGAATAAAAAAGAGTTATTGTTGAGAAGCTCTCCATCCTCAACGTGTGACGTTAGGTTGCTTTTTAATGTCGGGGATATTTTTGCCACTTTCGATTTGGTTATGGAAATTTTCATGAAAAGGATATGGTCCAAAAGGTTAAAACTTTGGCCATTTGGGTGATGTTATAATGCATTATTAACGGCATACCTTCCTCTTTATTATGAAATAAACATCCGATCATTTATCTCAAAAAATGACATTTTTCTTTGAATATCAAAATAACACCTCTTATTGGAAAGCCCTATATAAAAAAGTCTTTTGGCATCACACAGTGGTTTTTGAAAATTTTGTTGTAAATCATAACTTTTGAACCACAAAAAATATATTCCAATTTTTTAATTGCTTAGATAACTAAAATTATAAAGAACGATTTTATTATTAGTAGTAATGGGTGTAAAGGGTGTACTGCGACCCAAGTGGATCTATTGTTCCCCCTTTCACGGCTCAGTGCTCTCCCAAAAATCCAATGGCCTGCATATATTCCAGTATCTTGTTTGGACTTATGGTAACAACGATCTCCGATAAGAGAACGTACATGCCCAGGAGCTAGCTTGTTTCTTTTCCTGGCGAGTGCCATGCATTTGTATAATAGATGGACTGAATGTTTTTTCTCCATACTACAGAAGCGACATAGTCCACTGTCCGCTAGGCCAATTCCATATAGGTGACAGCGGAGCCTACAGTGTCCCGTCAAGAGTAGGTAATCATGTGTTTGAACCTCTTACGGTTGTATTTAGAGAGGAGGTTTTTTGATTGCTTAAGTCAGTGCCCAGTGAAGCAGCCGTTTGTTTTCCTTATCCGTACTAAGTAGGACCCGTACCACCAATCCCACAGTGTGGTTCAGGTCCGAATAGCGGTGTTGCTGCACAGGCTCCTTGCTATTTTATCTGCCAGCATTATATATTATACACATTTTTATTACCCTTAAAATTGAAGCGTCATCTTTTTTTATTCTATTTAGGGTCGCCGCTAGATGGCGCAAGCAATAACCGTAATGGAAATGTAATTTAAGCAAATTACACTAAACATTGAATATAAGAAACCTACCTATTTTACGCCCTACAACTTTTTAGAACATTTTAAAAATATTTGAAGCACCTTTTTCGAGGTACTCTTTACTATGGCGAACGTGCGAGGTGCCATAACTAAAATAAGCATAACTTTTACAATTCTAAGAGTTACAAACTTTTTATATTTTTGTTTTTCGCCATGAACTTACACGCATAAAATGACATTTGCACTTTTTTTTAAAAGTGGGAAATCACTTTTGAATTTTAAAATTAAAAAATAAAAATGATAAAAAATTTAAAAAAAAAATCTTAAAAATAAATAAAGCTATTTTTTTTTAATTTAATATTTTATCTATCATGGAAAAAAAACCATGTCAATATCTTTATTCGTTTTGAAGATATGGCTTGTCAAAGAATAGTCTAAAAATGAAAAACGCAATTTTCAGTTATCGATATTGCAAAAAAATTTGACGTGATTATTATTAGCTAGCAAATCTGTTAAAATCATCTAAATCGGAGAAAGTTGGGGAAAAGTGGCACGCTTCACTTGTTTTCGTCGATATTCAGCTTAAGTAAAAACTATTTAAGTTTTTTAAAAAATTTTCAATTTAAATCTTCTGCTTAGATTGCTTATACAAAAGAAAAAGAAATATCAGTAGGTACAAATTTTTGGGAAGACCTCAATTATATAACATTTCGTTTTTGTATAGGCTTGAAATCGCTTGTAATATATAAAGAAGGGGCAACCAACCCACCGTCAAGGCCCGCCTAGAATATTTTGCTTTTTTAAAGCGTTTTAGTTAGAGTAAAAATGATATTAAAAATCGGCTTAAAACATCGTGTAAGGCTTTTCATCAATATCCGACCAACATTAAAACAGAAGCTGTTCGATAATTTAGCAACATGGTAAATAATAGCTTAGAGGTGCATATAAAGTGCAATATCCAGCGCCAGGCCAATCCCATCCATCAAGAAGCGTGAATTTTATAGCCACAGGAGACAAGTGTATGTGTGTAAGTGTGTTTGTCAGTGTCAGTGTATGAGCATGCGTGCATTAGTTGCAACTGTTGGAACCAGGGGCGTAGCCACAATAATAGGCGCGCTGGGCTAAGAAAATTCATGTCTTTTCGATTTTCACTGCCTTCAGCATTTTCGGCTTTGGTTTTTGTAAGTTCTCGACATTTTGACACAAAAACAATTGAAATTCGTACTGAAATTATATTCAAAATAATTATTTGGCTAATTTCGACACTTCCGGATTCACCCCAAATCGACTTTTTCGAAACGGAGTAGCGTTACTCTGGTGGCTTGTAAAAATCGAAACAAATCCTTCAGCATTTTTGAAGTATAGAGTCTAAATAATGGTATGCACATAATAACATTTGATTCTAATCACAAAAATTTTGAAATTTAAGCGACAAAAAACTTAAAATAAATCTTTCAAGGTAGTAACTTTTTTAGAAAAATTACACTGAACAGTACAACACGTATACTCGAGTTGGAGTATTATCAAAAACTAGCGTCGGTCATGACGTTTATTTGACTTTTGGTTTCAAACTCAAATGTTAACTCCGAAATCCGTTAGTGTGCGTTTTTTTGGATTCACCCCACTACCGAATTAACTCCACATGCCTCTACTATGGCTAAAATGGCTTTTGTTTTTGTTTTTTCAATTTTATATAATTGGTCAGTTTAAATTGAAGTTCCTAAAGTAATTGATTCTTTTTCAAAGCTGCGTCGTACGCAGTTTGGGGTTTCGCATAGAATCCTTTTATTTATCCCAGACGCACTTATGACCAGACGGGTGCTGCCGTACCATTTAATTAGTTTTGTGTTTCTTATAAGCTAATTTATTATTATTATTTTTTTTCATTTTTTTATTCAAAATTTTATTTTGAAAATTAGATCCCCTTAGGGCCCCTCCCAAGCTAGCTACGCCACTGGTTGCAGCCATGCAACGCCCCAAATCACGAATGCGTGTGTCAGCTACAAAGTGTAATGGGCGAGATGATATTAAAACATAGGAAACTCAAACATTGATTCTTATCGACGTCTCCAAAGAGACGCAGTTGCAAGATACACAGTTGTTGTTGTAGTTGTCGTTTTTGGTTGTAGCTGTCTTCGATGCTGTTGTTGTCGTTGTTTCTGGAAAAGAGCAATTGGCAGCAGCGTCCTACAGTAGCAAAAACATGGTAAGAGCTTCCACCTTATATAGACACAACTGCGTGATATGCCATACATATGCATTAGTCTACACAAACACACTCACACTTTTACAATATATACATATGTGCTTGTATTTAATGAATTTATAATTTCATTTATATACATTTTAGTTAAAAAATGCAAATATCCATTAATTAAATAAACATAAACTTTTCTAAACATTATCTACGCCTCTTTAGCTTATCTATCCTACCTAAGTATGTTAAAATCTGAGCAGCTGGTTTTAAGTTAATTTTTTTTTTTTTTTTCGTCTTTATATTTATCCCTCTATTGTATTAGACCTCGAAATATGTATTTAACATAACCCCTACGCATAGGCTTAATGAGCTCAGATGTTGCTGTTGTATTATGTAGGTGCCAGGGAATCATCGTAGTCTTTCAAAGATAAAGTAGGTGTTCGGCGTGCAAGATTAGATTTGGTCTGGCTAATCAGTAAATCTAAACGGTATCCATGAGATACGCAGTCACAGGCCCAATTTTGGAATTGAAACTTGTGTAAGTCAGTTGGTCGGTAGCACATCAAAAGCATTGTTTTGGAATACAGAAAATGCCAAAGTGTTGTATACCAAATCGTGCCTGACGATTTTATGAGTAAGAAAAAAAAATCAATAAAAATAACAGCAACTTTAAACACAGAGAAAAAAATGCACAGAGCGAAGCAAAGTTTTTATACCCTAGTAAATAAAGTGCCTCTAGTATATAGTATCATAAGAAAGTTCACAACTTGTCGGGCAGAAAAGTAAAAGTGCCCAACAAAAAAGAAGACCTTAAAAAATGGCGCATTTCTGTCTGGTCGCTTGACTACGAAATATGGGGCAACGCTGTGTCCCCAAAAGAGTTTCGTTAGTAGGCCCAATATCTACCAGTGTGTACATATGTTTTATAATGTTTTTGTTATTATTTAGTGCTAAAAACGAGTGCTCTTATTAAAAATGAAAGCATTATTAATGTTTTAGTCGTAATATTGAGATTGACAGCATTTTATTCATAGCACAGGCCTACAAAGGCCGGTTCTAAATGATGTAACTGAAGTGACAGACTACATAAATTATTTGCACCCTGTACATAACCTCAAAAGTAGGAAAAAACTCAGTTTTTCGGGTAAATAACCTCAAATATCTCAAAATCCTGACGTGATAGGCCAATTCTGGCCCCGGATTCGCCGCAAATTACTTCGGAAATGACCCATAACTTTCCAACAACTAAACCATGTTGGTCTGTGTAATTTAAGGATAACAGAAAACAAACAAAAAATTTTTAAATGTTTATAAATTATCTTGTTTCGAGCAAATTCGAACTTGAATTAGATTATATCGTTTTTATCGGAGGGATAAGAAAGGGCTCGTAAATGACAAAATCTATTATGTCGAAGGGTTAAAAAAATTGGACTAAACGTATCCAGCTAAAAGCACATTATGTTGAGAAATTAAACGCTTATTTTCCGAAAAAAAAACTTTATATCAAAAAAAAAAGTACTTAGTTAATCTATTTCCGAAAAAAATGTCTTTTCCAATAAGAACTGACTTTAATAGTATTTTTTGAGTTTGAGTAAGAAGATATACGAGGTTTGTTTAAAAAGTATCGTGAATTTTGATAATTCGCGGGCTACACATGTTCGATTTTCGATCTTCTTGTGGCGTTATTTTGGTACTCATGACCCTCACTTATGTTGACAATCTCGGCCATTTTGAATCTTCAGTCAGTTTTTGACAGCTATTGTGCGTGGGCGTGTTATAGATTGTCTTCGATTTTTTCCTATCCCGAAAAATGGATCAAAGAATTTGTATCAAATTTTGTGTGAAAAACTATATAAAGTGCGCGGAAGTATTCCGAATGTTGACTGTTGCATACGGCGAAGCTACTTTGGACAAAAGCAACGTTTATCGGTGGTAAAAAATGTTTTCAGAGTGCCCAGAAGATGTGAGCAAGGAAGAGCGTTCCGGACGCACGAGCGCGTCAACAACAGACGAAAACATTGATGAAGTAAAGAAACTAGTATTGGCCAATCGTCGAATCACTGTCAGAGAAGTTGCTGAGGAGCTAAATATATCGATTGGCTCGTGTTATTCGATTATCACCAAAAGTTTGGGCATGAGGCGGGTCGCCGCAAAATTCGTACTAAATTTACTCAATTTCGACCAAAAACAGCATCGCATTTACATTGCTCAGGAGCTGTTGGATTCTGTGCGTGACGTCCCAAATTTGCTGCATAGAGTCATAACGACGAATCATGGGTGACGCAGAAACCAAAATTTGATACAAATTCTTTGATCCATTTTTCGGGATAGACAAAAATCGAAGACAAGCTAAAACACGTCCACGCACAATAGCTGTCAAAAACTGACTGAAGATTCAAAATGGCCGAAATTTTTAACATAAGTGAAGGTCATGAGTACCAACATTACGCCACAAGAAGATCGAAAATCAAACATCCGTAACCCGCGAAAATTCAAAATTCGCTATACTTTTTTGAACAAACCTTGTATTAAGCAGCCACACTGGTGATCAAATGCTTCCTCAGTTTGTTCGTCTTTATAAAAAAGAAGCGAGAATACCAGAAAGGAGCTTCTGTCAATATGAGCCTAGAAACTTAAATAGTTTCAGACAGTAACATTCACAATTCTCAGTGAGCTTCTAGATGAGTACATTCGCATCTTGACTTAGACTCTTCTAGCTTCTTGCCTTAAAGCATTTGCAGCCAAATACGTTGGGATTCATCACTGAAAATCTTTAAACTAACTGGTGTGAGCAACTTTGATACAATTAACAAATGAAAGCAAATGGATGCCGCTTTCAGATACGTTGAAATAGGTCTCAATTTCAACGCTCTTGAATAACGAGAAGGTATCACGATAGCTTATTTGTTCGATTGGCCTTTCACTCTCTGGATAAATCTTCTTGTAACTATCTTGTGTTCCCAGAAAACCGGCATGCATGAAGATTCACTTTCAAATCATCTAAGCATGTATGCAACAAATCGATTCAGGTTCTAATAAATTTACCCAACAAATTTTTCTGTTCTGATGTTCTGCTTACTACTGTTCTAATCACAAATCAAACAATAGACAAGGGTATTCCAACCGACACTGTCAAATAAAACCTATCCATCATTTGAAAGGATTTTGTACAAATTCCGTAAGAAACGTAAAAAATCTGCTGTACAGGCCACGTGATCAAAGGAACCGTACTTGAAGATTCTGTCTTAATTTTTTTGTAAAGGGGCATCAATCTTGATGATTTTTTTTTAAATGCAAAAAAACACAAAAATTTTAAATGAATCGGAAAATCTTTATTATCAATAGAAAGAAACATTCTTGCCATTCGCTTTTAAAAGATATATATATTTCCTAGAGTTCCAATGTGAAACATAAGGCCACACTTTATCAATAGAAGGAACTATTCTTGCTTTTTTTTAGAGATAATCCCTTAATTGTTCACCGAATTGGTTCCATAAAATGGCCTGATCTCGCGAAAAACATTCTTTACAGAACGCGAATTTTTTTATAATTTTACGATTTGTTAACGTTGTTCGAGTGTCAGTCTTTCTTTCGATGATGAAATGGCATTGAAAACTGAATAAAAAACACATGACAACTTGATAACACTCACGCGTGATTTATCAAAAAAACCCTATTGATAAAAAGGCCTCAAGATTGATGACCCTTTATCTGTTTCGTATAATTTTCCGAACCCTTCTCGCATTAGGGCAATTCCATTGTAGCGTGACGTTACATTTATATGAAAAAATATAATAAAACAAAATGAAAAAGCTTAAGTAGCAATATTCAGTAAAAAAAAATAAGGCAAGTTACAGTCTTACCGATTTTGATTTTAGCGTGACGTTACGTTTCTAATTTTAAAAGCTAAGTTTTAAAAAAAAATTTAATATAGTAATATGGCAACAATTCCTCTTACCAATTAAGATACATACGCAAAAATGAGATTGGCGTAACGTTACAAAAATTATAATTGAATATAAACTTTTACCCTTCACGCCGTTTTACAAACTTAGTTTTGAGCTCATTATTTCAAAAAGTTTTGATTATATTTTTAATTACACAAATATTTTTATTTAACTTTTAAGTTATTGGTCATCGTGGAAATGCCCATATGATAATATGAGTTTCATGGCCCATACAACTTAAGTGACCTTCCTGAAAAAATTCGATAAGTCTTAGCACTTTCTGTATATGTCCGGTTTTTGCCTTTGATATCAACGTTAATAATAATTTAACAACAATTATTAAAACGCCGATGAATGATTTATTTATAAATTCTTCTCCCAAACCCTTGTTTACCTCTTTTGGGACTCGCTTATGCTCCTCCTGAGGTGTGGGCATGCGATCTCAGCATTCGTCTGCAGGCATTCCGATCCTGGATCATATCATCGCTGAGACCCATTCGTTGCTTATATTTTTGCATTTGAAAAAATGTGAGGTTTTTGGCACTTGTGTATGGATATTCGTTAGTTATGGACTTTCCTTTTACACCGGCGGTTGTCTCCAGACCCGGTAACCAATCGCATACACTGATCTTTGGAAGATCTTTAAGATGTTAAAAATGTGCCTCAGGCTCAATGTGATGGTACGTATGCCTGCATCTGACTAGTTCTCTTTTAGGGGCCTCTTACGCCAGGTAGAAAATATAAATATTTTGTTGTAATATCTACATAGGTATTACTAAATTAAAAACCAATTTGTACAAACAGCTTGTGCGAAATTTCACGGAATTTTCATTGTAAGCAACAATTTATAAAATTGAAAAAATGTGCCTAATTTGTAATATAAAGAAACCAAACTATATTTATTGGAAAGGATCTAGCACTGCGTTAACAAAGAACCCAACCTGAAGGATAGGTGCAAACTCTATTTTAGGTCAATCGTTTTCAGCAGTGTTAGAGTGAAGCAACTTATTATTTTTTTTTTAAATTAAAAAGCAAATTTGGAAAAAAAGAATAATCTGTCAAATTTTGTGAATTTAATTTTAAGTGATAAAAAGACACTTGTATAAACAAGAATATAAATTTTATATTAAAAATGTTATTATGTAACAAAACACCCAAGTGCGAGATTGAGTCGATCTGCAGTTCAGAGTTCATTATATCCTATTAAAAGATTCATAGCTCAAGAACTTCCCAAAAACTATTACTTAAAGGTGCAAATATTCGAAGCTGCATCTGTATCTTACAAACCCACTCAAAAATTTACTATACCTGCTAAAAGAGTATGACCATCTAGTCATACCTGCACTTATAGAGCAGTTGTCACTAATTGTCGCTAATTAACTCGACAAAGTCGCCACTCAAAATGCAATTTTTAATTTCTACTCTGTTGTCAATACAATAAAAAAATATGTATGGTATTTATTTTATATAAGTTGCTATATAAAAGCATAAAACGTAGCTCCAAATCTGACAACATAATAAAAATTGTGAAATTAAATAAAAGGCGGCGGCATTTTGAGCAGCTGCAGCATTCTTGAGGCATCTTTCGATGACATTTTTAGGCGTGCTTGGCCAGGGGATGCACATCTTGAAGGATGAACTAAAGGATGATTGTAGCATAAATAAAGCATGACTGCAGGGAACGCACTAATTTGCCATTTAGGATGGCATTTAAGTTATTTGTGACAAAAGCCTAAAAGCAAAGTATGTATAGCATAATATGTATATAGGTGTACCAAAGTACATGTCTGGGTAAATATATGTGAAGCGGGCCACTACTTCAAAAGAACTCTTTGATTTTGATGACTTTTACTTATTTTATGGAGAGCCTAGTAAACTTTCCCCATGTATAGTTGGTTTGACTTCTTCTAAACGAATAATTATATTTTAATCAATATTTAATGGAAAAATTATTTTATATGTAGGTATGAGATGTATATGATACTTTAAGAGTTTTAAGCGCATTCAAGAGAGAGAGCTAATAGGAGGAGGTTCTCTCAAAATATTGTTTTTTTCTTTGCTAATTAGTCTGATATGAGTCTACATAATAAATTGTTTATGGCTTTGGATTGTTTACCCCCCACTATATAGGACAAATTCAATAAAACATCTTAAGAATTCTATAATAGGATACACCCAAGCCGATATATAAAAATATAAGGCTTTACGACAAAAAACTCTTTAGAATTACCTTTTTTGGGAGAATAAATTTATATATCCCCTTTATAGATATAAAGAAAGTGGAATGTTCTTTGAAATCTCATAAATTGCATTTTAAAAAGCTTCAAAGCCAATGAAGTAAATAAATCGTTTCTTTTGCGAACTTCAGAAATCTTTTTTCTTAAGTCAATATATTGTGACAGAAATTGTCGGAAATTTCGAATTTTTTCGGTTATTAGGAAAAATATCAGCATCAGACTTCAAAACTTGGATTATAATGAATAACTTAGTAAGATGAGGAATATTGTCCATTTAGATAAGAATTTCTTATTATTTGAATAAGAATTTAGGAGAGAATTTGATTGGTACATACTATTTGAATGAAAATACCGATTGGTCTTCTGTCATCTAGGTGGTTATATATACAGGTGGACTAACAGACTAACAGAGGGTCAAGATTTCCGATTGATCTCTTTAGGCAGTGAAAAAATTTGGAATAAAAAGTATGTTTTTGAAAATTTTTGAAACTGCAGCCGAATTTTATTGGTAGCGTCAACTATCTAACGACCGATTGCGATCGACTGTTGAATAAGAAATGCATAAAGCTTTAAGTACGTATCTTCTTTATCTCTTTCTTAACTTAAATAAAAATCATAGAAATTTTCAAAAGCAAAAAACTGGTTAGGTTAAAACATAACAATTACGAACTGTACAATTTCGGGTATTATTTATTGCTAGTCATCATGTCGAGTCAAATTGGTTTAAATTGGTTATATATATGTATTCAAAAAAGATTTTTAAGCAGAATGATATTTAAAGTTTTTTCAATATATATTTTTCAACTGCAAACAACCCTGCAGTTCGGTCGTTCAGGCCTGAAAAGTACAGCCATGAACTCAGGCATGAAAAGGAAGCGAGTGCTCATGATTTTGTTAGAGAAACAAGGCATATACCAACATTCATTTGTCTATCTCTTTCTTTTGGCCTTTATAAAATAATGTTAAAGGTATTAACAGTGTAGAGCAAAGGATCACTGCCGAAATAGGCGCCAACAGTGACGGAGTGCAAAAAACGACAGCCTTAAAAGTGTTTTAGCAATTTTATAGCTCTTTAGTTGGTAGGTCAAAAAATATTGGCATTGTAATATTTAAAAAATATTTTTTCATTCAAATATATAATATTTATTATCTTTATATATGTATATTACACAAAGCCGTTTTTTGTGACATCAAAGGCTCCTAGACGGATCGCGCGATTTCAACAAATGAGGTATCAATCGAAAGCTATTCACGCGCAGATAGGTCTTGCATTAGAGGCTCTTCGCAGTTGCAATTGTTTGGCGATTCCATTCTAATTCTTGATGCATTTTCTGTATCGTACAAATATATACATATATCAGACAAACTCTACCAGAGTTGTGCCACACTCCGGCCGTGCGGTCACTATTGAACATTGCATTAAGAGTTCTCCATTATGGCCTTGCGTCACTTTATTGCATTTGAAAAGAAATATGCGCGTAAATAAAGGTGAGGAACAGTTTGCCAACTATTTGCTTCAAGTTGGAGGAGATTCGTTACCAAAAGATGATTCTGGGCAGTCTATATTATGCGCACGGCTTTAAGGATGCGGCTTCTATAACATCTTCAATAAAAATCAAATCAAAAATTTGAAATTTTAAAAAATGTTCGAAAATTACACTTTTTCCGACTTTGGTTGCTTGTAACTTATATATTTTATTATTTATATTTAAACTGAACATAATAACACATACCTTTCGATCTAATTATCTTTCATGTCGATACAAGATTTTTTCACGAGATATTGACGAATAACGTAAATAAGTGCCCAAAAGCATGTTTTTCGAAAATATCTCGAAAACGGTGTTTAAGAAAAAAAAAGGTTGCCATTTTCGTGTTTCTCGACCCCAAATTACCCTAAAAAATTAAATTAAAATTAATAAATTAATATATTATATACTCTCTTGTGATTTCAGAGCTGGCTTTTAAAAATAAATCAGCACTGAATTCATGTCCAACTTTTAAAAAAATTCACCGGTGATTTCAGGCATGACTTTCAATCAGCACTGATTTCATAGCTGATTGTTACGGCTAAGCTTCAGGCCCGAACGCGGTTGTTTACAAAGCAGCACTACAAATACTAAATAGTACCAAAAACAGTATAAAAAAAAATTTGGTCACCCTCGAAGTCAAGGGCCAGTGAAGGGCGTAAAAACAATTTTTTTTAGTGTAAATTGTTATTTGACGCTGCTTTGTATGTATTTAAGCCCTATAAATGGAACACTCCAAATGCGCAATATTATAAGACATCCGCCATTCTAAACGGTCCATTAATTTTTTTTTTTGAGAAATTTTCCATATAATTTGGCAAGATTAAAATTGACAAGGCTCACTTTCGAATACGTAAAAACCATGAAAATAGAAAGGATCGTTTTCCAATGTGACCAGCTTTACGTGTTCTAACCCATCTCAATATAATATGTACATATGTCTACGTGTGTCACATAATTACTTAATGCCACAGTCCAAGCAAATAATTAAGAAATACAAAGAGAAAGAGTGTTTCCATTTATTATATATTTTCGATTTTTTTTTTTGTAGGGGCTTTTCATCAAGCATTCAACATAATTTTTCAATCAAAAGCAAAACCGTTACAACCACAACAAGCCAAAAACAATTACAGTTGGACAATTGGACAGCCAATTGACCATCTCGCATAGTAATACAATAATTTTAAGCAAAAGTTATTAAGCTTTGTTTGTTTTCATCATTATTTTCACGGCTACAGGTAGAGAGAGATCTGGAGACGGAGCTAGCTGGGTCTTGAGCCAAACTGAATCAGTAAATTGTTGCTGATGATGTCGATCTGTTGGCCCGATCGTGTGCCTGCATTTTGTCTGGGCCATTTTCGGCCATTAAGAGTGAAAATCTTGTGTAAATCGAATTATTTGTAATTTATGGTGTGGCAGTTGTTCAATAAATGGAGGTTATTACCAAGGCAACGTCTCTGACTCTGGCTCTGGCTCTGGCAATGGCAACAAGCCCGAAGTACTCGTACACTTTCTTATAAGCCATAGCTAAACCAATAACCATTAAGCGTGCTAAAATCAATCCGACCCCCAACTCCCTTGCAGCACCCGGCCAAACCACCCGCTTAATCCTCATCAAAACTGTTGGCCACATTGCTCTTTGCTTTCCTGCGGTTTCATTTGGTCTTGGACTAACAGAGCGTCGGCGGGCGACGGCTGCTGCTGCTGCAATTTGCCGTCGATTTGTGGTTGTGGTTAGGCCTGTTCTGTGTGGGCAACAAGGACCGCACGATATATACCCAAACTGGTTCAAAGAGATTATCGATTTTCAATTACCTTGGCAAGAGTGTGGCTAAGTAGTTTGGTTTTTGTTTAGTCTAGCAATTTTCATAACTGCTCAAGAACCCAACAACAACAACAACAACAAAGTTAACAAATGCAACATACTAGATAGAAAAACAAATAAGATGTGCTGGAAGAACGTTTTTGTAGCTTCTATACGTAGGAGGGATCGTCTTAGGATCAAGCTTTGCTCACTAATTTGTCTAAATCAAAAACACATTATTCTAGATAATGATTAAGCTGCATAGTTATTAGTAACCAAAAAGTTGCTTCCGCCATAATTAGGTTTATAATGAACCATTTCTTAAATTGCAACTGGTTAATTTTATATTAAATTTTTTGTGTTAAAGGCAAAGGATAATTTTTATTGAAATTATATCGTATAGTACATAATAGTAGCTTTAAACACTATATATATACACATAAAAAATTGTATAAAACTGAAACTGAAATGATATTTATGTGTCCTTTATAGACTCATGAACTATCCACTATATTCAAACCAAATTTTTATGTTTCTTTTGATGTGTAGAAGTTTCTTAGCATAGATTTGTTAAATTCCGGTAGTTGCTCATAGGGCATTTGAAAAGTTTTGTACATCTATATATAAGTATGTCAACAAAAAAATCAGTGTGGTACCGATTGTGTTCGCATGCGTGAACGTATCGAGCTGAAACTTACACTATGTGATAGCCACACTTCATACGGTGTGCACAATGTAAGTTTTACCACGGGCAGGACCGACAGTAGCATGGCAGTAGAATGAATATTATGGAAACAAAGAATTGTACAGCATATAAAATAGTCTGGATGATTTGAATTCATTAAAGAAGACCAGGGGTTGGGGTGCGGAGCCTCCTAGCTACTATTATAAACACTTGTATACAATATTATATCTAATCTATCTACGGACCCTGTTGGGTGCTCAATCATAAACATACGAAATTTGTATTAATATTTTAATTAATATTCTTAGAATACAACAATATAATATATTGAAAATATATTTATATAGCACATAGTTTAAAATAAAATGATAGAAAAACATTACATTAATAAAATTCGTTTATATTTATAGAAAGAGGTGCGAAAGAACAAAAGAATAGAATAATCAGACGTGCTCCGCATTTTTATTATTATTATTTGGCTTTAACAACCCTATTGGGTTCCCGCTCTGTGCGCGCCTCCTCCAATTGGTGACTTCAAGTGATGTTAAGGTTTCAGTCACTTGGTCTCACCAACGTATTCCAGGCCGTCCTCTCCTTCGTTGTCCGCCAACTATCGCGTCGAATACCTTACGAGCTGGTGTTTCCTCCTCCATACGTGTGACGTGACCCAGCCAGCGAAGTTGCATGCCGTTCATTCGCCTTATCACGTCAATGTCGCCGTACAACTCATATAGCTCATCATTCCATCGAATGCGGAAGGTACCGTCAATTTTTCTTTCAAACACCCCAAGAGCAGCTGCATCTGATTGGGTCGTTGTCCAGGCTTCAGCACCATATAGAAGCACTGGAAGGATAACCGTCTTGTAAAGTGTTAACTTCGTCTGTCGAGAGAGAGCTCTGCTA
Organism: Chymomyza costata; assembly: GCA_018150985.1. Classification (NCBI taxonomy): domain Eukaryota; kingdom Metazoa; phylum Arthropoda; class Insecta; order Diptera; family Drosophilidae; genus Chymomyza; species Chymomyza costata. Next base: position 7,473 of record JAECWU010000095.1, on the reverse strand, counting down.
TTCATTTGCCTACTGAGCCCAAAGTAGCACTTGTTAGCAAGAGCTATCCGTCGCTTAATTGTTGTTGGCAAGTGCAGAGCCAAGGTATATAAACTCCTGGACCGACTCACAGCTATAGCATCCTGCTGTCAGCGGAGAATTAAGACGTCGGGATTCCCTGCTGGAGCACACCATAAACTTTGTCTTGCCCATATTTACCGCGAGACCTACATTCGCCGATTCCTTTTCAATTGCTCCAAAAGCGCCAGTAACATCACGCTTGGTTCGACCAATGATATCAATATCATCGGCGTTGCCAAGAAGCTGGACACATCTATTCATAAGTATTGTGCCCGTGTCCGATGTACTCCGGCATTCCTTACAATGCTCTCCATCCAGAGGTTGAAGAGCATACAAGAGAGCGAGTCACCTTGTCTCCGCATTTCAAAAAACGAAAATAATACAAATCAATAAATAATAACATAATAATACATATAGCATAAAATCTATTCGTTTCCGTTTTTTCCTGCTCCAAATTTCACAATTTATATAGTCGTTAATTTCCTATATTTCCCTTACCCAAGCCATACAAGATTTAACAGATTGTTCAATTTAGTTGTTTATCGAAAATTTAAAAAATCTTGATTTCTCGTACAACTATAAAAACATTTCATACGAAGACTCCACACACGATGCAATCGATGGTACAATCTGCTCGATAAACAGACAATTCGATAAGTTCGCATATTTCCCTTACTGTTTTCGATAAGCTTTTGTATTATGGCTTCAGTAATTATTTTCGATAAATTCTCATACTGCACTTACTTTACTCTAAGCAGTTTATTCTAACAGCATCTAAGCAGCATGCTAAACTTGTTTACACGAAATATGAATCTACGTGAAAAAGTTGGTCGAAAAAAAAATGTTTCACATGTCGTATATCACCGTAAAGAGCACGTCAATACCTTTCGATCTATTAGCTTTTTATGTCGATAACAAATTTTGTTCACGAGATATACACGAATAACCGACAAAAGTACCCAAAACTATGTTTTTCAAAAAAATTTCGAAAAAGTTTCTTAAAAAAAAAATTTATGTAATTTTCGTGTTTCTTGACCCAAAATAACTCTAAAAAACTCTTCATTTTCAAGGTTCACTCGATGACCCTAAAATTTGTAAACTAGTATATTCTTATTCTTTTAATACTTATAAAAAATGACATTTATTTTTAGGAAAATGTATCGCTATTTAGCTATTATATTAAAATGTAAATTTTATGTGCAAGACAAAAACCTTGTCGCACCAATCAGTTATCGATATGCCAAAAATTTGTTTTTGTTATGTATTCTATTTTTCGGGTTGAATAAAAAATTAAAATAATTAAAAATAATGATCAATAAATGCCTAACTTTGAATTGGCATAAATAGAAGAATCTAAGAATATTAAAAAATATGTACAAAATTATATCAGCTTAAGATACGCACAACTTTTAACATATTTTACCAGTTTCTCTTACAGCAGAGCAGTCGGATTCGAAGCACATAAAAAATTCGTTTTAGTGACGAATATTTAATTCGTTTTCGTTTTCCGGAGCACTGCTGACTAATAAGATTTTAGATTTACTGCCATCAAAAACCTTTTGTTGTTATCGAGTCTTTATGGAACACAATTGTGTCAAACCATAAATTGGCACAGTTTATACTTATAGGTGTTATAATCTTTATATTATTTTTGTTTGCTATTATGTAAACATTATAAGGTAGGGGTTCCTGTCAAAATTCTGAACGTAGCACATTATGTACTAAATAAAAAAAAAGATTCAGACGCTAGTTAATGACATAACTAAAAAGAAATAAAAATATTTGTTTATTTATTTATTTATATAATTATAAAATAGAAGTTAATTCTAAATTATAAAAGATTTGTAGCCAGAGCCACGTAGGCCTTCAGGCTGAAAATAAAAATATGTTTAATAAAAAGTACCAATTAAAAAAGAGAAACAAAAATGTAAGAAAAGAGAATAAAAAAATTGTTTATAAAAGCAAAACAAATATTTTTAAAAATTCAATGTTTCAAAATATTTAATAATTACAACCATTTTTTCATTACAAAATACTTAAAGTTTAAAGTTAAAGTTATAACGTTTCCAAAATAAAAAATAAAAAATCTCTTTTTTGGAATTATTGCACCAAATAGTTGGTTCACGTTTACACTTTTTAAGGAAATGCTTAAAAAAATTGGAAAAATTATTATTGACATAAAGAAAAACCTAAAACTAAAAAAAAAAAAGTTTTAATTTTTAAAGGAAGAGTAACGTAAAAAAAATGGTTTTAATAAGTTTATCATTAAAATAAAGTAGGGGGAAAAAATGGTTTACAAATATTTGGTAATTTACCATACCAAAAACTATAAATAGTGAAAAACATGTTTTTAATTAAGCTATAAAGAATTAAATTTATAATCTAAAAGCCTATAAATCAATGATCTGCAATCATTAGTTTATAAAAATTGATTTTTTAAGCAGCCAGACACTCTAAGATTCTTCATAAGAGGGTATACAAGTCGCAGAAACAAAATTTTTGGAAAACTTTTCTATTCGTGAGCCTCTGTTGGCGTATTTGGATACTTTACAGCTCTGAAAATTCAAGATAGAATTTAGATAGTTGAATACTTAATTTTTCGAGTTCTCTAGATTAAGTGCAAAAAATCTGTCTTGTATAAGATAACTTCTACTCAGGTGCGGATCAAAGATTTGGTCTTGGGCGGGTACTTCACTTCGTAGTGTACATATATTAGAGCTAACAAAAGACTTTCAAACCCTTTTTCCAACTTTTTTTTTTGGGTGGGGGGAGGCCCCCTTGCATCAGCCACTGCTTCTACTATTATTAACAAAATTTATTTTTAAAACCATCAAATCGACATTCATTAAACTTTTGTATAAGATGTCTTAAATAGAATTTTTCATTACAATTCCATAAGTGTTTGGAACTCACTCCATTTCATAAACGAAAGGAAAGTATTAGAATCAATGTACTCAGTAATGGAACCCAATAGTATTTAGTAAATACTATTTACCCATTTTCGGGTATAAGACAAACCAATTTCTAAGTTCATATTTGTTTATGTGCTTACTTGTCTATTCTTCTTCTTATGTCCTGTTACTCCTAGTGGAGCATAGGACCAATTTTTTCCATTGATCCCGGTTGTGAGCTAGAGCTTTTAGTTCACCCCAGGTCTTTCCGCTATCTTCAACTTCTCTTTGCAGAGTTCTTCGCCAAGTTGTATTTGGTCGCCCTCTGCGTCTGCTTCCTTGTGGATTCCAGTCCAGTGCTTGTCTGCATATTTCGTTTTGCTGTTTACGAAGGGTATGGCCCAACCACCGCCATTTCGTAAGTTTAATTTCATTGGCGATCTTCTCGTTGGATCTTCTGTGAAGATCATCGTTTGATATAACATTCGGCCACCAGATTTTCAAGATTCTTCGCAGACAGTTGTTAATAAAGACTTGAATCTTATGGGTTAGACTCTCTGTTGTAAACCAAGTTTCGCATATTTGAACGAAATATGCGTAGTTTAGTGTTGTACGAGAACATGGTAGACCTCCAGATTTTACTAAGCTGTGCAAACACTGCTTTTGCTTTGCCGATTCTGGCCTCAACATCCACGCTGGTACCTTCAACTCCCGCGATTATACTGCCAAGGTACGTGAAGTTGGCAACTTCTTCAATCGGACAGTTATTTACCATAAAAGGAAGGGCATTGTAAATTGCGTTTAGACAGAGACATTTTGTTTTTGTTGTGTTAATTGAAAGCCCCTTTTTACTAGATTCTGTTACAACATCGTTTATCTTATTTAGCATGCCTAAGGGCCGGGTGGACAGAAGACAAATATCGTCCGCGCACTCTAGGTCTTCGAGATGTTCATTGAGTGTCCATTGGATGCCCCGCTGGTATTCTGAGCGTATTAATTTGGTACGTGCAGGATCGATTTGGACGGAAGCCAGATTGTTGTCCTCTAATTAACTGGTCGAATTTATCCTTCATGCGGTTACAGAGAATTCTAGTGAGTATTTTTGATGGAACCGATATGAGGGTTATACCTCGGTAATTACTGCAAACACTTAGATCGCCTTTTTTTGGAATCTTTATAAGAATGCCTCGCAGCTATTCTTACGGTAAACGTTCTAGCTTTCATAAGACACTACAATAATCTTCTTTTGTTTTAAATTTTGCAAAAGGAAACTAATTTTTTGTTTTGCTTAGAAAGTTGGGACACCGTATAAAAGATCGCTTACATTAGTAGTAGTTTCGATTTGGTATATTTTGAGGAAAACTAAGGTTTTTATATATTTTGATTTGCAAGAGTAATTCAAAATAATGTCCATAATAAGATTAGACTAGATTATGGCGTAAGTAACTTGGAATAAGTTTTCATTTTGATGAAGTAAAATGAATCATTCTTTAATATACAAGTCGTACCTAGTTTTCGAAATTTGTGTTGAAAATAATATTTGCTTAATAATTCCTTATAAAATTATTTTTTAACTATCCTGGGACTTTTTCACAAAGCGATTTTTGTGAAATATACATTTTTTTGACAATCAAATATGCTTTGTGCTAAAATAAATAATATCCTAGTATTTAACATATATTGAATATTTTTTGGTTTCACTTCTAAAAATTTTTTTAACAGGTAAATATAAATTGAACTACGTTAAAGATGTACAAAAGTAGGTGTCGCTGACCACAAAATTCTGTAGTAATTATGATAATGGTTAAGATACAATAGATCTTCAGGTCGCAGTGCCAATTCTCTTTTGTGAGAGAACCTAACAATATAATTATGGTGGCCTAGGTATCCATAGAAAAGTGTCCGTCGGTTTGTAGAGTTACCTAAGTATATTATTGAGACCATACGACACAAATTTTATCCATGCTGATGTTATTCATCGCAAATATAAGTCGATGGCTCTAAGAGTGAGCACTCACTATTTTTTCTTTATTTAATTTATTAAAATATTGAATGCACAATAATTAAATAAATATTATTACTATGTTAAGTTTAGTTTATTTATACTCAATTTATTAAATTTATTTATTTATTAATGTATGTTGTGCATAATAATTAAATAAACATTAATATTATACTATGTTCAGTTTAGTTTAGTTTAGTTATTCTCAAACGTTTAAATTAATTAATTTATGAAAATATGTTATGCATAACAACTAAATAAATATTAATGTTATATGAAGTTTTGTTTATTTTTTCTCAAAAATTAGATATAATATAAATTGTGAGACCTATTGTACGATAAAGCCTTGACTTTTATACAATTTATTAATATTGTTAATTAAGTACTATCAGCATAAATTAAATAAATAAATCTTCAGTCGCAATTACTTAAAAATCTTATTCGGCTGCTTTTCACGTACAGACAAAATTTTTTTTTCTATTTTTATCTATAGATAAAGTAAATGAAAAGCTAAAAAAAATATATAAATTTTTGCTCATTTTTACAAATGTACAAAAAGTCAATTTTTGTTGTGATGGGATAATGAGAGCGATAGTTGCGTGATAAATTGTCATGTGAAAACTGCAAATTATATTTAAATTATACTTTTTAGTGTGACCAGAGCGTGTTTAATAAAATATGTGTGGCCAGATTGTGGCAGTTGAAGCGTGACCAGTTCACCACACGTTTTATACGCTGTACCGTATGGTACAAAGGGTATATTGTGTTTGTGCAAGCCGAAAATGTATGTAACGTACAGAAGGAGACGTCGGAGACCACCCAAAGTTACCTAAAGTATGATCAGTGTGACTCGAGAAGTCGATATACCCATGTTCGTCTGACCGTCTGTCCGTCTGTCCGTATGAACGCCTAGATCTCAGAGATGGTAAGAGCTAGAGCAACCAAACTTTTAGATTAGATCCCTTGTTAATCCATAGGAGGCAAGTTTATTTTATTTTTTTGATATCGGGATTACATTATATAGCTCCCATAGGGGTGTTTCAGAGGACCTCGAAAAAAAGCAAAAGTCTTAGATGGATAATTCGTTTGTTTATGAAGATATCATAGCCAAATCTGGCAATCGGAAGTTTTTTAGATACCCCTAGCACTGTACCAAATTTGATCAAAATCAGTTGACTATATCATATAGCTCCCATAGGATCGATCGGTCGAAAAAATTTTTTTTGTACAAAATTCGTTGTGTTTCGATTGGTTTTGAAGATATCGGAACCAAATTTGGCAGTCGGAAGTTTTTTATAGTTCCCAATCAGTGTACCAAATTTGATCAAAATCGGTTGACTATATAATATAGTCCCCATAGGACCGATCGGTCAAAAAAACTTTTTGGTGCAAAATTCGACTGATTTCTTTTTTTTTATGAAAACATCGTAGCCAAATTTGCCGAATAAAATATCTTTTGGAGGTTTTAAGCAAGGTGTCGGAATTAATTGCAATGTGGTGGTACAGGGTATCCCAAAGTCGTCTGCGCCCGACTTTAACGCACGCCATTTTTTAATATTAAGCAGGCTAGAGGTGGGATACTATCGAGGCACTATCGATAGTATCGATAGTTTCATTTTACGGAAACCATCGATGGTTTTGTTCGATATATCGATAGTATACTTTTGTATGTAAAAAACTTGTTTGACAAATCAACGGCCAAAAAATCGGCAACATGTCAAAAAGAATACAAAACCAGTGGTAACACGTCGACCCTTATTGACCCTACGACGCTTTTAGAGTTACCAAATCCAATGGGGACCATAAATAATGTAAGTCAAATTTTTATAAAAATTTTTCGCATAAAAAATCAAAAATCGATGCCGCATTAGCCTTAATGATTGCCACAGACGTCCAGCATTTCCGGATAGTAGACGACTTTGGCTTCGTGTTGCAAAAAACAGAAAAAAATATATCTAAAACTTAGGTAGCAGCAATATTTTTGCTATCACCTAGAAATTACGCGCTTTCGTTAACCGATGTCTTAGAAGAATATGCGGCATATATTGGCCGAACATCATTAGCAACGAAGATCTGCAAATTCGGACTGCTCTAGACCCATCCACCTGGAAATAAAAAAAAAGAAAGTGGCGGTGGATTGGGCACACGTTGCGAAAAGAGCAAAGTAATATAACAAGAATGGCACTACAAGGGAACCCGCAAGGCCCAAGAAGAAGAGGAAGACCCAAAATAACATGGGAACGAAGTGTTCAGAACGAGGCGCAACGGTCATGGCAGCAACTTGAAACAATCGCTATCAATCGAGATCGATGGAAGGAACTAGTCACCGCCCTATGATCTGAATAAGAGCGACAACACAGATTTATTTAATTTAATTTTTAAATGGATAAACTAATTCTGTGAACTCAAGGAAAAAATAATAATAATAATATTTGACATTCCACATTATTTGGTCAGTCAAAATTTAAGCCAAAATGCAAATCCATTTTGTGCTTTTGGAACTTTAGTATAAACAATAAA
>JAECWU010000094.1:0-156943 GCA_018150985.1 Chymomyza costata | reverse complement strand
AATATATTATACCCTATACTAAAAAGTACAAATTAATATTTGCTTAAAAGTGAACACCGGAACAGGCCCAATAATTTTCTGGGTATACGCGAAAGTTACTATGATTAAAAAAAACTTTATTGACATAATATAAATTTAAATACTATTACTTTTAATCCTTCCAGCGAATCAAGAATAATTAATAAAATTATTATTTATTTATATATATATTCATTTAAATATATTTTACAATAATATATTCAATAACTACAGTACTAGCAATGCCCACGCACAGCAAAATATATAAATAGTCCAATAGTGTATTAAAATTAAAACTGTGTAAATCTCATGTAGCATGGAAAACAAACTCCTTAAAGAAATGTATTATATATTATTTAATATCCATTGTTAGCTAGTGTTTTAAATGTATGTATATCTAATAAAATTTAATAATCACAAAGAAAATTGATTACAGTCGCTCGTGCATTTCTTCCTTCTTCTAAAAAATCATTCAATAAAAAATTGTATTTTCTTCCAATCCAATTTGCACAACTGTAATAAGTGGGAGCACGCAATGAATTTTTTTTTCATAAAGTGCTTATAATTCACAAGCAGTTTAAGCATTACATACTGTAAATATTATTATTAAGTAGTCTGGACTTTTTTGATATTGTACGTATTTTCAAGTTTGTATGTATTATTAATTTTTTTTGTATTTTGCGTAATTTTGGCGACGTTGGCTGTAAAGCTGAGCTCGATATTCGATTTTGGAGTCGATTTTTTCGATCGATTCTCAAAAAGAAATCGATTAATCGCACTAAAACGGTAGGCGCTAGCAAGTTTAAGCCGCACATAATTACAGACATGAAAACCTATATACAAAAAGAATATTTATACAAAATTCACTCAAATTCATTTCCATATTTCATAATAACGGAAACAAAAATTCAAAACTTAAAAGAAAACGAATAATTCATTTGATTCAAAATTTAATAAAAGAAAACATAATGATAAAGAAACAATTCATTTGATTTAAGACTCAAAACTTAAATTAGAGAAACATAAAAAATAAGTAACAATTCTTTTGATTTCTTTGAGATCTAAAAATAAAACTAGTTTTTAGCAAAATTTATCCTCAACATTTTTTACTCGTATCCATAGTAAAATGGCAAGCTAAAACCCAAAATTCTTTTTTTTGTTTTCTCTTCATATCTGTTTATTAGACAATAAGTAAATTTATTAAATATTAAAACCCAAAATGAGCTCCACAAATTTTTTAATGCAATAAAAAATAATAAAAAAAAATTAATAAAAAAATTTTTAAATTGAACAACCGAGTATTTTAATTATTAAAGAAAACAAGTCCATGTACAAATTCCAGCGACAAACGATCAAAATTTCAGCAACCCATACAAGCAGCAATAGCAAAAATTCACGTGCAGTACAAGCACGCGTTAGAAGTAAAACTTTTTCACCCAACTTAGTTTTCTACGCTGTTTTTTTTTCTTTAGTTTAGCCGTCTTAACATTACTTTGGAGTTCAAACGGTGTCTTAACAATCAATTATATATTATAATAATAATGAAAGTGAAGGAATTCTCGTTCCAGAGAATATCGACATATGTGATGTCAATTTTTGTTAAATGTATAGCAAAAATATAGAACACGTCAAATTATAATTTCTATGCATATTTTATTTTTTCTGATGTAGCATTTTCACAGTTTTATATTAAAGGTGTTGGATTAACTAATATTTTGTAGTTAATTGTTTTTATACAAACGAAATGAAACGAACGTTTTTCGGCGTTCTCAACAAGAGCCGAAGTCATGACCACCAACACAACGTCAGCGTCAATTCATCAATGCGAAAAAGAAAATCAAAACAAACGCACCAAGGCACGGCATTGCCGTGAGAGTAACAAAAAGTGAGAGAGGAGAGAGAAGCAAATAAAAATACGAGCTGGCACACAAGCTAATGGCAAACACTGGCACTTGTATGTATGTATGTCGCTGTGTTGTATTCACGCAATGCATACAAAAACAATTCTTTTTTTCATGGTACGGGATGACTTTAAAGCAGTGGTCGGCAAAATATACATATGCATTTTTTTTTGCGCTTGTATTGAACATTTTCTGCCGCTGTGACGTGTTTCGACGCTGACGTCGCAAAGCAACAGATACGAAGTTGCTTGTGCATGACTTCGGCTCTTGCTTAGCTTAGAGAGCGTGCTTGCTTTTTGGCTTTGGTGCCTGTTTGGCAGAAAACACAAAATCAGTCTATGTTTAGTTGGCTACAAGCTTAGATCGCGCCGCTCATTTTTACATTCCTCTTTGATCATTTGTTCCTTTTTAAAATCAATAATTTGTGTAGCGCGATCTTAGCTTGTAGCAAATTAAACATAAACTGATTCAAGGAAACAAACAAAAATTGTATCTGTTGCTCGCCCCCGATGCGCGTAAACAACCCTCCTCACGTGCAGTCGCAACGAACCTAAAAATTGGTAATATTCGTTAGAGCCTTCGGCGGGAGTATGCTACCTGTAGTAAATATACCTTGAAACTGATTTTGTGTTTTTTGCCACACAGCACCAAAGCCACGGCATACTAATGCTGGAGTGCTTTAGCATTGTGAGAGCAAGCACGCGCTCTAAGCAAGAGCCGAAGTCATGCACAAGCAACTTCGTGTCTGTTGCTTTGCAACCATGGTAGAATAAACAAGGTAAGCTATTCCCGAAAATTTTTCGCAACTCAAACCTTATTTTAGTTTCGTTGATATTTTACACGAGAAAGGTTGTTTCTGCGCATAGTTTTTCAGCATTTACCGTAATTTTGTGCAGTGGTAAAAAATAAGCCACTCTAGTTGCAACCATCAGCACAAAATAAAATTTTAAATATGCTTGCCTACGCACAACAACAGCAATGGGGGTGGTTTCACTCTCTCACTTTTTCGCTCAGACTAAAAATAAGGTTTCAGTGCAGTGAATAGCTTACCTGTATAATTCTACCATGCTTTGCAACAAGAGCATAGCAACGCCAGAGAATTTGCTGAGAGTAGTTCAGTACAAAAATCACGCACACATGCATGTGTTTTGTGTACAACACAGGTACGTGTAAACTCCAACCCCATGGGATTGGGCCCCCTCTGCCGCCTAAAATGTGAACTTTTGGGTATACCTCCGAATACAAAATAAAATTTTAAATTCAATTTTAAACTTTTTCTGCCTTGGAAATTTTTATGTACGGCTTATAGATTTCGAGATAAATGGGCTCAAACATATCTCAAAATAACGGAAAACCCTACGGGGGAGGAGGTCTCCAAATTGGTTTTAGACTTTTTGGATGGTCCTTAATACATTAAGCAAGAGAAATTCCAGTGTGCAATTTTTTCCGGGTCAAAACCTATTTTTACTGTACTATAAGTAGTGCGAATAGAACTAAATCAATAGTAATTCCTCTACGCTGAGCGCGTAAGAAAGCAGCATAAAAAGAAATAGAGAAAGAAAAGAATTAGATAATGTAACTGTCGTGCAATGCAGCTTGGCTTCGTTGTTCGTGCAACTCTCACCTCCCCCGCGCCAACTTCTACATCGTTCTTAGCGCAGCGCGATCTTATTTTGTAGCCAACCACCAAACAACACCAAGGCCACGGCATTGCTGTGAGAGTAACAAAAAGTGAGAGAGAGGGAAGCAAGCAAAAAAACGAGCTGGCACACAAGCTAATGCATGCACACTGGGACTTGTGTTTCATGACTGGCGTCGCCTAAGTTTGTGTTTTTATTGAAATGAATTAATTAATTTCACTCACTTTTTATATATTCATATATTGCTTCCATTTCGAAATCCATTAAAAGAGTAATTACCTAATTTTTTTTCGACGGGATCTTCCTCGTTGAAACTTTCTTTGCTTTGGTCCCGCATTTATTTTATATTATGCACAACACCTTGATAACAAAAACGCCTCTGCACTTGTCGGTGCCAGCATAAAAAGAAATAGAGAGAGAATTAGACAATGTAACTGTCATGCAATGCTGCTTGACTTTGTTGTTCGTGCAACTCTCACCTTCCCCGCGCCTACTTCTAAATCGTTCTTTGCGCAGCGCGATCTTATTTTGTAGCCAACCACTAAACAACACTATTGCTGTGAGAGTAACAAAAAGTGAGAGAGAGGGAAGCAAGCAAAAATACGAGCTGGCACACAAGCTAATGGTAAGCACTGGCACTTGTATGTATGTATGTCGCTGTGTTGTGTTCACGCAATGCATACAAAAACAATTCTTTCGTTTACACACATACACATGGGCTGCGTGCTTTAGCTGACCAGCCGCGGCCGCTTTACTCCCTTCTCTTTACCATGACCACAGTTGGCTCTCTCAACAAGAAGCGAAGCCATGACTCATGACCACCAACACAACGTCAACGTCGCAATGCGAAAGAGAAAATCAAAAGCAGCTAACGTTTTTTTCGTTTAACTAAATTTCAAAGTTACTCCCATAGAAATTCACATTCATTCGTTCACGCATTATTCATTCACGCATTGATTCATGCCCAAAAATACACAATGCCCAACAATGCCCAAAAATGCATAATGCCACCTAAAAAGTTTTACTTCAAAAAAAACATACAAAATGCACAGCAAGACAGATAAAAAAAATTGTTTTGCCCACCCGTATGCTTTCTCGCTCTCGCTACAGTAACAAAGGGATGTTTTCTCTTGCTCAGATGCACACATTTTCTTATGGATGCGTATAATATATTTTGATTATTTAAAATTTTGTATGTACACTTTTTTTTACTTACATTAGCCTGTAAAAGGAAATGGAAAATAAAATTTATTTTATTTAGAGCCAAACGATGTTTTCAGTTCGAGCTTCCAGCAGAGAATGAACTAAAAAATTATTTTTCTCAGCTTAACACATTCTGAAACAAATTTGAAGGGAATACTTATTTTTCACAGATTACTTTGTTTCAAAAATTGTGTATTCGATTTTTATAAAGCAGTTTTACAAGCAAACCACCCCTGTTCACGTAATTGTTTGGTAACACCATATGGCATTAAGCTATCGATGCCTTTTAAAACATAGCAACGAATTATATAAAGTTAAATATATTTTCCTTTATATATAAATTAATGTAGTTTATTAATATTAAAACAAAAATTCCTGATAGCATGTAGTAATATATTATACCCTATACTAAAAAGTACAAATTAATATTTGCTTAAAAGTGAACACCGGAAAACCATAAGAGTTTTTATGATTATTTGTTTTTTAATAAGAAAGTATTGGAACGCGTTTAAGTGAAATTGTTATAATATATTGCAAACAGAAACAAACGATAGCGAAAAATGTGTGGACGCTCGCATGTAATGGTAATCGACAACTAACTTATGCTAAATCCAAACTTTATCTCTTAAGTCTAGCTTAAACTACCACGGCGAAGCGGGGCGAACTCGCAAAGAGCGACGAAAGCTTTATTGGCACCCGCTCCGCCCTACTCTCACTTACACTAGACTTCATAAAAATTACAATATCTGATTACTTAAAACAAAACAAGCGATTTGCGCCAACACTGGCCCCGTTGAAAGGCTGAAGATGCCTTTAAATAATTGCAATGGCGCAAAAAATGGGGACATCGAAATGAGCGTTTCCTAGTCATGAAGATGCTGAATATGTTATGACCGGTTGCAACTGTCCTGGAATTACTGCCTTTGCACGTGATCCTGTGGCCATTTTCGTCAACAATGTTTTGAAGTTGGTGATGTAGGTCAGCAATGCCTCAAGCAATTCATACTCTTCTGGTCCGGAGTACAAATTGCAAGAGGTGCAATCCGAGAATCTTGGAAAAGTCATTAGAAGAGTGTTAGTAAAATCGATATTGTGTTCCAAATGAACCGCTTTGGACGCAAACATTTTATCTTGTGCAATCGATTTGAATAGAGGCTGGCCAATAACTCTAAAAACCTTTTTGATGAGGCCAACCCCATAAACGCCCCATGTTGAGAATGGGCGGAGCGCTCGGAGCTGTTTTGCTGGCAAATTTTCCATCATTTGCGGCAGCAGGCGAGGTTTGCATGTATAGCAACGGATGCAATATCGCGCTGTCCGATGACAGACCTCTTGAGAGTTGCAAAAGAATAAGCGCTCTCCGAAAATGCTCACGAGGGCTCTAAGGCCAGAATTAGAATTTCTTTTGTGAAGGTATTTGACGTAGCTTCGACCAAATTGGGAGCATTTTGTCAGTGATGAAAGACGTTTCTCATCATTTGTAATAGGAGCGTTGAAAAGTCTGCACCTTACTCGCAACAACGAAAATAAAATATGCATAGTTATGTATTGTGTTAGAGACTGCAAACTCAGACCCGTTAGTAAGGCGCTCTTACGAACCCTCTCAATTTTTTCTCGAAATTTTAAAGCTTGAAACATTCTAACGATTCTTTCAAATGCTTTCTTGCGCTCTAATGCCGTAGAATAAACGTTAAGATTGAAAGATTTGTCTGCAAGAAATGAGCGACACACATCTCAAGCCTGGAAAATGTGTTCATCTTGAGGGGCGCTACTTTTGATTTCGATATGAGCAACGAAATACGAAAACCTTCTGCAGTGCTGGTTGAATCTGACTCTGAACTCGTTATCGGCTTGACTGTGCTTTTGGATGCGGAGATGTCAGAACTGTTCAAGTGCCACTTTGCTAACTCGAACTCTGCATTCAGCAAAGTCTGATTCGCTTCAGACTTAATTGTCTTCAGCTTCTCGACGCACTCAGCACCCGTCGACGTAGTATCCAAGTTAAAACTATGCCGGATAACGTCAGTAGGTTTTGGGTGGGATGCCTTAAGAATAGCACTCAGCTTTGTTAAACACCGTGAAGCGAGAAATGGAATAGGCGCAGTGCCGTAAGTGTTGGTGTTTAACCTTAAATTCTTCGCAGAGTCAGATGAATGTCTGTAAAATCTTCCTAACGGCAATTCTTGCATATTCTCAGAGGAATTTTTCTCACATATCTGTTGTTCTACAGCAGCCAACTTAGTTGGAGGTGGCAACTCTTTAACTGGGCAAAACTTCTGCAATAGCTTATCAATCGAGGTCAAGTGCTTTTTATGACGACTCTGATTGATAGCAATATCTTTACTGGGAGTTCTACTTGAATCGTATCTTCCAGATACAATCCAACCAAGACAAGTGTTTTGCAGGATTGGACAGTTGGGGCCTTGCTTAATTTGCCCAACAGATAGGAGTTCGAAAAAGGTTTCGGCACCTATGAGCATGTCAATTTTCTGCGGCTTATAAAAATATGGGTCAGCCAATTGCAAATTCTGGGGTATGTTCCAGCCAGTTACATTAACTGGTTCATTCGGCTGGTATCCAGAAATAGAGTCGAGAATGCATAAATCGATAGTAAACTCACTGCAATTGACTTGCGACTTCACCACTGTTTTTATCTTTTTCTTAACTTGGACATTGGATTCACCAATTCCAAGTAAGCTGATGGACGACTCATCTCTACGCAGTTGCAACTTTTGAGCAAGTTCTTCCGTTACAAGGTTAATTTGTGAACCGGAATCGAGAAGTGCTCGAGCCAAAACATATTCACCAGATATTGTTTTGACACTTACGATGGATGTTGCCAGGATCACTTTATCCGAAGCAGTCGCATGCATAACATGTGATGTCGATGGTTGATCCTGAGCGGAGGTGAATCGGTGGTGGTAACGCTCGACTTCCATTTACGACAGAGTAAACATGTAGCAATGAATGGTGAGAATGATTGCATACACGACACCGGCTACCATGGCATTTGGTAACTGTGTGACCCGTCCGAAGGCAATTGATGCACAGGGGAGCTGTTTTTGCGAACTCGAACCGCTGTTGCACAGTTAGTGCAGAAAATGCGTCACATCTATTAATAATGTGCTCTTCGGAATTACAATATTGACATCTCTGGGTCTTTCTGTCGGTATAAGGCTGAGGCGCAGAACACGAAAATCAGCTACGATTATGTTGGGTTACAGCTTTGGAGTTAAATCTAACGACATCACTTGTCGCTTTTGCCGATTCAGCAGCCGATAAATGTTGGTATCGGCGATTTAACGCTGTTTCACAATCTGTCCACAATGGAATGCGGGAATAATCGAGCTGTTCTTCCCATTTTTGCTTAGTTATGGGGTCAACTTTGCTCATGACTAGGTGGATTAATATGGCGTTTGAGATTTTTCGATCGTCAGCAATCGAAAGTAACGACCCATAAATAGCAGAGGTCGTATCAATCAGGCACCTCAACGAAGCTGCTGAGGGCTGAGAAATTTTGGGCAGGCTAAAAAGAGCGGAAATATTTTCCGTGAAAATGAGACAATCATTGTCATAAACTCTTTTTAGAGCGGCAAGGGATTTGCTATAATATTCTCCTGTTACTTGGAATGCTCTTACGGTTCCTAGGGCTTCACCGGAGAGACACGATTTCAAATAATTAAACTTCTCGATGCTGGGTATAGATTTGTCATTATCAACAAGAGTCTCAAACAAGCCAATAAAATTCTTTAACTCTGAGTATTTACCACTGAACTGTGGTATAGCTAACAAAGGCAGGCGAGCATGTGAGGGAGTTGCTATGGTCACTGACTGACTGTCTAACTTGGCCTTTGACTTTAAGTCAGAAATTAGGGACACAAGTTGACCTTTGGTTTCCACACATAGATCTTCCAGTTCATCTCTGTAGTCGTCATCAGCATCAATTGCTTCAATGCCACTCTGATACGCATAAGCATTATCTATGTGTGTATTTATAAGCTCTGGCCTACAATTTAATTCTCCTAGATTTTTTGAATTAAATTTTTTTTTTTTTTTTTTTTTTTTTTTTTTTTTTTTTTTTTTTTTTTTTTTTTTTTTTTTTTTTTTTTTTTTAAAAGACATAATATTTTTAAAAAAAAAATTTTTTTTTAAAAAAAAAAGGAGCGAAATATTGTTCTTATCAATTACTCACTTGTAATATGCTAAACGAGAATTAAAGGGGAGCGCACATACAGTTAGTGCAAACGGCTGTTAAAAATAATATGCCGGACCAACTTAGTGTAGGGGAGTGAATCTCTTATACTACAGCTAAGCTTAAGCGCGCCAACGAAAGAGATAACAACAACAACAGCACTGCAGCAGCCGTTATAAGCGACAACGAAAGAGAGGCTTATGCAGATGCTATTGCTGATGTGTATGTATGTTTGTACGTATGTACGAATAGGCGCTTAAGCTTTGCAGCTGTAAGGTGTACAATGCGAGCGAAAGTTTAGTGGGCGACAAAGTAAACGAGCAGCTGACTAAAATTTTGCAATTAGCAATTAATTGTAAATTATAAGTCAGTGCTGCCGAAGAGAAATGCAACTTTAAATGTTTAATTGCAGCACGCAAATATTAAAAAAAACAAATGAAACCAATGTAATGCAATATTACAGTATATTATGCTGATGTTTTGCTAATGCAAATTTATTTATTTAATTAAACAAAAATCGCACAATTGCGAAAAAGGCGGTTCAAATGGTTAGTAAATACTTGTATGCAATTAATAATTTCAAACGCTCTACTGTTATATATGTGCCAAGAATTGACAGCGTTGTGCTCATAAGTAATAGCACCAACTATACCAAATGTTTTATTAAAATTTGAGCTTTCAATTTTTAGCACAGTACCTTATGTTCTCGGTGTGGATATTGTGTTCCAGCTACTACTTTCCTTTTGCATGAGTAGGGCATTCGTCAGTGGTAGCAGTGAAAAGGCGGCAACATTAGGCGTTATTTTTTATTTTAGCGCGGCAGACGCGAGTTATTTATTTATTTTTATTTTGAATTTAAATAATTCGCGAGCACGATCAAATATTGCACAAAATTTTAATTTGTTAACAAATTTTAATAAAATCGTGTATTAAAATTATTAATTTGGTGGTTGCTTTTAGATTTTGTAGTTGTAAATTTTTGCACTTTGTCACTTTGTATTTTTGTTGTATGTATTGTAAATTGTATATATAAATTATAAAACAAACACTTAAACTTGTCCCTGCTCGGGCGCCATAAAAACCATAAGAGTTTTTATGATTATTTGTTTTTTAATAAGAAAGTATTGGAACGCGTTTAAGTGAAATTGTTATAATATATTGCAAACAGAAACAAACGATAGCGAAAAATGTGTGGACGCTCGCATGTAATGGTAATCGACAACTAACTTATGCTAAATCCAAACTTTATCTCTTAAGTCTAGCTTAAACTACCACGGCGAAGCGGGGCGAACTCGCAAAGAGCGACGTAAAAAGCTTTATTGGCACCTGCTCCGCCCTACTCTCACTTACACTAGACTTCATAAAAATTACAATATCTGATTACTTAAAACAAAACAAGCGATTTGCGCCAACAGGCCCAACAATTTTCTGTGTATACGCGAAACAAGTTACTATGACATTAAAAAATTTTTTGTTTTGCTATGAAATTTAAAAAATCTTTATTCGGTGCTATAATATAAATTTAAATACTATTACTTTTAATCCTTCCAGCGAATCAAGAATAATTAATAAAATTATTATTTATTTATATATATATTCATTTAAATATATTTTACAATAATATATTCAATGACTGCAGTACTAGCAATGCCCACGCACAGCAAAATATATAAATAGTCCAATAGTGTATTAAAATTAAAACTGTGTAAATCTCATGAAGCATGGAAAACAAACTCCTTAAAGAAATGTATTATATATTATTTAATATCCATTGTTAGCTAGTGTTTTAAATGTATGTATATCTAATAAAATTTAATAATCACAAAGAAAATTGATTACAGTCGCTCGTGCATTTCTTCCTTCTTCTAAAAAATCATTCAATAAAAAATTGTATTTTCTTCCAATCCAATTTGCACAACTGTAATAAGTGGGAGCACGCAATGAATTTTTTTTCATAAAGTGCTTATAATTCACAAGCAGTTTAAGCCTTACATACTGTAAATATTATTATTAAGTAGTCTGGACTTTTTTGATATTGTACGTATTTTCAAGTTTGTATGCATTATTAATTTTTTTTGTATTTTGCGTAATTTTGGCGACGTTGGCTGTAAAGCTGAGCTCGATCTTCGATTTTGGAGTCGATTTTTTCGATCGATTCTCAAAAAGAAATCGATTAATCGCACTAAAACGGTAGGCGCTAGCAAGTTTAAGCCGCACATAATTACAGACATGAAAACCTATATACAAAAAAGAATATTTATACAAAATTCACTCAAATTCATTTCCATATTTCATAATAACGGAAACAAAAATTCAAAACTTAAAAGAAAACGAATAATTCATTTGATTCAAAATTTAATAAAAGAAAACATAATGATTAAGAAACAATTCATTTGATTTAAGACTCAAAACTTAATTAAAAACATAAAAAATAAGTAACAATTCTTTTGATTTCTTTGAGATCTAAAAATAAAACTAGTTTTTAGCAAAATGTATCCTCGACATTTTTTACTCGTATCCATAGTAAAATGGCAAGCTAAAACCCAAAATTCTTTTTTTTTTTGGTTTTCTCTTCATATCTGTTTATTAGACAATAAGTAAATTTATTAAATATTAAAACCCAAAATGAGCTCCACAAATTTTTTAATGCAATAAAAAATAATAAAAAAAAATTAATAAAAAAAATTTAAATTGAACAACCAGTATTTTAATTATTAAAGAAAACAAGTCCATGTACAAATTCCAGCGACAAACGATCAAAATTTCAGCAACCCATACAAGCAGCAATAGCAAAAATTCACGTGCAGTACAAGCACGCGTTAGAAGTAAAACTTTTTCACCCAACTTATTTTTCTACGCTGTTTTTTTTTCTTTTAGTTTAGCCGTCTTAACATTACTTTGGAGTTCAAACGGTGTCTTAACAATCAATTATATATTATAATAATAATGAAAGTGAAGGAATTCTCGTTCCAGAGAGATATCTGACATATGTGATGTCAATTTTTGTTAAATGTATAGCAAAAAGATAGAACACGTCAAATTATAATTTCTATGCATATTTTATTTTTTCTGATGTAGCATTTTCACAGTTTTATATTAAAGGTGTTGGATTAACTAATATTTTTTAGTTAATTGTTTTTATACAAACGAAATGAAACGAACGTTTTTCGGCGTTCTCAACAAGAGCCGAAGTCATGACCACCAACACAACGTCAGCGTCAATTCATCAATGCGAAAAAGAAAATCAAAACAAACGCACCAAGGCACGGCATTGCCGTGAGAGTAACAAAAAGTGAGAGAGGAGAGAGAAGCAAATAAAAATACGAGCTGGCACACAAGCTAATGGCAAACATGGCACTTGTATGTATGTATGTACGCTGTGTTGTATTCACGCAATGCATACAAAAACAATTCTTTTTTCATGGTACGGGATGACTTTAAAGCAGTGGTCGGCAAAATATACATATGCATTTTTTTGCGCTTGTATTGAACATTTTCTGCCGCTGTGACGTGTTTCGACGCTGACGTCGCAAAGCAACAGATACGAAGTTGCTTGTGCATGACTTCGGCTCTTGCTTAGAGAGCGTGCTTGCTTTTTGGCTTTGGTGCCTGTTTGGCAGAAAACACAAAATCAGTCTATGTTTAGTTGGCTACAAGCTTAGATCGCGCCGCTCATTTTTCCATTCCTCTTTGATCATTTGTTCCTTTTTAAAATCAATAATTTGCGTAGCGCGATCTTAGCTTGTAGCAAATTAAACATAAACTGATTCAAGGAAACAAACAAAAATTGTATCTGTTGCTCGCACCCGATGCGCGTAAACAACCCTCCTCACGTGCAGTCGCAACGAACCTAAAAATTGGTAATATTTGTTAGAGCCTTCGGCGGGAGTATGCTACCTGTAGTAAATATACCTTGAAACTGATTTTGTGTTTTTTGCCACACAGCACCAAAGCCACGGCATACTAATGCTGGAGTGCTTTAGCATTGTGAGAGCAAGCACGCGCTCTAAGCAAGAGCCGAAGTCATGCACAAGCAACTTCGTGTCTGTTGCTTTGCAACCATGGTAGAATAAACAAGGTAAGCTATTCCCGAAAAATTTTCGCAACTCAAACCTTATTTTAGTTTCGTTGATATTTTACACGAGAAAGGTTGTTTCTGCGCATAGTTTTTCAGCATTTACCGTAATTTTGTGCAGTGGTAAAAAATAAGCCACTCTAGTTGCAACCATCAGCACAAAATAAAATTTTAAATATGCTTGCCTACGCACAACAACAGCAATGGGGGTGGTTTCACTCTCTCACTTTTTCGCTCAGACTAAAAATAAGGTTTCAGTGCAGTGAATAGCTTACCTGTATAATTCTACCATGCTTTGCAACAAGAGCATAGCAACGCCAGAGAATTTGCTGAGAGTAGTTCAGTACAAAAATCACGCACACATGCATGTGTTTTGTGTACAACACAGTACGTGTAAACTCCAATCCCATGGGATTGGGCCCCCTCTGCCGCCTAAAATGTGAACTTTTGGGTATACCTCCGAATACAAAATAAAATTTTAAATTCAATTTTAAACTTTTTCTGCCTTGGAAATTTTTATGTACGGCTTATAGATTTCGAGATAAATGGGCTCAAACATATCTCAAAATAACGGAAAACTCTACGGGGGAGGAGGTCTCCAAATTGGTTTTAGACTTTTTGGATGGTCCTTAATACATTAAGCAAGAGAAATTCCAGTGTGCAATTTTTTCCGGGTCAAAACCTATTTTTACTGTACTATAAGTAGTGCGAATAGAACTAAATCAATAGTAATTCCTCTACGCTGAGCGCGTAAGAAAGCAGCATAAAAAGAAATAGAGAAAGAAAAGAATTAGATAATGTAACTGTCGTGCAATGCAGCTTGGCTTCGTTGTTCGTGCAACTCTCACCTCCCCCGCGCCAACTTCTACATCGTTCTTAGCGCAGCGCGATCTTATTTTGTAGCCAACCACCAAACAACACCAAGGCCACGGCATTGCTGTGAGAGTAACAAAAAGTGAGAGAGAGGGAAGCAAGCAAAAAAACGAGCTGGCACACAAGCTAATGCATGCACACTGGGACTTGTGTTTCATGACTGGCGTCGCCTAAGTTTGTGTTTTTATTGAAATGAATTAATTAATTTCACTCACTTTTTATATATTCATATATTGCTTCCATTTCGAAATCCATTAAAAGAGTAATTACCTAATTTTTTTCGACGGGATCTTCCTCGTTGAAACTTTCTTTGCTTTGGTCCCGCATTTATTTTATATTATGCACAACACCTTGATAACAAAAACGCGTCTGCACTTGTCGGTGTCAGCATAAAAAGAAATAGAGAGAGAATTAGACAATGTAACTGTCATGCAATGCTGCTTGACTTTGTTGTTCGTGCAACTCTCACCTTCCCCGCGCCTACTTCTAAATCGTTCTTTGCGCAGCGCGATCTTATTTTGTAGCCAACCACTAAACAACACCAAGGCCACGGCATTGCTGTGAGAGTAACAAAAAGTGAGAGAGAGGGAAGCAAGCAAAAATACGAGCTGGCACACAAGCTAATGGCAAGCACTGGCACTTGTATGTATGTATGTCGCTGTGTTGTGTTCACGCAATGCATACAAAAACAATTCTTTCGTTTACACACATACACATGTGCTGCGTGCTTTAGCTGACCAGCCGCGGCCGCTTTACTCCCTTCTCTTTACCATGACCACAGTTGGCTCTCTCAACAAGAAGCGAAGCCATGACTCATGACCACCAACACAACGTCAACGTCGCAATGCGAAAGAGAAAATCAAAAGCAGCTAACGTTTTTTTCGTTTAACTAAATTTCAAAGTTACTCCCATAGAAATTCACATTCATTCGTTCACGCATTATTCATTCACGCATTGATTCATGCCCAAAAATACACAATGCCCAACAATGCCCAAAAATGCATAATGCCACCTAAAAAGTTTTACTTCAAAAAAAAACATACAAAATGCACAGCAAGACAGATAAAAAAAATTGTTTTTGCCCACCCGTATGCTTTCTCGCTCTCGCTACAGTAGCAAAGGGATGTTTTCTCTTGCTCAGATGCACACATTTTCTTATGGATGCGTATAATATATTTTGATTATTTAAAATTTTGTATGTACACTTTTTTTTACTTACATTAGCCTGTAAAAGGAAATGGAAAATAAAATTTATTTTATTTAGAGCCAAACGATGTTTTCACTTCGAGCTTCCAGCAGAGAATGAACTAAAAAATTATTTTTCTCAGCTTAACACATTCTGAAACAAATTTGAAGGGAATACTTATTTTTCACAGATTACTTTGTTTCAAAAATTGTGTATTCGATTTTTATAAAGCAGTTTTACAAGCAAACCACCCCTGTTCACGTAATTGTTTGGTAACACCATATGGCATTAAGCTATCGATGCCTTTTAAAACATAGCAACGAATTATATAAAGTTAAATATATTTTCCTTTATATATAAATTAATGTAGTTTATTAATATTAAAACAAAAATTCCTGATAGCATGTAGTAATATATTATACCCTATACTAAAAAGTACAAATTAATATTTGCTTAAAAGTGAACACCGGAACAGGCCCAATAATTTTCTGGGTATACGCGAAACAAGTTACTATGACATTAAAAAATTTTTTTGTTTTGCTATGAAATTTAAAAAATCTTTATTCGGTGCTATAATATAAATTTAAATACTATTACTTTTAATCCTTCCAGCGAATCAAGAATAATTAATAAAATTATTATTTATTTATATATATATTCATTTAAATATATTTTACAATAATATATTCAATAACTACAGTACTAGCAATGCCCACGCACAGCAAAATATATAAATAGTCCAATAGTGTATTAAAATTAAAACTGTGTAAATCTCATGTAGCATGGAAAACAAACTCCTTAAAGAAATGTATTATATATTATTTAATATCCATTGTTAGCTAGTGTTTTAAATGTATGTATATCTAATAAAATTTAATAATCACAAAGAAAATTGATTACAGTCGCTCGTGCATTTCTTCCTTCTTCTAAAAAATCATTCAATAAAAAATTGTATTTTCTTCCAATCCAATTTGCACAACTGTAATAAGTGGGAGCACGCAATGAATTTTTTTCATAAAGTGCTTATAATTCACAAGCAGTTTAAGCATTACATACTGTAAATATTATTATTAAGTAGTCTGGACTTTTTTGATATTGTACGTATTTTCAAGTTTGTATGTATTATTAATTTTTTTGTATTTTGCGTAATTTTGGCGACGTTGGCTGTAGAGCTGAGCTCGATCTTCGATTTTGGAGTCGATTTTTTCGATCGATTCTCAAAAAGAAATCGATTAATCGCACTAAAACGGTAGGCGCTAGCAAGTTTAAGCCGCACATAATTACAGACATGAAAACCTATATACAAAAAGAATATTTATACAAAATTCACTCAAATTCATTTCCATATTTCATAATAAGGGAAACAAAAATTCAAAACTTAAAAGAAAACGAATAATTCATTTGATTCAAAATTTAATAAAAGAAAACATAATGATTAAGAAACAATTCATTTGATTTAAGACTCAAAACTTAATTAGAGAAACATAAAAAAATAAGTAACAATTCTTTTGATTTCTTTGAGATCTAAAAATAAAACTAGTTTTTAGCAAAATGTATCCTCAACATTTTTTACTCGTATCCATAGTAAAATGGCAAGCTAAAACCCAAAATTCTTTTTTTTGTTGTTTTTTCTTCATATCTGTTTATTAGACAATAAGTAAATTTATTAAATATTAAAACCCAAAATGAGCTCCACAAATTTTTTAATGCAATAAAAAATAATAAAAAAAATTAATAAAAAAATTTTTAAATTGAACAACCGAGTATTTTAATTATTAAAGAAAACAAGTCCATGTACAAATTCCAGCGACAAACGATCAAAATTTCAGCAACCCATACAAGCAGCAATAGCAAAAATTCACGTGCAGTACAAGCACGCGTTAGAAGTAAAACTTTTTTCACCCAACTTATTTTTCTACGCTGTTTTTTTTTTTTTTTAGTTTAGCCGTCTTAACATTACTTTGGAGTTCAAACGGTGTCTTAACAATCAATTATATATTATAATAATAATGAAAGTGAAGGAATTCTCGTTCCAGAGAGATATCTGACATATGTGATGTCAATTTTTGTTAAATGTATAGCAAAAAGATAGAACACGTCAAATTATAATTTCTATGCATATTTTATTTTTTCTGATGTAGCATTTTCACAGTTTTATATTAAAGGTGTTGGATTAACTAATATTTTGTAGTTAATTGTTTTTATACAAACGAAATGAAACGAACGTTTTTCGGCGTTCTCAACAAGAGCCGAAGTCATGACCACCAACACAACGTCAGCGTCAATTCATCAATGCGAAAAAGAAAATCAAAACAAACGCACCAAGGCACGGCATTGCCGTGAGAGTAACAAAAAGTGAGAGAGGAGAGAGAAGCAAATAAAAATACGAGCTGGCACACAAGCTAATGGCAAACACTGGCACTTGTATGTATGTATGTATGTCGCTGTGTTGTATTCACGCAATGCATACAAAAACAATTCTTTTTTTCATGGTACGGGATGACTTTAAAGCAGTGGTCGGCAAAATATACATATGCATTTTTTTTTGCGCTTGTATTGAACATTTTCTGCCGCTGTGACGTGTTTCGACGCTGACGTCGCAAAGCAACAGATACGAAGTTGCTTGTGCATGACTTCGGCTCTTGCTTAGAGAGCGTGCTTGCTTTTTGGCTTTGGTGCCTGTTTGGCAGAAAACACAAAATCAGTCTATGTTTAGTTGGCTACAAGCTTAGATCGCGCCGCTCATTTTTACATTCCTCTTTGAACATTTGTTCCTTTTTAAAATCAATAATTTGCGTAGCGCGATCTTAGCTTGTAGCAAATTAAACATAAACTGATTCAAGGAAACAAACAAAAATTGTATCTGTTGCTCGCACCCGATGCGCGTAAACAACCCTCCTCACGTGCAGTCGCAACGAACCTAAAAATTGGTAATATTTGTTAGAGCCTTCGGCGGGAGTATGCTACCTGTAGTAAATATACCTTGAAACTGATTTTGTGTTTTTTGCCACACAGCACCAAAGCCACGGCATACTAATGCTGGAGTGCTTTAGCATTGTGAGAGCAAGCACGCGCTCTAAGCAAGAGCCGAAGTCATGCACAAGCAACTTCGTGTCTGTTGCTTTGCAACCATGGTAGAATAAACAAGGTAAGCTATTCCCGAAAAATTTTCGCAACTCAAACCTTATTTTAGTTTCGTTGATATTTTACACGAGAAAGGTTGTTTCTGCGCATAGTTTTTCAGCATTTACCGTAATTTTGTGCAGTGGTAAAAAATAAGCCACTCTAGTTGCAACCATCAGCACAAAATAAAATTTTAAATATGCTTGCCTACGCACAACAACAGCAATGGGGGTGGTTTCACTCTCTCACTTTTTCGCTCAGACTAAAAATAAGGTTTCAGTGCAGTGAATAGCTTACCTGTATAATTCTACCATGCTTTGCAACAAGAGCATAGCAACGCCAGAGAATTTGCTGAGAGTAGTTCAGTACAAAAATCACGCACACATGCATGTGTTTTGTGTACAAAACACGTGTACGTGTAAACTCCAATCCCATGGGATTGGGCCCCCTCTGCCGCCTAAAATGTGAACTTTTGGGTATACCTCCCAATACAAAAAAAATTTTAAATTCAATTTTAAACTTTTTCTGCCTTGGAAATTTTTATGTACGGCTTATAGATTTCGAGATAAATGGGCTCAAACATATCTCAAAATAACGGAAAACTCTACGGGGGAGGAGGTCTCCAAATTGGTTTTAGACTTTTTGGATGGTCCTTAATACATTAAGCAAGAGAAATTCCAGTGTGCAATTTTTTCCGGGTCAAAACCTATTTTTACTGTACTATAAGTAGTGCGAATAGAACTAAATCAATAGTAATTCCTCTACGCTGAGCGCGTAAGAAAGCAGCATAAAAAGAAATAGAGAAAGAAAAGAATTAGATAATGTAACTGTCGTGCAATGCAGCTTGGCTTCGTTGTTCGTGCAACTCTCACCTCCCCCGCGCCAACTTCTACATCGTTCTTAGCGCAGCGCGATCTTATTTTGTAGCCAACCACCAAACAACACCAAGGCCACGGCATTGCTGTGAGAGTAACAAAAAGTGAGAGAGAGGGAAGCAAGCAAAAAAACGAGCTGGCACACAAGCTAATGCATGCACACTGGGACTTGTGTTTCATGACTGGCGTCGCCTAAGTTTGTGTTTTTTATTGAAATGAATTAATTAATTTCACTCACTTTTTATATATTCATATATTGCTTCCATTTCGAAATCCATTAAAAGAGTAATTACCTAATTTTTTTCGACGGGATCTTCCTCGTTGAAACTTTCTTTGCTTTGGTCCCGCATTTATTTTATATTATGCACAACACCTTGATAACAAAAACGCGTCTGCACTTGTCGGTGTCAGCATAAAAAGAAATAGAGAGAGAATTAGACAATGTAACTGTCATGCAATGCTGCTTGACTTTGTTGTTCGTGCAACTCTCACCTTCCCCGCGCCTACTTCTAAATCGTTCTTTGCGCAGCGCGATCTTATTTTGTAGCCAACCACTAAACAACACCAAGGCCACGGCATTGCTGTGAGAGTAACAAAAAGTGAGAGAGAGGGAAGCAAGCAAAAATACGAGCTGGCACACAAGCTAATGGCAAGCACTGGCACTTGTATGTATGTATGTCGCTGTGTTGTGTTCACGCAATGCATACAAAAACAATTCTTTCGTTTACACACATACACATGTGCTGCGTGCTTTAGCTGACCAGCCGCGGCCGCTTTACTCCCTTCTCTTTACCATGACCACAGTTGGCTCTCTCAACAAGAAGCGAAGCCATGACTCATGACCACCAACACAACGTCAACGTCGCAATGCGAAAGAGAAAATCAAAAGCAGCTAACGTTTTTTTCGTAAAGTGCTTATAGTTCACAAGCAGTTTAAGCATTACATACTGTAAATATTATTATTAAGTAGTCTGGACTTTTTTGATATTGCACGTATTTTCAAGTTTGTATGTATTATTAATTTTTTTGGTATTTTGCGTAATTTTGGCGACGTTGGCTGTAAAGCTGAGCTCGATATTCGATTTTGGAGTCGATTTTTTCGATCGATTCTCAAAAAGAAATCGATTAATCGCACTAAAACGGTAGGCGCTAGCAAGTTTAAGCCGCACATAATTACAGACATGAAAACCTATATACAAAAAGAATATTTATACAAAATACACTCAAATTCATTTCCATATTTCATAATAAGGGAAACAAAAATTCAAAACTTAAAAGTAAACGAATAATTCATTTGATTAAAAATTTAATAAAAGAAAACATAATGATTAAGAAACAGTTCATTTGATTTAAGACTCAAAACTTAATTATAGAAACATAAAAATAAGTAACAATTCTTTTGATTTCTTTGAGATCTAAAAATAAAACTAGTTTTTAGCAAAATGTATCCTCAACATTTTTTACTCGTATCCATAGTAAAATGGCTAGCTAAAACCCAAAATTCTTTTGTTTCTCTTCATATCTGTTTATTAGACAATAAGTAAATTTATTAAATATTAAAACCCAAAATGAGCTCCACAAATTTTTTAATGCAATAAAAAATAATAAAAAAAAATTAATAAAAAAAATTTTTAAATTGAACAACCGAGTATTTTAATTATTAAAGAAAACAAGTCCATGTACAAATTCCAGCGACAAACGATCAAAATTTCAGCAACCCATACAAGCAGCAACAGCAAAAATTCACGTGCAGTACAAGCACGCGTTAGAAGTAAAACTTTTTTCACCCAACTTATTTTTCTACGCTGTTTTTTTTTTTTTTTGTTTAGCCGTCTTAACATTACTTTGGAGTTCAAACGGTGTCTTAACAATCAATTATATATTATAATAATAATGAAAGTGAAGGAATTCTCGTTCCAGAGAGATATCTGACATATGTGATGTCAATTTTTGTTAAATGTATAGCAAAAAGATAGAACACGTCAAATTATAATTTCTATGCATATTTTATTTTTTCTGATGTAGCATTTTCACAGTTTTATATTAAAGGTGTTGGATTAACTAATATTTTGTAGTTAATTGTTTTTATACAAACGAAATGAAACGAACGTTTTTCGGCGTTCTCAACAAGAGCCGAAGTAATGACCACCAACACAACGTCAGCGTCAATTCATCAATGCGAAAAAGAAAATCAAAACAAACGTACCAAGGCACGGCCATGGTAGAATAAACAAGGTATGCTATTCCCGAAAAATTTTCGCAACTCAAACCTTATTTTAGTTTCGTTGATATTTTCACGAGAAAGGTTGTTTCCGCGCATAGTTTTTCAGCATTTACCGTAATTTTGTGCAGCGGTAAAAAATAAGCCACTCTAGTTGCAACCATCAGCACAAAAAAAAATTTTAAATATGTTTGCCTACGCACAACAACAGCAATGGGGGTGGTTTCGCTCTCTCACTTTTTCGCTCAGACTAAAAATAAGGTTTCAGTGCAGTGAATAGCATACCTTGTTTATTCTACCATGGGCACGGCATTGCCGTGAGAGTAACAAAAAGTGAGAGAGGAGAGAGAAGCAAATAAAAATACGAACTGGCACACAAGCTAATGGCAAACACTGGCACTTGTATGTATGTATGTCGCTGTGTCGTATTCGCGCAATGCATACAAAAACAATTCTTTCTTTTCAAGGTACGGGATGACTTTAAGGCAGTGGTCGGCGAAATATACATATGCATTTTTTTTGCGCTTGTATTGAACATTTTCTGCCGCTGTGACGTGTTTCGTCGCTGACGTCACAAAGCAACAGATACGAAGTTGCTTGTGCATGACTTCGGCACTTGCTTAGAGAGCGTGCTTGCTTTTTGGCTTTGGTGCCTGTTTGGCAGAAAACACAAAATCAGTCTATGTTTAGTTGGCTACAAGCTTAGATCGCGCCGCTCATTTTTACATTCCTCTTTGAACATTTGTTCCTTTTTAAAATCAATAATTTACGTAGAGCGACCTTAGCTTGTAGCAAATTAAACATAAACTGACTCAAGGAAACAAACAAAAATTGTATCTGTTGCTCGCACCCGATGCGCGTAAACAACCCTCCTCACGTGCAGTCGCAACGAACCTAAAAATTGGTAATATTTGTTAGAGCCTTTGGCGGGAGTATGCTACCTGTAGTAAATATACCTTGAAACTGATTTTGTGTTTTTTGCCACACAGCACCAAAGCCACGGCATACTAATGCTGGAGTGCTTTAGCATTGTGAGAGCAAGCACGCGCTCTAAGCAAGAGCCGAAGTCATGCACAAGCAACTTCGTGTCTGTTGCTTTGCAACCATGGTAGAATAAACAAGGTAAGCTATTCCCGAAAAATTTTCGCAATTCAAACCTTATTTTAGTTTCGTTGATATTTTACACGAGAAAGGTTATTTCTGCGCATAGTTTTTCAGCATTTACCGTAATTTTGTGCAGTGGTAAAAAATAAGCCACTCTAGTTGCAACCATCAGCACAAAATAAAATTTTAAATATGCTTGCCTACGCACAACAACAGCAATGGGGGTGGTTTCACTCTCTCACTTTTTCGCTCAGACTAAAAATAAGGTTTCAGTGCAGTGAATAGCTTACATGTATAATTCTACCATGCTTTGCAACAAGAGCATAGCAACGCCAGAGAATTTGCTGAGAGTAGTTCAGTACAAAAATCACGCACACATGCATGTGTTTTGTGTACAAAACACGTGTACGTGTAAACTCCAATCCCATGGGATTGGGCCCCCTCTGCCGCCTAAAATGTGAACTTTTGGATATACCTCCCAATACAAAAAAATTTTAAATTCAATTTTAAACTTTTTCTGGCTTGGAAATTTTTATGTTCGGCTTATAGATTTCGAGATAAATGGGCTCAAAATAACGGAAAACTCTACGGGGGAGGAGGTCTCCAAATTGGTTTTAGACTTTTTGGATGGTCCTTAATACATTAAGCAAGAGAAATTCCAGTGTGCAATTTTTTCCGGGTCAAAACCTATTTTTACTGTACTATAAGTAGTGCGAATAGAACTAAATCAATAGTAATTCCTCTACGCTGAGCGCGTAAGAAAGCAGCATAAAAAGAAATAGAGAAAGAAAAGAATTAGATAATGTAACTGTCGTGCAATGCAGCTTGGCTTCGTTATTCGTGCAACTCTCACCTCTCCCGCGCCTACTTCTTCATCGTTCTTAGCGCAGCGCGATCTTATTTTGTAGCCAACCACTAAACAACACCAAGGCCACGGCATTGCTGTGAGAGTAACATAAAGTGAGAGAGAGGGAAGCAAGCAAAAATACGAGCTGGCACACAAGCTAATGCATGCACACTGGGACTTGTGTTTCATGACTGGCGTCGCCTAAGTTTGTGTTTTTTTATTGAAATGAATTAATTGATTTCACTCACTTTTTATATATTCATATATTGCTTCCATTTCGAAATCCATTAAAAGAGTAATTACCTAATTTTTTTCGACGGGATCTTCCTCGTTGAAACTTTCTTTGCTTTGGTCCCGCATTTATTTTATATTATGCACAACACCTTGATAACAAAAACGCGTCTGCACTTGTCGGTGTCAGCATAAAAAGAAATAGAGAGAGAATTAGACAATGTAACTGTCGTGCAATGCAGCTTGGCTTCGTTGTTCGTGCAACTCTCACGTTCCCCGCGCCTACTTCTAAATCGTTCTTAGCGCAGCGCGATCTTATTTTGTAGCCAACCACTAAACAACACCAAGGCCACGGCATTGCTGTGAGAGTAACAAAAAGTGAGAGAGAGGGAAGCAAGCAAAAATACGAGCTGGCACACAAGCTAATCAAGCACTGGCACTTGTATGTATGTATGTCGCTGTGTTGTGTTCACGCAATGCATACAAAAACAATTCTTTCGTTTACACACATACACATGTGCTGCGTGCTTTAGCTGACCAGCCGCGGCCGCTTTACTCCCTTCTCTTTACAATGACCACAGTTGGCTCTCTCAACAAGAAGCGAAGCCATGACTCATGACCACCAACACAACGTCAACGTCGCAATGCGAAAGAGAAAATCAAAAGCAGCTAACGTTTTTTCGTAAAGTGCTTATAGTTCACAAGCAGTTTAAGCATTACATACTGTAAATATTATTATTAAGTAGTCTGGACTTTTTTGATATTGTACGTATTTTCAAGTTTGTATGTATTATTAATTTTTTTGGTATTTTGCGTAATTTTGGCGACGTTGGCTGTAAAGCTGAGCTCGATATTCGATTTTGGAGTCGATTTTTTCGATCGATTCTCAAAAAGAAATCGATTAATCGCACTAAAACGGTAGGCGCTAGCAAGTTTAAGCCGCACATAATTACAGACATGAAAACCTATATACAAAAAAGAATATTTATACAAAATACACTCAAATTCATTTCCATATTTCATAATAAGGGAAACAAAAATTCAAAACTTAAAAGTAAACGAATAATTCATTTGATTAAAAATTTTATAAAAGAAAACATAATGATTAAGAAACAGTTCATTTGATTTAAGACTCAAAACTTAATTATAGAAACATAAAAATAAGTAACAATTCTTTTGATTTCTTTGAGATCTAAAAATAAAACTAGTTTTTAGCAAAATGTATCCTCAACATTTTTTACTCGTATCCATAGTAAAATGGCTAGCTAAAACCCAAAATTCTTTTGTTTCTCTTCATATCTGTTTATTAGACAATAAGTAAATTTATTAAATATTAAAACCCAAAATGAGCTCCACAAATTTTTTAATGCAATAAAAAATAATAAAAAAAAAATTAATAAAAAAAATTTTTAAATTGAACAACCGAGTATTTTAATTATTAAAGAAAACAAGTCCATGTACAAATTCCAGCGACAAACGATCAAAATTTCAGCAACCCATACAAGCAGCAATAGCAAAAATTCACGTGCAGTACAAGCACGCGTTAGAAGTAAAACTTTTTTCACCCAACTTATTTTTCTACGCTGTTTTTTTTTCCTTTAGTTTAGCCGTCTTAACATTACTTTGGAGTTCAAACGGTGTCTTAACAATCAATTATATATTATAATAATAATGAAAGTGAAGGAATTCTCGTTCCAGAGAGATATCTGACATATGTGATGTCAATTTTTGTTAAATGTATAGCAAAAAGATAGAACACGTCAAATTATAATTTCTATGCATATTTTATTTTTTCTGATGTAGCATTTTCACAGTTTTATATTAAAGGTGTTGGATTAACTAATATTTTGTAGTTAATTGTTTTTATACAAACGAAATGAAACGAACGTTTTTCGGCGTTCTCAACAAGAGCCGAAGTCATGACCACCAACACAACGTCAGCGTCAATTCATCAATGCGAAAAAGAAAATCAAAACAAACGCACCAAGGCACGGCATTGCCGTGAGAGTAACAAAAAGTGAGAGAGGAGAGAGAAGCAAATAAAAATACGAGCTGGCACACAAGCTAATGGCAAACACTGGCACTTGTATGTATGTATGTATGTCGCTGTGTTGTATTCACGCAATGCATACAAAAACAATTCTTTTTTTTCATGGTACGGGATGACTTTAAAGCAGTGGTCGGCAAAATATACATATGCATTTTTTTTTGCGCTTGTATTGAACATTTTCTGCCGCTGTGACGTGTTTCGACGCTGACGTCGCAAAGCAACAGATACGAAGTTGCTGGTGCATGACTTCGGCTCTTGCTTAGAGAGCGTGCTTGCTTTTTGGCTTTGGTGCCTGTTTGGCAGAAAACACAAAATCAGTCTATGTTTAGTTGGCTACAAGCTTAGATCGCGCCGCTCATTTTTACATTCCTCTTTGAACATTTGTTCCTTTTTAAAATCAATAATTTGCGTAGCGCGACCTTAGCTTGTAGCAAATTAAACATAAACTGATTCAAGGAAACAAACAAAAATTGTATCTGTTGCTCGCACCCGATGCGCGTAAACAACCCTCCTCACGTGCAGTCGCAACGAACCTAAAAATTGGTAATATTCGTTAGAGCCTTCGGCGGGAGTATGCTACCTGTAGTAAATATACCTTGAAACTGATTTTGTGTTTTTTGCCACACAGCACCAAAGCCACGGCATACTAATGCTGGAGTGCTTTAGCATTGTGAGAGCAAGCACGCGCTCTAAGCAAGAGCCGAAGTCATGCACAAGCAACTTCGTGTCTGTTGCTTTGCAACCATGGTAGAATAAACAAGGTAAGCTATTCCCGAAAATTTTTCGCAACTCAAACCTTATTTTAGTTTCGTTGATATTTTACACGAGAAAGGTTGTTTCTGCGCATAGTTTTTCAGCATTTACCGTAATTTTGTGCAGTGGTAAAAAATAAGCCACTCTAGTTGCAACCATCAGCACAAAATAAAATTTTAAATATGCTTGCCTACGCACAACAACAGCAATGGGGGTGGTTTCACTCTCTCACTTTTTCGCTCAGACTAAAAATAAGGTTTCAGTGCAGTGAATAGCTTACCTGTATAATTCTACCATGCTTTGCAACAAGAGCATAGCAACGCCAGAGAATTTGCTGAGAGTAGTTCAGTACAAAAATCACGCACACATGCATGTGTTTTGTGTACAAAACACGTGTACGTGTAAACTCCAATCCCATGGGATTGGGCCCCCTCTGCCGCCTAAAATGTGAACTTTTGGATATACCTCCCAATACAAAAAAATTTTAAATTCAATTTTAAACTTTTTCTGGCTTGGAAATTTTTATGTTCGGCTTATAGATTTCGAGATAAATGGGCTCAAAATAACGGAAAACTCTACGGGGGAGGAGGTCTCCAAATTGGTTTTAGACTTTTTGGATGGTCCTTAATACATTAAGCAAGAGAAATTCCAGTGTGCAATTTTTTCCGGGTCAAAACCTATTTTTACTGTACTATAAGTAGTGCGAATAGAACTAAATCAATAGTAATTCCTCTACGCTGAGCGCGTAAGAAAGCAGCATAAAAAGAAATAGAGAAAGAAAAGAATTAGATAATGTAACTGTCGTGCAATGCAGCTTGGCTTCGTTATTCGTGCAACTCTCACCTCTCCCGCGCCTACTTCTTCATTGTTCTTAGCGCAGCGCGATCTTATTTTGTAGCCAACCACTAAACAACACCAAGGCCACGGCATTGCTGTGAGAGTAACATAAAGTGAGAGAGAGGGAAGCAAGCAAAAATACGAGCTGGCACACAAGCTAATGCATGCACACTGGGACTTGTGTTTCATGACTGGCGTCGCCTAAGTTTGTGTTTTTTTATTGAAATGAATTAATTGATTTCACTCACTTTTTATATATTCATATATTGCTTCCATTTCGAAATCCATTAAAAGAGTAATTACCTAATTTTTTTCGACGGGATCTTCCTCGTTGAAACTTTCTTTGCTTTGGTCCCGCATTTATTTTATATTATGCACACCTTGATAACAAAAACGCGTCTGCACTTGTCGGTGTCAGCATAAAAAGAAATAGAGAGAGAATTAGACAATGTAACTGTCGTGCAATGCAGCTTGGCTTCGTTGTTCGTGCAACTCTCACGTTCCCCGCGCCTACTTCTAAATCGTTCTTAGCGCAGCGCGATCTTATTTTGTAGCCAACCACTAAACAACACCAAGGCCACGGCATTGCTGTGAGAGTAACAAAAAGTGAGAGAGAGGGAAGCAAGCAAAAATACGAGCTGGCACACAAGCTAATCAAGCACTGGCACTTGTATGTATGTATGTCGCTGTGTTGTGTTCACGCAATGCATACAAAAACAATTCTTTCGTTTACACACATACACATGTGCTGCGTGCTTTAGCTGACCAGCCGCGGCCGCTTTACTCCCTTCTCTTTACAATGACCACAGTTGGCTCTCTCAACAAGAAGCGAAGCCATGACTCATGACCACCAACACAACGTCAACGTCGCAATGCGAAAGAGAAAATCAAAAGCAGCTAACGTTTTTTTCGTAAAGTGCTTATAGTTCACAAGCAGTTTAAGCATTACATACTGTAAATATTATTATTAAGTAGTCTGGACTTTTTTGATATTGTACGTATTTTCAAGTTTGTATGTATTATTAATTTTTTGGTATTTTGCGTAATTTTGGCGACGTTGGCTGTAAAGCTGAGCTCGATATTCGATTTTGGAGTCGATTTTTTCGATCGATTCTCAAAAAGAAATCGATTAATCGCACTAAAACGGTAGGCGCTAGCAAGTTTAAGCCGCACATAATTACAGACATGAAAACCTATATACAAAAAGAATATTTATACAAAATACACTCAAATTCATTTCCATATTTCATAATAAGGGAAACAAAAATTCAAAACTTAAAAGTAAACGAATAATTCATTTGATTAAAAATTTTATAAAAGAAAACATAATGATTAAGAAACAGTTCATTTGATTTAAGACTCAAAACTTAATTATAGAAACATAAAAATAAGTAACAATTCTTTTGATTTCTTTGAGATCTAAAAATAAAACTAGTTTTTAGCAAAATGTATCCTCAACATTTTTTACTCGTATCCATAGTAAAA
Organism: Chymomyza costata; assembly: GCA_018150985.1. NCBI lineage: Eukaryota > Metazoa > Arthropoda > Insecta > Diptera > Drosophilidae > Chymomyza > Chymomyza costata. Next base: position 128,329 of record JAECWU010000094.1, on the reverse strand, counting down.
TGGCTAGCTAAAACCCAAAATTCTTTTGTTTTCTCTTCATATCTGTTTATTAGACAATAAGTAAATTTATTAAATATTAAAACCCAAAATGAGCTCCACAAATTTTTTAATGCAATAAAAAATAATAAAAAAAATTAATAAAAAAATTTTTAAATTGAACAACCGAGTATTTTAATTATTAAAGAAAACAAGTCCATGTACAAATTCCAGCGACAAACGATCAAAATTTCAGCAACCCATACAAGCAGCAATAGCAAAAATTCACGTGCAGTACAAGCACGCGTTAGAAGTAAAACTTTTTTCACCCAACTTATTTTTCTACGCTGTTTTTTTTTTCTTTAGTTTAGCCGTCTTAACATTACTTTGGAGTTCAAACGGTGTCTTAACAATCAATTATATATTATAATAATAATGAAAGTGAAGGAATTCTCGTTCCAGAGAGATATCTGACATATGTGATGTCAATTTTTGTTAAATGTATAGCAAAAAGATAGAACACGTCAAATTATAATTTCTATGCATATTTTATTTTTTCTGATGTAGCATTTTCACAGTTTTATATTAAAGGTGTTGGATTAACTAATATTTTGTAGTTAATTGTTTTTATACAAACGAAATGAAACGAACGTTTTTCGGCGTTCTCAACAAGAGCCGAAGTCATGACCACCAACACAACGTCAGCGTCAATTCATCAATGCGAAAAAGAAAATCAAAACAAACGCACCAAGGCACGGCATTGCCGTGAGAGTAACAAAAAGTGAGAGAGGAGAGAGAAGCAAATAAAAATACGAGCTGGCACACAAGCTAATGGCAAACACTGGCACTTGTATGTATGTATGTATGTCGCTGTGTTGTATTCACGCAATGCATACAAAAACAATTCTTTTTTTCATGGTACGGGATGACTTTAAAGCAGTGGTCGGCAAAATATACATATGCATTTTTTTTTGCGCTTGTATTGAACATTTTCTGCCGCTGTGACGTGTTTCGACGCTGACGTCGCAAAGCAACAGATACGAAGTTGCTGGTGCATGACTTCGGCTCTTGCTTAGAGAGCGTGCTTGCTTTTTGGCTTTGGTGCCTGTTTGGCAGAAAACACAAAATCAGTCTATGTTTAGTTGGCTACAAGCTTAGATCGCGCCGCTCATTTTTACATTCCTCTTTGAACATTTGTTCCTTTTTAAAATCAATAATTTGCGTAGCGCGACCTTAGCTTGTAGCAAATTAAACATAAACTGATTCAAGGAAACAAACAAAAATCGTATCTGTTGCTCGCACCCGATGCGCGTAAACAACCCTCCTCACGTGCAGTCGCAACGAACCTAAAAATTGGGTAATATTCGTTAGAGCCTTCGGCGGGAGTATGCTACCTGGAGTAAATATACCTTGAAACTGATTTTGTGTTTTTGCCACACAGCACCAAAGCCACGGCATACTAATGCTGGAGTGCTTTAGCATTGTGAGAGCAAGCACGCGCTCTAAGCAAGAGCCGAAGTCATGCACAAGCAACTTCGTGTCTGTTGCTTTGCAACCATGATAGAATAAACAAGGTAAGCTATTCCCGAAAATTTTTCGCAACTCAAACCTTATTTTAGTTTCGTTGATATTTTACACGAGAAAGGTTGTTTCTGCGCATAGTTTTTCAGCATTTACCGTAATTTTGTGCAGTGGTAAAAAAAAAGCCACTCTAGTTGCAACCATCAGCACAAAATAAAATTTTAAATATGCTTGCCTACGCACAACAACAGCAATGGGGGTGGTTTCACTCTCTCACTTTTTCGCTCAGACTGAAAATAAGGTTTCAGTGCAGTGAATTTAACTTACCTGTATAATTCTACCATGCTTTGAAACAAGAGCATAGCAACGCCAGAGAATTTGCTGAGAGTAGTTCAGTACAAAAAACCACGCACACATGCATGTTTTTTGTGTACAACACAGTACGTGTAAACTCCAATCCCATGGGATTGGGCCCCTCTGCCACCTAAAATGTGAACTTTTGGGTATACCTCCGAATACCAAAATAAAATTTTAAATTCAATTTTAAACTTTTTCTGCCTTGCAAATTTTTATGTACGGTTTATATATTTCGGGATAAATAACGGAAAACCCTACGGGGTTAAAATGTATGTATATCTTATAAAATTTAATAATCACAAAGAAAATTGATTACAGTCGCTCGTGCATTTCTTCCTTCTTCTAAAAAATCATTCAATAAAAAATTGTATTTTCTTCCAATCCAATTTGCACAACTGTAATAAGTGGGAGCACGCAATGAATTTTTTTCATAAAGTGCTTATAATTCACAAGCAGTTTAAGCATTACATACTGTAAATATTAATACTAAGTAGTTTGGACATTTTTGATATTGTACGTATTTTCAAGTTTGTATGTATTATTAATTTTTTGTTATTTTGCGTAATTTTGGCGACGTTGGCTGTAAAGCTGAGCTCGATATTCGATTTTGGAGTCGATTTTTTCGATCGATTCTCAAAAAGAAATCGATTAATCGCACTAAAACGGTAGGCGCTAGCAAGTTTAAGCCGCACATAATTACAGACATGAAAACCTATATACAAAAAAGAATATTTATACAAAATTCACTCAAATTCATTTCCATATTTCATAATAACGGAAACAAAAATTCAAAACTTAAAAGAAAACGAATAATTCATTTGATTCAAAATTTAATAAAAGAAAACAATGATTAAGAAACAATTCATTTGATGTAAGACTCAAAACTTAATTAGAGAAACATAAAAAATAAGTAACAATTCTTTTGATTTCTTTGAGATCTAAAAATAAAACTAGTTTTTAGCAAAATTTATCCTTAACATTTTTTACTCGTATCCATAGTAAAATGGCAAGCTAAAACCCAAAATTCTCTTTTTGTTTTGTTTTCTCTTCATATCTGTTTATTAGACAATAAGTAAATTTATTAAATATTAAAACCCAAAATGAGCTCCACAAATTTTTAAATGCAGCGGATTTCGAGATATGTATTTCGAAAACAAAAATTTGTCAAAACTAAAAAAAAAAAACATTTTAATAGATGCGTTGTCTAAGTGACTTTTTCTTTCTTCGTCTGCTTTCTGTTTATTTGCCGTTTTTTCGGATCGAAAAAAGTCTGCATCGTTTGAATATTTTTTTCGGATTGCAACGAATATGGGTGCGATCTTTTAAGATGGTTAAATAGATTGGAGGTGTTTCCACCGGTTTTTACAATTGTTGAGCAAAAGTTACACTTAGCGGAATTACTAGTCTGGCTTACAAAAATTTCTATTCCTTTGATCGGCCTTTATTGATTGGCTTTGTTTTATTCTTCATGCCCGGCCAAATACTTATGAAACAAAAAAATTCGCGTGCAGAAGAAGCACGCGTTAGAAGTAAAACTTTTCGCCCAACTTATTTTGCTACGCTTTTTTTTATTTTGTTAGTTTAGCCGTCTTAACATTACTTTGGAGTTCAAACGGTGTCTTAACAATCAATTATTTTTTAGGCGCTCAGCGCAAAGCAAACGTTATGTTTTGCACTCCTTAGCTGAAACAAAACGTGAGAGTGACTTCAAATTTGCAAACCTGTCAATATAAACAATGTAAATAATATATTAAAATTTGTATTTGTATTTTATTATATTACAACTGAAAATACAGTTAGCGCAATAAACATACATATGTATGTAGCTTCAATATTCATACAAAAATATCTTGAAGCATTACTTTTACTTATATTTATCACCTTCACTCTGCCAACGCATTAGTAGTACGAATAGAATAAAATCTATAGTAATTCCTCTGCGCTGAGCGTGTAAGAAAGCAGCATAAAAAGAAACAGAATTAAACAATGTAACTTTTCTTTCGTTTACACACATACACATGTGCTGCATGCTTTAGCTGAACAGTCGCGGCCGCTTTACTCTCCATCTTTACCATGACCACGGCTCGCTCTCTCAACAAGAGCCAAAGCCGAAGTCATGACCACCAACACAACGTCAGCGTCGCAATTCGTCAATGCGAAAGAAAAAACAAAACACAACGCACCAAGGTCACGGCATTGCTGTGAGAGTAACAAAAAGTGAGAGAGAGAGAGAGAAAAGCAAGCAAAAATACGCGCTGTTACACAGCGAGGAAATGCCAAACAGCTCTCCCTCGTGGGTCTTTATTTTGCTTGCAGTAGTGAAGTACATTTCAAAGTGAAAGGTTGTGCAAATGCCGTCGGCAAACGATCGTTATTGTCCTCGCGTGTTTTTGTTGAAGTTCTAATGTGGGTGGATGTTTATTTTAAACAGTGCGAACTAGCGTTCAAAGTGAAAGGTTGTGCAAGTGCCGTCGGCAAATGATCGAATTTGTCCTTGCGTGAGTTTGTTATAGTGCTCAGAATTAAAAACAATAAACAAAGATTAGTGGCCTTCGGTGTCGTAGTGGTAGCGTACTCGCTTTACCAACCGAAGGTCGGTGGTTCGATTCCCCGCAGATGCACAGGTACATTTGCCTAGCACTGGCATCGCTAGCTCAAAGACGCCATTTGCCCAAGAAAATCTCTATTAATTTAAGACACCGCCGTTCGCATCCGGCTATAAACTGTACCTACAGTCCCTACCTAGAAACCTCCTAGGTTCTTAAATCGGCATTAAAAAAATATCTTAAATTTTTATTGTAGAATACATAATATTATTAATAATAATTAATAAAAAAAAATTTTAAATTGAACAACCGAGTATTTTAATTATTAAAGAAAACAAGTCCATGTACAAATTCCAGCGACAAACTCAAAATTTCAGCAACACATACAAGCAGCAATAGCAAAAATTCACGTGCAGTACAAGCACGCGTTAGAAGTAAAACTTTTTTCACCCAACTTATTTTTCTCCGCTGTTTTTTTTTCTTTAGTTAAGCCGTCTTAACATTACTTTGGAGTTCAAACGGTGTCTTAACAATCAATTATATATTATAATAATAATGAAAGTGAAGGAATTCTCGTTCCAGAGAGATATCTGACATATGTGATGTCAATTTTTGTTAAATGTATAGCAAAAAAGATAGAACACGTCAAATTATAATTTCTATGCATATTTTATTTTTTCTGATGTAGCATTTTCACAGTTTTATATTAAAGGTGTTGGATTAACTAATATTTTGTAGTTAATTGTTTTTATACAAACGAAATGAAACGAACGTTTTTCGGCGTTCTCAACAAGAGCCGAAGTAATGACCACCAACACAACGTCAGCGTCAATTCATCAATGCGAAAAAGAAAATCAAAACAAACGTACCAAGGCACGGCATTGCCGTGAGAGTAACAAAAAGTGAGAGAGGAGAGAGAAGCAAATAAAAATACGAGCTGGCACACAAGCTAATGGCAAACACTGGCACTTGTATGTATGTATGTATGTCGCTGTGTTGTGTTCACGCAATGCATACAAAAACAATTCTTTCGTTTACACACATACACATGTGCTGCGTGCTTTAGCTGACCAGCCGCGGCCGCTTTACTCCCTTCTCTTTACCATGACCACAGTTGGCTCTCTCAACAAGAAGCGAAGCCATGACTCATGACCACCAACACAACGTCAACGTCGCAATGCGAAAGAGAAAATCAAAAGCAGCTAACTTTTTTTTCGTTTAACTAAATTTCAAAGTTACTCCCATAGAAATTCACATTCATTCGTTCACGCATTATTCATTCACGCATTGATTCATGCCCAAAAATACACAATGCCCAACAATGCCCAAAAATGCATAATGCCACCTAAAAAGTTTTACTTCAAAAAAAACATACAAAATGCACAGCAAGACAGATAAAAAAAAATTGTTTTTGCCCACCCATATGCTTTCTCGCTCTCGCTACAGTAGCAAAGGGATGTTTTCTCTTGCTCAGATGCACACATTTTCTTATGGATGCGTATAATATATTTTGATTATTTAAAATTTTGTATGTACACTTTTTTTACTTACATTAGCCTGTAAAAGGAAATGGAAAATAAAATTTATTTTATTTAGAGCCAAACGATGTTTTCACTTCGAGCTTCCAGCAGAGAATGAACTAAAAAATTATTTTTCTCAGCTTAACACATTCTGAAACAAACTTGAAGGGAATACTTATTTTTCACAGATTACTTTGTTTCAAAAATTGTGTATTCGATTTTTATAAAGCAGTTTTACAAGCAAACCACCCCTGTTCACGTAATTGTTTGGTAACACCATATGGCATTAAGCTATCGATGCCTTTTAAAACATAGCAACGAAGTATATAAAGTTAAATATATTTTCCTTTATATATGAATTAATGTAGTTTATTAATATTAAAACAAAAATTCCTGATAGCATGTAGTAATATATTATACCCTATACTAAAAAGTACAAATTAATATTTGCTTAAAAGTGAACACCGGAACAGGCCCAATAATTTTCTGGGTATACGCGAAACAAGTTACTATGACATTAAAAAATTTTTTGTTTTGCTATGAAATTTAAAAAATCTTTATTCGGTGCTATAATATAAATTTAAATACTATTACTTTTAATCCTTCCAGCGAATCAAGAATAATTAATAAAATTATTATTTATTTATATATATATTCATTTAAATATATTTTACAATAATATATTCAATAACTACAGTACTAGCAATGCCCACGCACAGCAAAATATATAAATAGTCCAATAGTGTATTAAAATTAAAACTGTGTAAATCTCATGTAGCATGGAAAACAAACTCCTTAAAGAAATGTATTATATATTATTTAATATCCATTGTTAGCTAGTGTTTTAAATGTATGTATATCTAATAAAATTTAATAATCACAAAGAAAATTGATTACAGTCGCTCGTGCATTTCTTCCTTCTTCTAAAAAATCATTCAATAAAAAATTGTATTTTCTTCCAATCCAATTTGCACAACTGTAATAAGTGGGAGCACGCAATGAATTTTTTTTCATAAAGTGCTTATAATTCACAAGCAGTTTAAGCATTACATACTGTAAATATTAATACTAAGTAGTTTGGACTTTTTTGATATTGTACGTATTTTCAAGTTTGTACGTATTATTAATTTTTTTGTATTTTGCGTAATTTTGGCGACGTTGGCTGTAAAGCTGAGCTCGATATTCGATTTTGGAGTCGATTTTTCGATCGATTCTCAAAAAGAAATCGATTAATCGCACTAAAACGGTAGGCGCTAGCAAGTTTAAGCCGCACATAATTACAGACATGAAAACCTATATACAAAAAGAATATTTATACAAAATTCACTCAAATTCATTTCCATATTTCATAATAACGGAAACAAAAATTCAAAACTTAAAAGAAAACGAATAATTCATTTGATTCAAAATTTAATAAAAGAAAACAATGATTAAGAAACAATTCATTTGATTTAAGACTCAAAACTTAATTAGAGAAACATAAAAAATAAGTAACAATTCTTTTGATTTCTTTGAGATCTAAAAATAAAACTAGTTTTTAGCAAAATTTATCCTTAACATTTTTTACTCGTATCCATAGTAAAATGGCAAGCTAAAACCCAAAATTCTCTTTTTGTTTTGTTTTCTCTTCATATCTGTTTATTAGACAATAAGTAAATTTATTAAATATTAAAACCCAAAATGAGCTCCACAAATTTTTAAATGCAGCGGATTTCGAGATATGTATTTCGAAAACAAAAATTTGTCAAAACTAACAAAAAAAAACATTTTAATAGATGCGTTGTCTAAGTGACTTTTTCTTTCTTCGTCTGCTTTCTGTTTATTTGCCGTTTTTTCGGATCGAAAAAAGTCTGCATCGTTTGAATATTTTTTTCGGATTGCAACGAATATGGGTGCGATCTTTTAAGATGGTTAAATAGATTGGAGGTGTTTCCACCGGTTTTTACAATTGTTGAGCAAAAGTTACACTTAGCGGAATTACTAGTCTGGCTTACAAAAATTTCTATTTCTTTGATCGGCCTTTATTGATTGGCTTTGTTTTATTCTTCATGCCCGGCCAAATACTTATGAAACAAAAAAATTCGCGTGCAGAAGAAGCACGCGTTAGAAGTAAAACTTTTCGCCCAACTTATTTTGCTACGCTTTTTTTTATTTTGTTAGTTTAGCCGTCTTAACATTACTTTGGAGTTCAAACGGTGTCTTAACAATCAATTATTTTTAGGCGCTCAGCGCAAAGCAAACGTTATGTTTTGCACTCCTTAGCTGAAACAAAACGTGAGAGTGACTTCAAATTTGCAAACCTGTCAATATAAACAATGTAAATAATATATTAAAATTTGTATTTGTATTTTATTATATTACAACTGAAAATACAGTTAGCGCAATAAACATACATATGTATGTAGCTTCAATATTCATACAAAAATATCTTGAAGCATTACTTTTACTTATATTTATCACCTTCACTCTGCCAACGCATTAGTAGTACGAATAGAATAAAATCTATAGTAATTCCTCTGCGCTGAGCGTGTAAGAAAGCAGCATAAAAAGAAACAGAATTAAACAATGTAACTTTTCTTTCGTTTACACACATACACATGTGCTGCATGCTTTAGCTGAACAGTCGCGGCCGCTTTACTCTCCATCTTTACCATGACCACGGCTCCTGCTCTCAACAAGAGCCAAAGCCGAAGTCATGACCACCAACACAACGTCAGCGTCGCAATTCGTCAATGCGAAAGAAAAAGCAAAACACAACGCACCAAGGTCACGGCATTGCTGTGAGATAGTAGCAAAAAGTAGAGAGAGAGAGAAAAGCAAGCAAAAATACGCGCTGTTACACCGCGAGAAATGCCAAACAGCTCTCCCTCGTGGGTCTTTATTTTGCTTGCAGTAGTGAAGTACATTTCAAAGTGAAAGGTTGTGCAAATGCCGTCGGCAAACGATCGTTATTGTCCTCGCGTGTTTTTGTTGAAGTTCTAATGTGGGTGGATGTTTATTTTAAACAGTGCGAACTAGCGTTCAAAGTGAAAGGTTGTGCAAGTGCCGTCGGCAAATGATCGAATTTGTCCTTGCGTGAGTTTGTTATAGTGCTCAGAATTAAAAACAAATAAACAAAGATTAGTGGCCTTCGGTGTCGTAGTGGTAGCGTACTCGCTTTACCAACCGAAGGTCGGTGGTTCGATTCCCCGCAGATGCACAGGTACATTTGCCTAGCACTGGCATCGCTAGCTCAAAGACGCCATTTGCCCAAGAAAATCTCTATTAATTTAAGACACCGCCGTTCGCATCCGGCTATAAACTGTACCTACAGTCCCTACCTAGAAACCTCCTAGGTTCTTAAATCGGCATTAAAAAAATATCTTAAATTTTTATTGTAGAATACATAATATTATTAATAATAATTAATAAAAAAAAATTTTAAATTGAACAACCGAGTATTTTAATTATTAAAGAAAACAAGTCCATGTACAAATTCCAGCGACAAACTCAAAATTTCAGCAACACATACAAGCAGCAATAGCCAAAATTCACGTGCAGTACAAGGCACGCGTTAGAAGAAAAACTTTTTTCACCCAACTTATTTTTCTCCGCTGTTTTTTTTTCTTTAGTTAAGCCGTCTTAACATTACTTTGGAGTTCAAACGGTGTCTTAACAATCAATTATATATTATAATAATAATGAAAGTGAAGGAATTCTCGTTCCAGAGAGATCTGTGACATATGTGATGTCAATTTTTGTTAAATGTATAGCAAAAAGATAGAACACGTCAAATTATAATTTCTATGCATATTTTATTTTTTCTGATGTAGCATTTTCACAGTTTTATATTAAAGGTGTTGGATTAACTAATATTTTGTAGTTAATTGTTTTTATACAAACGAAATAGAAAAAAATTAGACAACGTAACTGTCATGCAATGCTGCTTGACTTTGTTGTTCGTGCCGAAGTATCACCTGCCCACCAACTACGTCTAAATCGTTCTTTGCGTCAATGCGATCTTATTTTGAAACCAACCACTAAACAAACTACCAAGGCCACGGCATTGCTGTGAGAGTAACAAAAAGTGAGAGAGAGAGAGAGAAAGCAAATAAAAATACGAGCTGGCACACAAGCTAATGGCAAACACTGGCACTTGTATGTATGTATGTATGTCGCTGTGTTGTGTTCACGCAATGCATACAAAAACAATTCTTTCGTTTACACACATACACATGTGCTGCGTGCTTTAGCTGACCAGCCGCGGCCGCTTTACTCCCTTCTCTTTACCATGACCACAGTTGGCTCTCTCAACAAGAAGCGAAGCCATGACTCATGACCACCAACACAACGTCAACGTCGCAATGCGAAAGAGAAAATCAAAAGCAGCTAACGTTTTTTTCGTTTAACTAAATTTCAAAGTTACTCCCATAGAAATTCACATTCATTCGTTCACGCATTATTCATTCACGCATTGATTCATGCCCAAAAATACACAATGCCCAACAATGCCCAAAAATGCATAATGCCACCTAAAAAGTTTTACTTCAAAAAAAACATACAAAATGCACAGCAAGACAGATAAAAAAAAATTGTTTTTGCCCACCCGTATGCTTTCTCGCTCTCGCTACAGTAGCAAAGGGATGTTTTCTCTTGCTCAGATGCACACATTTTCTTATGGATGCGTATAATATATTTTGATTATTTAAAATTTTGTATGTACACTTTTTTTACTTACATTAGCCTGTAAAAGGAAATGGAAAATAAAATTTATTTTATTTAGAGCCAAACGATGTTTTCACTTCGAGCTTCCAGCAGAGAATGAACTAAAAAATTATTTTTCTCAGCTTAACACATTCTGAAACAAACTTGAAGGGAATACTTATTTTTCACAGATTACTTTGTTTCAAAAATTGTGTATTCGATTTTTATAAAGCAGTTTTACAAGCAAACCACCCCTGTTCACGTAATTGTTTGGTAACACCATATGGCATTAAGCTATCGATGCCTTTTAAAACATAGCAACGAAGTATATAAAGTTAAATATATTTTCCTTTATATATAAATTAATGTAGTTTATTAATATTAAAACAAAAATTCCTGATAGCATGTAGTAATATATTATACCCTATACTAAAAAGTACAAATTAATATTTGCTTAAAAGTGAACACCGGAACAGGCCCAATAATTTTCTGGGTATACGCGAAACAAGTTACTATGACATTAAAAAATTTTTTGTTTTGCTATGAAATTTAAAAAATCTTTATTCGGTGCTATAATATAAATTTAAATACTATTACTTTTAATCCTTCCAGCGAATCAAGAAAATTAATAAAATTATTATTTATTTATATATATATTCATTTAAATATATTTTACAATAATATATTCAATAACTACAGTACTAGCAATGCCCACGCACAGCAAAATATATAAATAGTCCAATAGTGTATTAAAATTAAAACTGTGTAAATCTCATGTAGCATGGAAAACAAACTCCTTAAAGAAATGTATTATATATTATTTAATATCCATTGTTAGCTAGTGTTTTAAATGTATGTATATCTAATAAAATTTAATAATCACAAAGAAAATTGATTACAGTCGCTCGTGCATTTCTTCCTTCTTCTAAAAAATCATTCAATAAAAAATTGTATTTTCTTCCAATCCAATTTGCACAACTGTAATAAGTGGGAGCACGCAATGAATTTTTTTTCATAAAGTGCTTATAATTCACAAGCAGTTTAAGCATTACATACTGTAAATATTATTATTAAGTAGTTTGGACTTTTTGATATTGTACGTATTTTCAAGTTTGTATGTATTATTAATTTTTTTTTATTTTGCGTAATTTTGGCGACGTTGGCTGTAAAGCTGAGCTCGATATTCGATTTTGGAGTCGATTTTTTCGATCGATTCTCAAAAAGAAATCGATTAATCGCACTAAAACGGTAGGCGCTAGCAAGTTTAAGCCGCACATAATTACAGACATGAAAACCTATATACAAAAAAGAATATTTATACAAAATTCACTCAAATTCATTTCCATATTTCATAATAACGGAAACAAAAATTCAAAACTTAAAAGAAAACGAATAATTCATTTGATTCAAAATTTAATAAAAGAAAACATAATGATTAAGAAACAATTCATTTGATTTAAGACTCAAAACTTAATTAGAAAACATAAAAAATAAGTAACAATTCTTTTGATTTCTTTGAGATCTAAAAATAAAACTAGTTTTTAGCAAAATGTATCCTCAACATTTTTACTCGTATCCATAGTAAAATGGCAAGCTAAAACCCAAAATTCTTTTTTTGTTTTGTTTTCTCTTCATATCTGTTTATTAGACAATAAGTAAATTTATTAAATATTAAAACCCAAAATGAGCTCCACAAATTTTTAAATGCAGCGGATTTCGAGATATGTATTTCGAAAACAAAAATTTGTCAAAACTAAAAAAAAAAAAACTTTTAATAGATGCGTTGTCTAAGTGACTTTTTCTTTCTTCGTCTGCTTTCTGTTTATTTGCCGTTTTTTCGGATCGAAAAAGTCTGCATCGTTTGTATATTTTTTTCGGATTGCAACGAATATGGGTGCGATCTTTTAAGATGGTTAAATAGATTGGAGGTGTTTCCACCGGTTTTTACAATTGTTGAGCACAAAGTTACACTTAGCGGAATTACTAGTCTGGCTTACAAAAATTTCTATTCCTTTGATCGGCCTTTATTGATTGGCTTTGTTTTATTCTTCATGTCCGGCCAAATACTTATGAAACAAAAAAATTCGCGTGCAGAAGAAGCACGCGTTAGAAGTAAAACTTTTCGCCCAACTTATTTTGCTACGCTTTTTTTTTTTTTGTTAGTTTAGCCGTCTTAACATTACTTTGGAGTTCAAACGGTGTCTTAACAATCAATTATTTTTATAGGCGCTCAGCGCAAAGCAAACGTTATGTTTTGCACTCCTTAGCTGAAACAAAACGTGAGAGTGACTTCAAATTTGCAAACCTGTCAATGTAAACAATGTAAATAATATATTAAAATTTGTATTTATATTTTATTATATTACAACTGAAAATACAGTTAGCGCAATAAACATACATATGTATGTAGCTTCAATATTCATACAAAAATATCTTGAAGCATTACTTTTACTTATATTTATCACCTTCACTCTGCCAACGCATTAGTAGTACGAATAGAATAAAATCTATAGTAATTCCTCTGCGCTGAGCGCGTAAGAAAGCAGCATAAAAAGAAACAGAATTAAACAATGTAACTTTTCTTTCGTTTACACACATACACATGTGCTGCATGCTTTAGCTGAACAGTCGCGGCCGCTTTACTCTCCTCTTTTACCATGACCACGGCTCGCTCTCTCAACAAGAGCCAAAGCCGAAGTCATGACCACCAACACAACGTCAGCGTCGCAATTCGTCAATGCGAAAGAAAAAAAAAAACACAACGCACCAAGGTCACGGCATTGCTGTGAGAGTAGCAAAAAGTAAGAGAGAGAGAGAAAAAGCAAACAAAAATACGCGCTGTTACACAGCGAGGAAATGCCAAACAGCTCTCCCTCGTGGGTCTTTATTTTGCTTGCAGTAGTGAAGTACATTTCAAAGTGAAAGGTTGTGCAAATGCCGTCGGCAAACGATCGTTATTGTCCTCGCGTGTTTTTGTTGAAGTTCTAATGTGGGTGGATGTTTATTTTAAACAGTGCGAACTAGCGTTCAAAGTGAAAGGTTGTGCAAGTGCCGTCGGCAAATGATCGAATTTGTCCTTGCGTGAGTTTGTTATAGTGCTAAGAATTAAAAACAATAAACAAAGATTAGTGGCCTTCGGTGTCGTAGTGGTAGCGTACTCGCTTTACCAACCGAAGGTCGGTGGTTCGATTCCCCGCAGATGCACTGGTACATTTGCCTAGCACTGGCATCGCTAGCTCAAAGACGCCATTTGCCCAAGAAAATCTCTATTAATTTAAGACACCGCCGTTCGCATCCGGCTATAAACTGTACCTACAGTCCCTACCTAGGGACCTCCTAGGTTCTAAAATCGGCATTAAAAAAATATCTTAAATTTTTATTGTAGAATACATAATATTATTAATAATAATTAATAAAAAAATTTTTAAATTGAACAACCGAGTATTTTAATTATTAAAGAAAACAAGTCCATGTACAAATTCCAGCGACAAACGATCAAAATTTCAGCAACACATACAAGCAGCAATAGCAAAAATTCACGTGCAGTACAAGCACGCGTTAGAAGTAAAACTTTTTTCACCCAACTTATTTTTCTCCGCTGTTTTTTTTTTTTTAGTTTAGCCGTCTTAACATTACTTTGGAGTTCAAACGGTGTCTTAACAATCAATTATATATTATAATAATAATGAAAGTGAAGGAATTCTCGTTCCAGAGAGATATCTGACATATGTGATGTCAATTTTTGTTAAATGTATAGCAAAAAGATAGAACACGTCAAATTATAATTTCTATGCATATTTTATTTTTTCTGATGTAGCATTTTCACAGTTTTATATTAAAGGTGTTGGATTAACTAATATTTTGTAGTTAATTAGTTATTATAAAAAACGAAATGAAACGAACGTTTCTGTCATGCATTCTGAACATGACTTTGTTGTTCGTGACCACCAACACAACTTCCGCGTCACTTCTAAATCTTCAATGCGCACATCTTATTTTGTAGAAAATCACTAAACAACTACCAAGGCCACGGCATTGCCGTGAGAGTAACAAAAAGTGAGAGAGGAGAGAGAAGCAAATAAAAAATACGAGCTGGCACACAAGCTAATGGCAAACACTGGCACTTGTATGTATGTATGTATGTCGCTGTGTTGTGTTCACGCAATGCATACAAAAACAATTCTTTCGTTTACACACATACACATGTGCTGCGTGCTTTAGCTGACCAGCCGCGGCCGCTTTACTCCCTTCTCTTTACCATGACCACAGTTGGCTCTCTCAACAAGAAGCGAAGCCATGACTCATGACCACCAACACAACGTCAACGTCGCAATGCGAAAGAGAAAATCAAAAGCAGCTAACGTTTTTTTCGTTTAACTAAATTTCAAAGTTACTCCCATAGAAATTCACATTCATTCGTTCACGCATTATTCATTCACGCATTGATTCATGCCCAAAAATACACAATGCCCAACAATGCCCAAAAATGCATAATGCCACCTAAAAAGTTTTACTTCAAAAAAAACATACAAAATGCACAGCAAGACAGATAAAAAAAAATTGTTTTTGCCCACCCATATGCTTTCTCGCTCTCGCTACAGTAGCAAAGGGATGTTTTCTCTTGCTCAGATGCACACATTTTCTTATGGATGCGTATAATATATTTTGATTATTTAAAATTTTGTATGTACACTTTTTTTTACTTACATTAGCCTGTAAAAGGAAATGGAAAATAAAATTTATTTTATTTAGAGCCAAACGATGTTTTCACTTCGAGCTTCCAGCAGAGAATGAACTAAAAAATTATTTTTCTCAGCTTAACACATTCTGAAACAAATTTGAAGGGAATACTTATTTTTCACAGATTACTTTGTTTCAAAAATTGTGTATTCGATTTTTATAAAGCAGTTTTACAAGCAAACCACCCCTGTTCACGTAATTGTTTGGTAACACCATATGGCATTAAGCTATCGATGCCTTTTAAAACATAGCAACGAATTATATAAAGTTAAATATATTTTCCTTTATATATAAATTAATGTAGTTTATTAATATTAAAACAAAAATTCCTGATAGCATGTAGTAATATATTATACCCTATACTAAAAAGTACAAATTAATATTTGCTTAAAAGTGAACACCGGAACAGGCCCAATAATTTTCTGGGTATACGCGAAACAAGTTACTATGACATTAAAAAATTTTTTGTTTTGCTATGAAATTTAAAAAATCTTTATTCGGTGCTATAATATAAATTTAAATACTATTACTTTTAATCCTTCCAGCGAATCAAGAATAATTAATAAAATTATTATTTATTTATATATATATTCATTTAAATATATTTTACAATAATATATTCAATAACTACAGTACTAGCAATGCCCACGCACAGCAAAATATATAAATAGTCCAATAGTGTATTAAAATTAAAACTGTGTAAATCTCATGTAGCATGGAAAACAAACTCCTTAAAGAAATGTATTATATATTATTTAATATCCATTGTTAGCTAGTGTTTTAAATGTATGTATATCTAATAAAATTTAATAATCACAAAGAAAATTGATTACAGTCGCTCGTGCATTTCTTCCTTCTTCTAAAAAATCATTCAATAAAAAATTGTATTTTCTTCCAATCCAATTTGCACAACTGTAATAAGTGGGAGCACGCAATGAATTTTTTTTTCATAAAGTGCTTATAATTCACAAGCAGTTTAAGCATTACATACTGTAAATATTATTATTAAGTAGTCTGGACTTTTTTGATATTGTACGTATTTTCAAGTTTGTATGTATTATTAATTTTTTTTTATTTTGCGTAATTTTGGCGACGTTGGCTGTAAAGCTGAGCTCGATATTCGATTTTGGAGTCGATTTTTTCGATCGATTCTCAAAAAGAAATCGATTAATCGCACTAAAACGGTAGGCGCTAGCAAGTTTAAGCCGCACATAATTACAGACATGAAAACCTATATACAAAAAGAATATTTATACAAAATTCACTCAAATTCATTTCCATATTTCATAATAACGGAAACAAAAATTCAAAACTTAAAAGAAAACGAATAATTCATTTGATTCAAAATTTAATAAAAGAAAACATAATGATTAAGAAACAATTCATTTGATTTAAGACTCAAAACTTAATTAGAGAAACATAAAAAATAAGTAACAATTCTTTTGATTTCTTTGAGATCTAAAAATAAAACTAGTTTTTAGCAAAATTTATCCTCAACATTTTTTACTCGTATCCATAGTAAAATGGCAAGCTAAAACCCAAAATTCTTTTTTTGTTTTGTTTTCTCTTCATATCTGTTTATTAGACAATAAGTAAATTTATTAAATATTAAAACCCAAAATGAGCTCCACAAATTTTTAAATGCAGCGGATTTCGAGATATGTATTTCGAAAACAAAAATTTGTCAAAACTAAAAAAAAAAAATCATTTTAATAGATGCGTTGTCTAAGTGACTTTTTCTTTCTTCGTCTGCTTTCTGTTTATTTGCCGTTTTTTCGGATCGAAAAAAGTCTGCATCGTTTGTATATTTTTTTCGGATTGCAACGAATATGGGTGCGATCTTTTAAGATGGTTAAATAGATTGGAGGTGTTTCCACCGGTTTTTACAATTGTTGAGCACAAGTTACACTTAGCGGAATTACTAGTCTGGCTTACAAAAATTTCTATTCCTTTGATCGGCCTTTATTGATTGGCTTTGTTTTATTCTTCATGCCCGGCCAAATACTTATGAAACAAAAAAAATTCGCGTGCAGAAGAAGCACGCGTTAGAAGTAAAACTTTTCGCCCAACTTATTTTGCTACGCTTTTTTTTATTTTGTTAGTTTAGCCGTCTTAACATTACTTTGGAGTTCAAACGGTGTCTTAACAATCAATTATTTTTTAGGCGCTCAGCGCAAAGCAAACGTTATGTTTTGCACTCCTTAGCTGAAACAAAACGTGAGAGTGACTTCAAATTTGCAAACCTGTCAATGTAAACAATGTAAATAATATATTAAAATTTGTATTTGTATTTTATTATATTACAACTGAAAATACAGTTAGCGCAATAAACATACATATGTATGTAGCTTCAATATTCATACAAAAATATCTTGAAGCATTACTTTTACTTATATTTATCACCTTCACTCTGCCAACGCATTAGTAGTACGAATAGAATAAAATCTATAGTAATTCCTCTGCGCTGAGCGCGTAAGAAAGCAGCATAAAAAGAAATAGAATTAAACAATGTAACTTTTCTTTCGTTTACACACATACACATGTGCTGCATGCTTTAGCTGAACAGTCGCGGCCGCTTTACTCTCCTCTCTTTACCATGACCACGGCTCGCTCTCTCAACAAGAGCCAAAGCCGAAGTCATGACCACCAACACAACGTCAGCGTCGCAATTCGTCAATGCGAAAGAAAAAAGCAAAACACAACGCACCAAGGTCACGGCATTGCTGTGAGAGTAGCAAAAAGTGAGAGAGAGAGAGAGAAAAAAGCAAGCAAAAATACGCGCTGTTACACAGCGAGGAAATGCCAAACAGCTCTCCCTCGTGGGTCTTTATTTTGCTTGCAGTAGTGAAGTACATTTCAAAGTGAAAGGTTGTGCAAATGCCGTCGGCAAACGATCGTTATTGTCCTCGCGTGTTTTTGTTGAAGTTCTAATGTGGGTGGATGTTTATTTTAAACAGTGCGAACTAGCGTTCAAAGTGAAAGGTTGTGCAAGTGCCGTCGGCAAATGATCGAATTTGTCCTTGCGTGAGTTTGTTATAGTGCTAAGAATTAAAAACAATAAACAAAGATTAGTGGCCTTCGGTGTCGTAGTGGTAGCGTACTCGCTTTACCAACCGAAGGTCGGTGGTTCGATTCCCCGCAGATGCACTGGTACATTTGCCTAGCACTGGCATCGCTAGCTCAAAGACGCTATTTGCCCAAGAAAATCTCTATTAATTTAAGACACCGCCGTTCGCATCCGGCTATAAACTGTACCTACAGTCCCTACCTAGGGACCTCCTAGGTTCTAAAATCGGCATTAAAAAAATATCTTAAATTTTTATTGTAGAATACATAATATTATTAATAATAATTAATAAAAAAAATTTTAAATTGAACAACCGAGTATTTTAATTATTAAAGAAAACAAGTCCATGTACAAATTCCAGCGACAAACGATCAAAATTTCAGCAACACATACAAGCAGCAATAGCAAAAATTCACGTGCAGTACAAGCACGCGTTAGAAGTAAAACTTTTTTCACCCAACTTATTTTTCTACGCTGTTTTTTTTTCTTTAGTTTAGCCGTCTTAACATTACTTTGGAGTTCAAACGGTGTCTTAACAATCAATTATATATTATAATAATAATGAAAGTGAAGGAATTCTCGTTCCAGAGAGATATCTGACATATGTGATGTCAATTTTTGTTAAATGTATAGCAAAAAGATAGAACACGTCAAATTATAATTTCTATGCATATTTTATTTTTTCTGATGTAGCATTTTCACAGTTTTATATTAAAGGTGTTGGATTAACTAATATTTTTTAGTTAATTGTTTTTATACAAACGAAATGAAACGAACGTTTTTCGGCGTTCTCAACAAGAGCCGAAGTCATGACCACCAACACAACGTCAGCGTCAATTCATCAATGCGAAAAAGAAAATCAAAACAAACGCACCAAGGCACGGCATTGCCGTGAGAGTAACAAAAAGTGAGAGAGGAGAGAGAAGCAAATAAAAATACGAGCTGGCACACAAGCTAATGGCAAACACTGGCACTTGTATGTATGTATGTCGCTGTGTTGTGTTCACGCAATGCATACAAAAACAATTCTTTCGTTTACACACACACACTGTGCTGCGTGCTTTAGCTGACCAGCCGCGGCCGCTTTACTCCCTTCTCTTTACCATGACCACAGTTGGCTCTCTCAACAAGAAGCGAAGCCATGACTCATGACCACCAACACAACGTCAACGTCGCAATGCGAAAGAGAAAATCAAAAGCAGCTAACTTTTTTTCGTTTAACTAAATTTCAAAGTTACTCCCATAGAAATTCACATTCATTCGTTCACGCATTATTCATTCACGCATTGATTCATGCCCAAAAATACACAATGCCCAAAAATGCATAATGCCACCTAAAAAGTTTTACTTCAAAAAAAACATACAAAATGCACAGCAAGACAGATAAAAAAAAATTGTTTTTGCCCACCCATATGCTTTCTCGCTCTCGCTACAGTAGCAAAGGGATGTTTTCTCTTGCTCAGATGCACACATTTTCTTATGGATGCGTATAATATATTTTGATTATTCAAAATTTTGTATGTACACTTTTTTTACTTACATTACCCTGTAAAAGGAAATGGAAAATAAAATTTATTTTATTTAGAGCCAAACGATGTTTTCACTTCGAGCTTCCAGCAGAGAATGAACTAAAAAATTATTTTTCTCAGCTTAACACATTCTGAAACAAACTTGAAGGGAATACTTATTTTTCACAGATTACTTTGTTTCAAAAATTGTGTATTCGATTTTTATAAAGCAGTTTTACAAGCAAACCACCCCTGTTCACGTAATTGTTTGGTAACACCATATGGCATTAAGCTATCGATGCCTTTTAAAACATAGCAACGAAGTATATAAAGTTAAATATATTTTCCTTTATAATGTATTAATGTAGTTTATTAATATTAAAACAAAAATTCCTGATAGCATGTAGTAATATATTATACCCTATACTAAAAAGTACAAATTAATATTTGCTTAAAAGTGAACACCGGAACAGGCCCAATAATTTTCTGGGTATACGCGAAACAAGTTACTATGACATTAAAAAATTTTTTGTTTTGCTATGAAATTTAAAAAACCTTTATTCGGTGCTATAATATAAATTTAAATACTATTACTTTTAATCCTTCCAGCGAATCAAGAATAATTAATAAAATTATTATTTATTTATATATATATTCATTTAAATATATTTTACAATAATATATTCAATAACTACAGTACTAGCAATGCCCACGCACAGCAAAATATATAAATAGTCCAATAGTGTATTAAAATTAAAACTGTGTAAATCTCATGTAGCATGGAAAACAAACTCCTTAAAGAAATGTATTATATATTATTTAATATCCATTGTTAGCTAGTGTTTTAAATGTATGTATATCTTATAAAATTTAATAATCACAAAGAAAATTGATTACAGTCGCTCGTGCATTTCTTCCTTCTTCTAAAAAATCATTCAATAAAAAATTGTATTTTCTTCCAATCCAATTTGCACAACTGTAATAAGTGGGAGCACGCAATGAATTTTTTTTCATAAAGTGCTTATAATTCACAAGCAGTTTAAGCATTACATACTGTAAATATTAATACTAAGTAGTTTGGACATTTTTGATATTGTACGTATTTTCAAGTTTGTATGTATTATTAATTTTTTGTTATTTTGCGTAATTTTGGCGACGTTGGCTGTAAAGCTGAGCTCGATATTCGATTTTGGAGTCGATTTTTTCGATCGATTCTCAAAAAGAAATCGATTAATCGCACTAAAACGGTAGGCGCTAGCAAGTTTAAGCCGCACATAATTACAGACATGAAAACCTATATACAAAAAAGAATATTTATACAAAATTCACTCAAATTCATTTCCATATTTCATAATAACGGAAACAAAAATTCAAAACTTAAAAGAAAACGAATAATTCATTTGATTCAAAATTTAATAAAAGAAAACAATGATTAAGAAACAATTCATTTGATTTAAGACTCAAAACTTAATTAGAGAAACATAAAAAATAAGTAACAATTCTTTTGCACTCCTTTAGCTGAAACAAAACGTGAGAGTGACTTCAAATTTGCAAACCTGTCAATATAAACAATGTAAATAATATATTAAAATTTGTATTTTATTTTAATATATTACAACTGAAAATACAGTTAGCGCAATAAACATACATATGTATGTAGCTTCAATATTCATACAAAAATATCTTGAAGCATTACTTTTACTTATATTTATCACCTTCACTCTGCCAACGCATTAGTAGTACGAATAGAATAAAATCTATAGTAATTCCTCTGCGCTGAGCGTGTAAGAAAGCAGCATAAAAAGAAACAGAATTAAACAATGTAACTTTTCTTTCGTTTACACACATACACATGTGCTGCATGCTTTAGCTGAACAGTCGCGGCCGCTTTACTCTCCCTCTTTACCATGACCACGGCTCGCTCTCTCAACAAGAGCCAAAGCCGAAGTCATGACCACCAACACAACGTCAGCGTCGCAATTCGTCAATGCGAAAGAAAAAAGCAAAACACAACGCACCAAGGTCACGGCATTGCTGTGAGAGTAGCAAAAAGTGAGAGAGAGAGAGAGAAAAGCAAGCAAAAAAACGCGCTGTTACACAGCGAGGAAATGCCAAACAGCTCTCCCTCGTGGGTCTTTATTTTGCTTGCAGTAGTGAAGTACATTTCAAAGTGAAAGGTTGTGCAAATGCCGTCGGCAAACGATCGTTATTGTCCTCGCGTGTTTTTGTTGAAGTTCTAATGTGGGTGGATGTTTATTTTAAACAGTGCGAACTAGCGTTCAAAGTGAAAGGTTGTGCAAGTGCCGTCGGCAAATGATCGAATTTGTCCTTGCGTGAGTTTGTTATAGTGCTCAGAATTAAAAACAATAAACAAAGATTAGTGGCCTTCGGTGTCGTAGTGGTAGCGTACTCGCTTTACCAACCGAAGGTCGGTGGTTCGATTCCCCGCAGATGCACAGGTACATTTGCCTAGCACTGGCATCGCTAGCTCAAAGACGCCATTTGCCCAAGAAAATCTCTATTAATTTAAGACACCGCCGTTCGCATCCGGCTATAAACTGTACCTACAGTCCCTACCTAGGGACCTCCTAGGTTCTAAAATCGGCATTAAAAAAATATCTTAAATTTTTATTGTAGAATACATAATATTATTAATAATAATTAATAAAAAAAATTTTAAATTGAACAACCGAGTATTTTAATTATTAAAGAAAACAAGTCCATGTACAAATTCCAGCGACAAACTCAAAATTTCAGCAACACATACAAGCAGCAATAGCAAAAATTCACGTGCAGTACAAGCACGCGTTAGAAGTAAAACTTTTTTCACCCAACTTATTTTTCTACGCTGTTTTTTTTTTCTTTAGTTTAGCCGTCTTAACATTACTTTGGAGTTCAAACGGTGTCTTAACAATCAATTATATATTATAATAATAATGAAAGTGAAGGAATTCTCGTTCCAGAGAGATATCTGACATATGTGATGTCAATTTTTGTTAAATGTATAGCAAAAAGATAGAACACGTCAAATTATAATTTCTATGCATATTTTATTTTTTCTGATGTAGCATTTTCACAGTTTTATATTAAAGGTGTTGGATTAACTAATATTTTGTAGTTAATTGTTTTTATACAAACGAAATGAAACGAACGTTTTTCGGCGTTCTCAACAAGAGCCGAAGTCATGACCACCAACACAACGTCAGCGTCAATTCATCAATGCGAAAAAGAAAATCAAAACAAACGCACCAAGGCACGGCATTGCCGTGAGAGTAACAAAAAGTGAGAGAGGAGAGAGAAGCAAATAAAAATACGAGCTGGCACACAAGCTAATGGCAAACACTGGCACTTGTATGTATGTATGTCGCTGTGTTGTATTCGCGCAATGCATACAAAAACAATTCTTTCTTTTCAAGGTACGGGATGACTTTAAAGCAGTGGTCGGCGAAAATATACATATGCATTTTTTTTTGCGCTTGTATTGAACATTTTCTGCCGCTGTGACGTGTTTCGACGCTGACGTCGCAAAGCAACAGATACGAAGTTGCTTGTGCATGACTTCGGCTCTTGCTTAGAGAGCGTGCTTGCTTTTTGGCTTTGGTGCCTGTTTGGCAGAAAACACAAAATCAGTCTATGTTTAGTTGGCTACAAGCTTAGATCGCGCCGCTCATTTTTACATTCCTCTTTGAACATTTGTTCCTTTTTAAAATCAATAATTTGCGTAGCGCGACCTTAGCTTGTAGCAAATTAAACATAAACTGACTCAAGGAAACAAACAAAAATTGTATCTGTTGCTCGCACCCGATGCGCGTAAACAACCCTCCTCACGTGCAGTCGCAACGAACCTAAAAATTGGTAATATTTGTTAGAGCCTTTGGCGGGAGTATGCTACCTGTAGTAAATATACCTTGAAACTGATTTTGTGTTTTTTGCCACACAGCACCAAAGCCACGGCATACTAATGCTGGAGTGCTTTAGCATTGTGAGAGCAAGCACGCGCTCTAAGCAAGAGCCGAAGTCATGCACAAGCAACTTCGTGTCTGTTGCTTTGCAACCATGGTAGAATAAACAAGGTAAGCTATTCCCGAAAAATTTTCGCAATTCAAACCTTATTTTAGTTTCGTTGATATTTTACACGAGAAAGGTTGTTTCTGCGCATAGTTTTTCAGCATTTACCGTAATTTTGTGCAGTGGTAAAAAATAAGCCACTCTAGTTGCAACCATCAGCACAAAATAAAATTTTAAATATGCTTGCCTACGCACAACAACAGCAATGGGGGTGGTTTCACTCTCTCACTTTTTCGCTCAGACTAAAAATAAGGTTTCAGTGCAGTGAATAGCTTACCTGTATAATTCTACCATGCTTTGCAACAAGAGCATAGCAACGCCAGAGAATTTGCTGAGAGTAGTTCAGTACAAAAATCACGCACACATGCATGTGTTTTGTGTACAAAACACGTGTACGTGTAAACTCCAATCCCATGGGATTGGGCCCCCTCTGCCGCCTAAAATGTGAACTTTTGGATATACCTCCCAATACAAAAAAAATTTTAAATTCAATTTTAAACTTTTTCTGCCTTGGAAATTTTTATGTTCGGCTTATAGATTTCGAGATAAATGGGCTCAAACATATCTCAAAATAACGGAAAACCCTACGCGGGAGGAGGTCTCCAAATTGGTTTTAGACTTTTTGGATGGTCCTTAATACATTAAGCAAGAAAAATCCAGTGTGCAATTTTTTCCGGGTCAAAACCTATTTTTACTGTACTATAAGTAGTGCGAATAGAACTAAATCAATAGTAATTCCTCTACGCTGAGCGCGTAAGAAAGCAGCATAAAAAAAATAAAAAGAAATAAAGAGAGAATTAGACAATGTAACTGTCATGCAATGCTGCTTGACTTTGTTGTTCGTGCAACTCTCACCTTCCCCGCGCCTACTTCTAAATCGTTCTTTGCGCAGCGCGATCTTATTTTGTAGCCAACCACTAAACAACACCAAGGCCACGGCATTGCTGTGAGAGTAACAAAAAGTGAGAGAGGAGGGAAGCAAGCAAAAATACGAGCTGGCACACAAGCTAATGGCAAACACTGGCACTTGTGTGTATGTATGTCGCTGTGTTGTATTCGCAGCAATGCATAAAAAAACAATTCTTTTTTTTTCAAGGTACGGGATGACTTTAAAGCAGTGGTCGGCGAAATATACATATTATTTTTTTGCGCTTGTATTGAACATTTTCTGCCGCTGTGACGTGTTTCGACGCTGACGTCGCAAAGCAACAGATACGAAGTTGCTTGTGCATGACTTCGGCTCTTGCTTAGAGAGCGTGCTTGCTTTTTGGCTTTGGTGCCTGTTTGGCAGAAAACACAAAATCAGTCTATGTTTAGTTGGCTACAAGCTTAGATCGCGCCGCTCATTTTTACATTCCTCTTTGAACATTTGTTCCTTTTTAAAATCAATAATTTGCGTAGCGCGATCTTAGCTTGTAGCAAATTAAACATAAACTGACTCAAGGAAACAAACAAAAATTGTATCTGTTGCTCGCACCCGATGCGCGTAAACAACCCTCCTCACGTGCAGTCGCAACGAACCTAAAAATTGGTAATATTCGTTAGAGCCTTCGGCGGGAGTATGCTACCTGTAGTAAATATACCTTGAAACTGATTTTGTGTTTTTTGCCACACAGCACCAAAGCCACGGCATACTAATGCTGGAGTTCTTTAGCATTGTGAGAGCAAGCACGCGCTCTAAGCAAGAGCCGAAGTCATACACAAGCAACTTCGTGTCTGTTGCTTTGCAACCATGGTAGAATAAACAAGGTAAGCTATTCCCGAAAAATTTTCGCAACTCAAACCTTATTTTAGTTTCGTTGATATTTTACACGAGAAAGGTTGTTTCTTCGCATAGTTTTTCAGCATTTACCGTAATTTTGTGCAGTGGTAAAAAATAAGCCACTCTAGTTGCAACCATCAGCACAAAATAAAATTTTAAATATGCTTGCCTACGCACAACAACAGCAATGGGGGTGGTTTCACTCTCTCACTTTTTCGCTCAGACTAAAAATAAGGTTTCAGTGCAGTGAATAGCTTACCTGTATAATTCTACCATGCTTTGCAACAAGAGCATAGCAACGCCAGAGAATTTGCTGAGAGTAGTTCAGTACAAAAATCACGCACACATGCATGTGTTTTGTGTACAAAACACGTGTACGTGTAAACTCCAATCCCATGGGATTGGGCCCCCTCTGCCGCCTAAAATGTGAACTTTTGGGTATACCTCCGAATACAAAATAAAATTTTAAATTCAATTTTAAACTTTTTCTGCCTTGGAAATTTTTATGTTCGGCTTATAGATTTCGAGATAAATGGGCTCAAACATATCTCAAAATAACGGAAAACCCTACGCGGGAGGAGGTCTCCAAATTGGTTTTAGACTTTTTGGATGGTCCTTAATACATTAAGCAAGAGAAATTCCAGTGTGCAATTTTTTCCGGGTCAAAACCTATTTTTACTGTACTATAAGTAGTGCGAATAGAACTAAATCAATAGTAATTCCTCTACGCTGAGCGAGTAAGAAAGCAGCATAAAAAGAAATAGAGAAAGAAAAGAATTAGATAATGTAACTGTCGTGCAATGCAGCTTGGCTTCGTTGTTCGTGCAACTCTCACCTCTCCCGCGCCAACTTCTACATCGTTCTTAGCGCAGCGCGATCTTATTTTGTAGCCAACCACTAAACAACACCAAGGCCACGGCATTGCTGTGAGAGTAACATAAAGTGAGAGAGAGGGAAGCAAGCAAAAATACGAGCTGGCACACAAGCTAATGGCAAGCACTGGCACTTGTATGTATGTATGTAATAGCGCTGTGTTGTGTTCACGCAATGCATACAAAAACAATTCTTTCGTTTACACACATACACATGTGCTGCGTGCTTTAGCTGACCAGCCGCGGCCGCTTTACTCCCTTCTCTTTACCATGACCACAGTTGGCTCTCTCAACAAGAAGCGAAGCCATGACTCATGACCACCAACACAAAGTCAACGTCGCAATGCGAAAGAGAAAATCAAAAGCAGCTAACGTTTTTTTCGTTTAACTAAATTTCAAAGTTACTCCCATAGAAATTCACATTCATTCGTTCACGCATTATTCATTCACGCATTGATTCATGCCTAAAAATACACAATGCCCAAGAATGCCCAAAAATGCATAATGCCACCTAAAAAGTTTTACTTAAAAAAAAAACATACAAAATGCACAGCAAGACAGATAAAAAAAAATTTGTTTTGCCCACCCGTATGCTTTCTCGCTCTCGCTACAGTAACAAAGGGATGTTTTCTCTTGCTCAGATGCACACATTTTCTTATGGATGCGTATAATATATTTTGATTATTTAAAATTTTGTATGTACACTTTTTTTTACTTACATTAGCCTGTAAAAGGAAATGGAAAATAAAATTTATTTTATTTAGAGCCAAACGATGTTTTCACTTCGAGCTTCCAGCAGAGAATGAACTAAAAAATTATTTTTCTCAGCTTAACACATTCTGAAACAAATTTGAAGGGAATACTTATTTTTCACAGATTACTTTGTTTCAAAAATTGTGTATTCGATTTTTATAAAGCAGTTTTACAAGCAAACCACCCCTGTTCACGAAATTGTTTGGTAACACCATATGGCATTAAGCTATCGATGCCTTTTAAAACATAGCAACGAATTATATAAAGTTAAATATATTTTCCTTTATATATAAATTAATGTAGTTTATTAATATTAAAACAAAAATTCCTGATAGCATGTAGTAATATATTATACCCTATACTAAAAAGTACAAATTAATATTTGCTTAAAAGTGAACACCGGAACAGGCCCAATAATTTTCTGGGTATACGCGAAACAAGTTACTATGACATTAAAAAATTTTTTGTTTTGCTATGAAATTTAAAAAATCTTTATTCGGTGCTATAATATAAATTTAAATACTATTACTTTTAATCCTTCCAGCGAATCAAGAATAATTAATAAAATTATTATTTATTTATATATATATTCATTTAAATATATTTTACAATAATATATTCAATAACTACAGTACTAGCAATGCCCACGCACAGCAAAATATATAAATAGTCCAATAGTGTATTAAAATTAAAACTGTGTAAATCTCATGTAGCATGGAAAACAAACTCCTTAAAGAAATGTATTATATATTATTTAATATCCATTGTTAGCTAGTGTTTTAAATGTATGTATATCTAATAAAATTTAATAATCACAAAGAAAATTGATTACAGTCGCTCGTGCATTTCTTCCTTCTTCTAAAAAATCATTCAATAAAAAATTGTATTTTCTTCCAATCTAATTTGCACAACTGTAATAAGTGGGAGCACGCAATGAATTTTTTTTCATAAAGTGCTTATAATTCACAAGCAGTTTAAGCATTACATACTGTAAATATTATTATTAAGTAGTCTGGACTTTTTTGATATTGTACGTATTTTCAAGTTTGTATGTATTATTAATTTTTTTGGTATTTTGCGTAATTTTGGCGACGTTGGCTGTAAAGCTGAGCTCGATATTCGATTTTGGAGTCGATTTTTTCGATCGATTCTCAAAAAGAAATCGATTAATCGCACTAAAACGGTAGGCGCTAGCAAGTTTAAGCCGCACATAATTACAGACATGAAAACCTATATACAAAAAAGAATATTTATACAAAATTCACTCAAATTCATTTCCATATTTCATAATAACGGAAACAAAAATTCAAAACTTAAAAGAAAACGAATAATTCATTTGATTCAAAATTTAATAAAAGAAAACAATGATTAAGAAACAATTCATTTGATTTAAGACTCAAAACTTAATTAGAGAAACATAAAAAATAAGTAACAATTCTTTTGATTTCTTTGAGATCTAAAAATAAAACTAGTTTTTAGCAAAATGTATCCTCAACATTTTTTACTCGTATCCATAGTAAAATGGCAAGCTAAAACCCAAAATTCTTTTTTTTTTTTGTTTTCTCTTCATATCTGTTTATTAGACAATAAGTAAATTTATTAAATATTAAAACCCAAAATGAGCTCCACAAATTTTTAAATGCAGCGGATTTCGAGATATGTATTTCGAAAACAAAAATTTGTCAAAACTAAAAAAAAAAAATCATTTTAATAGATGCGTTGTCTAAGTGACTTTTTCTTTCTTCGTCTGCTTTCTGTTTATTTGCCGTTTTTTCGGATCGAAAAAAGTCTGCATCGTTTGTATATTTTTTTCGGATTGCAACGAATATGGGTGCGATCTTTTAAGATGGTTAAATAGATTGGAGGTGTTTCCACCGGTTTTTACAATTGTTGAGCACAAGTTACACTTAGCGGAATTACTAGTCTGGCTTACAAAAATTTCTATTCCTTTGATCGGCCTTTATTGATTGGCTTTGTTTTATTCTTCATGTCCTGCCAAATACTTATGAAACAAAAAAATTCGCGTGCAGAAGAAGCACGCGTTAGAAGTAAAACTTTTCGCCCAACTTATTTTGCTACGCTTTTTTTTATTTTGTTAGTTTAGCCGTCTTAACATTACTTTGGAGTTCAAACGGTGTCTTAACAATCAATTATTTTTAGGCGCTCAGCGCAAAGCAAACGTTATGTTTTGCACTCCTTAGCTGAAACAAAACGTGAGAGTGACTTCAAATTTGCAAACCTGGCAATGTAAACAATGTAAATAATATATTAAAATTTGTATTTATATTTTATTATATTACAACTGAAAATACAGTTAGCGCAATAAACATACATATGTATGTAGCTTCAATATTCATACAAAAATATCTTGAAGCATTACTTTTACTTATATTTATCACCTTCACTCTGCCAACTCATTAGTAGTACGAATAGAATAAAATCTATAGTAATTCCTCTGCGCTGAGCGCGTAAGAAAGCAGCATAAAAAGAAATAGAATTAAACAATGTAACTTTTCTTTCGTTTACACACATACACATGTGCTGCATGCTTTAGCTGAACAGTCGCGGCCGCTTTACTCTCCTCTCTTTACCATGACCACGGCTCGCTCTCTCAACAAGAGCCAAAGCCGAAGTCATGACCACCAACACAACGTCAGCGTCGCAATTCGTCAATGCGAAAGAGAAAAGCAAAACACAACGCACCAAGGTCACGGCATTGCTGTGAGAGTAGCAAAAAGTGAGAGAGAGAGAGAGAGAAAAAGCAAGCAAAAATACGCGCTGTTACACAGCGAGGAAATGCCAAACAGCTCTCCCTCGTGGGTCTTTATTTTGCTTGCAGTAGTGAAGTACATTTCAAAGTGAAAGGTTGTGCAAATGCCGTCGGCAAACGATCGTTATTGTCCTCGCGTGTTTTTGTTGAAGTTCTAATGTGGGTGGATGTTTATTTTAAACAGTGCGAACTAGCGTTCAAAGTGAAAGGTTGTGCAAATGCCGTCGGCAAATGATCGAATTTGTCCTTGCGTGAGTTTGTTATAGTGCTAAGAATTAAAAACAATAAACAAAGATTAGTGGCCTTCGGTGTCGTAGTGGTAGCGTACTCGCTTTACCAACCGAAGGTCGGTGGTTCGATTCCCCGCAGATGCACTGGTACATTTGCCTAGCACTGGCATCGCTAGCTCAAAGACGCTATTTGCCCAAGAAAATCTCTATTAATTTAAGACACCGCCGTTCGCGTCCGGCTATAAACTGTACCTACAGTCCCTACCTAGGGACCTCCTAGGTTCTAAAATCGGCATTGTTTATGTAGTAGGGTGTTCTTTCCTCGTCTTTGATATTGTGTCGTAAATGCCCTCTGTTTGACCCTTTATTAAAATTCCACGTTTTTTTCTTCTTTGTAGTTTATGTTTATTTGTATGTTTGTGTTGTATCCAGTTTTATGTGTATTTGATCAAAACGAAAAATGCGCGTGCAGAGTGTCTGCTTACTTTGACAATTATTTCGAACTAACTAACTAGGTCAAGCTCACGATCAGCGTGCACTCAGTGAGGCTGGAAGTGCAGCTTTTCACCACAGCTTTGTGTGTGGGCGGAGTTTGACCGGAGCTTTATAACGGAGTAAGGCTTAAACCACTCATGCCGTTGTGGCATGAACATACCGCCCCCCTTGCAACACTTGGTTGCAAAAAGGACTGCAGTTGGAGAAAGTGGTGGGCTAAGCCAGATGGTAGAGGTCTTCGGATGCCTTAGTTGTTGGACGATCCAGAAAGGATCCATCCGAAGACGGTGCTCTGGGCCACCGGTAGACCCGGTTGACTGGCAATAAAACCGGCCTGGATGATGCTAGGATAAGCATCGGCCCCGAGCACAATAGAAACGAGGGACGGACGGTGGAAATTTTCGTCCGCCAACACAATGTTGGAAAAGTTTTTCCGGACGGCCTCATCAATGGCTCGTTGCGGGGTCCTCGTCGAGAGCTGTGAGTCGACTTTAAAAACGACCTCCAACCTCATGGTCCGGTCAAGCTTGGAGCTGATGATGGCGGTGCACGCCACCTCCTCACCGATCTGCGTCGTGGCCAGCTTGAAGGCTGCCGCCAGAGACGCATTGATGCGGCTTAGAGGGGTACACGGGTCGATCAGCGCTCGGGTCTCATAGCGTGTATGACCGTTGTCGACCACCACTATTGCCGTTGGGAGGATCTTCGTCCCTTTATGCGCTAGCAGTGACGACAACGTCGGCGGAGGAAGAGCCCGTGGCGCTGAAGTCACAGTGGACCGTGGCCTCGCATCAGACTGAATGCGTGTTTGAGTGGACGAGGCGCGGGAATGCAGGCGCGACCGCGGAGGTAAATTTGGCCGCCTGGAGGCACGCATGTGGAGTAGCGGGTGGTGGTCCTTTTTACAGATGCGGCACACATCGCCGCTCCTGCACGAATTGCTGGAATGCTGGTGGGCCAAGCAGTTTGGGCAGTACTTATTTATAAGTACTGCTCGGAGGCGCTTCTCAGCGCTGAGGTTGAGAAACCGCTGGCACTTCCGCAGTGGGTGTACTCCACGGCACACCCGACAACGGAAGGAGTCTACTCCTCTAGGGCGGCTTCGTTCTTGGCTGTGTGAGCGAGATGACATGTTTGGACTAGTACGAGAGGAAAAAAAAATACAATATTAGTAGTTAATAAGGATGAATTGTGATATGGGGGACAGCACTTGATTAGTCGGACTTTAGACTGGACTCTACAGGAAGTAGAACTAATTTGGCCACAGGCCGCTTGATGGCACCACGAGCAGTCATGATGTCTACGACGCGGACCATGCCATCAGCACCGGGAAAGGTGCTTTGGATCCTGCCAAGGCGCCATTCGTTAGGGGGTAGATTGTCTTCTTTGACAATCACCATGTCGCCTGGCTGCAGATTTCTCGTGGGGAGTTGCCATTTATTTCTTTTGTGCAACTCCTTAAGGTATTCTTCCTTCCAACGTAGACAAAACTGCTGGTTTAGAGCCTTCAGACGTTGCCATCGATTAATAATGGATATTGCGGTTTCCTCGATCTCTGGCTCTGCGATGGATAGGAGCGGACCGCCTATTAGGAAGTGCCCTGGACTTAGGGCCAGCAGATCAGCAGGATTCTCGGACATGGGTGAAATTGGCCTGGAATTCAGGCACGCTTCGATCTTAGAGAGCAATGTCGACAGTTCTTCGAATGTATATTTGATGGAGGAAGTCGACTTGTAAAAAAGCGATTTAAAGCTTTTAACTCCAGCCTCCCACAAACCGCCCATGTGTGGTGCATTAGGAGGGTTGAAACGCCACGTAAGGTTATGACAGCTGTACCGTGAGGTAAGGTTGGCCTTTGTGACTGCCAGAAAGTCACGGGAAATGGCTTTTGAGGCTCCTACAAAATTCTTCCCATTGTCGGAAAAGAGTTGTTGCGGGCAGCCTCGCCTCGCTACAAAGCGGGCAAAGGCTGCCAAGAATTTCTCCGTTGTAAGATCGGAGGTAGCTTCTAAATGGATTGCTTTTGTGCTAAAACACACAAGGACGCAGACGTATCCCTTTGTGATTAGACACGCCCGGCCTGTGTAGTTTTGGGTAACACACCCATGAGCTGGGTCTGTAGTCTCTTTCGATGAACTACACAGACTCGGCAGGAGTTGACCGTAGCCTTAGCCAAGTTTCGAAGCTTTAGGATCCAATATCTCGCACGAATGAGACGTGTCATCACCTGGTTTCCACCATGTAGTGAAACGCGGTGTGTGAAACGAGCAAGGAGTTTCGTGAAAACGCATGAATATGGAATAATGATCGGATGTCGTTCGTCATAGCTTAGATTTTCCGACGAACTTATGCGTCCGCTTGCTCTTATAACCCCCTTCGGGTCAAGGAATGGATTTAAGTTGCAGATACTACTTGAAGTTGGAACCGGTTGCCGATTCAGCAAACACCGGTATTCTTTGGAGTACTCTGCGCGTTGAGTATGCGCAATTAAACGATCTTGCGCATCTGAAAGTTCGTCGTTGCTGAGTTCAATGGGAAATTTGGTATCGGATTTTCGACACTTTCTGAAGAACCGTAGAACGTATGCCATAACTCGGAGTGCTCTTCCGAACTCCGAGAAGCGATCCATGATGCTGAGCCGTGCAGGGATCGTTGACAAGTTGCATTTGAGGGGCCGTTGCTCTAACTCTGTCTCGTGGAGTGGCTCGACAGATGCCGGCCATAGATCTTGCCTTAAAGTCAGCCATTCTGGCCCACGCCACCATAGGTTGCTATCAGCAAGATCTTGAGGTGTCGCGCCTCTGCTAGCCAAGTCGGCAGGATTGTGTTCGGACCTTACGTGAGACCACTTTCCAACAACGGTAGACTTCGTGATTTTGGCTACTCTGTTAGCAACGAAAGTGGTCCACCTACATGGAGGCTTGTTCAGCCAAGCCAGAACGATCGTGGAATCTGTCCAATAGAAAACTTCATAATTGTTCACAGGTAATTGTGGAAGTAGCGCCGCTGATAAGTCGGCAAGGAGAACAGCACCACACAATTCTAGACGCGGTAAGGAAACAGTCTTGACTGGAGCAACTCTGGTTTTCGCCGCTAGCAGATGAGCTGTTATTTCGGATTCCGTTTCCACTCGCACATAAATCGCAGCTCCAAACGCACGTTGAGAAGCGTCACAGAACCCGTGGAACTGCAACTTAGCTCTTGGATAGTATTGAACCCACCTTGGAATGCGGACCTGTTGGAGAGCAGGGTAGCTCAGTAAGAAGTCCTGCCACCTTTTAAGAAGCTCACTTGGCAAAGCATCATCCCAACCGAGTTCCTCTAGCCAGATCTCCTGCATGAAGATCTTCGCCCGGACAACGAATGGAGCAAGCCAGCCGGCTGGATCGAACAATTTGGCAATCTGGGATAGGACTTCCCTTTTCGTAAACGTGGAATTCACTACGACCTCGGCTGGCTGGAAGTAAAAGTCGTCAGTGAAGGCCTGCCATCTCACACCCAGTGTCTTTGCTGAGCTAGCGTCATCAATTTCGAGGAAGTCTTCACGGAGCAAATGATCCTTGGGAATATCTTTTAACACATCTTTGGCATTGGAAGTCCACTTTCTTAACGGAAAACCAGCACTGTCAAATGCTGCTTGAAGTTCTTTTACCGCTGCAGTGGCTGTTGAGGTCGTATGCATGCCAGCAAGTACATCATCCACATACATTGACTGCGATATGATGTCACTTGCAAGCGGATATTGTCCACGAACATCTTGGGCGAGCTGTTGTAGGACCCGGATGGCCAGAAATGGAGCACAGTTCACCCCAAAGGTAACTGTGTTGAGCTCGTAGTCGTTGAGCTCACCGTCTCTCCTTCGAAATAGAATTCTTTGAAAATGTCTATGATTGGGATGTAGTAATATTTGCCGATACATTTTAGTAATATCGGCATTGAAAACGTAGCGGAAGAAACGCCACTTTAGAATCTGCGTAGTCAGATCGGATTGGAGGACGGGACCTGGATGCAGGACATCGTTTAAACTATTGCTATTCGATGATGGACTGGAGGCGTTAAACACAACGCGGAGCTTGGTAGTGGTGCTGTCTGGTTTGAAAACAGCATGATGAGGCAGGTAAAAGTTATTAGCATCATTGGAGGGGGGAATTTTGGTCATGTGACCTAAATCCAGGTATTCTTGGATAACGGAGTCGTACTGCTCTTTTAAAGGAATGTTTTTTTTCAAACGAGCTTCGTTCTTTAGAAACTGAGCCAGTGCGATGGATCTTGAATGACCCAGGTTGATGTGGTCAGGGTCCTTAAACGGTAGTGTCACCACATATCGACCATTGTCATTTATTGTAGTAGTGCGAACGAAATTATCTTCGCAAATGGAGTCGGAATCTGCTACCAGCGTTGCTGGTAGTTCCTCCACCTCCCAAAACTTGTTGAGGAGATTTTCGAGTCGCTGTTCTGAATTAACCGTTATTCTCGTGCTATATGAGGATATCTTTGGACTATTTGATTCCGCTACTGGTCCTGTCAAAATCCATCCGAAAATGGTTTCTTGGCCAAATAGGGATCCACAGATTTTCTCTTGCGAGCCTCCTGTCATGACCGAAGGATAGATATCACCGCCTATGAGAACATCCGTCTGCGAACTCTTGTAAAATAACGGATCGGCGTATTGCAGATTCGGCAAGTCCTGAAGAATACTTTGAGGAATTGGACTCGACGGAAGAGTCCCTGCGACTTTTGGAAGGACAAGCGCTGAAGTCTCAATTCGCATCCAGGGCTTAGTAGGGGAGCCAATATGGAAGTGACATAACTTCCTAGCCTTGGCTGTAACGGTCTGATTCAAGCCTGATACTTCTGTCTCAACAGATTGATACGGAAGCTTGATCAGGTTGAACAGCCGTTCGGAGATGAACGAGCCCTCTGACGCTGGGTCGATTAACGCACGCGCTTTATAACATACCCCCTTATGGTGTATGTTTATCATAGCCGTGCCGAGAAGAACACAATGAGTGTTCGCCGTAAAATAGTTCTGTACATTGGATGGAGTGGACTGTACGATGCGATTTTGTGAACTTGGATCTGCAGGAACTGATGCAGAGGAGGAGGAAGGTGAGCCACCACGGTGCAGAAGCGTGTTGTGGCGACCTTTGCAGGTGAAACAGTTGTGCGGACTTGAGCAATCCTTAAGCTGATGCCCTCTAGCGAAACAGTTTAAGCACAATTTCAACTGCTTTATGTAGTTAGCCCTTTCATTGACAGCCATTTGGAGGAATTTCGGACAGAGACGGATCGGGTGATTCTCTTTTGAGAAAAGCTTGCACGTCTGAGGCGTAACATTGACCTTGGTCTCAAAAGAGTTCACCATTTTTGAACTTGGTTCCTTTCGAGCAGACCTTGATTGAGTTAGCGTGCTGCTGCTCGGCTTCACGTCTTCTATCGCTTCTAAAGTGCGATAGCGATCGAGCAAGAAGCTTTCCATTTCTCTTCATAATGGGATCTCGGATTTGTTTTGGAGGGACTGCTCCCACAAGGAAAGAGTGCTTTTTGGCAGTTTAGACGAGCACAGGAAAACAAGGAGACAGTCCCAATTCTCGGTGCTGACTTCCGATAGCGACAGAGCCGTTAAGCATCCTTGGACCGTAGTCTGTAGGTCTTTGATGGCAGCACCAGATTCCTGGGTGATTGTGGGGAGATTGAACAGGACCTTAAGCTGGCTGTTGATAAGTAGTCACTTATTTTCAAATCTCTCAGTCAGAGCGCGCCATGCTAAAGCGAAACCATCGTTTGTCAGTGGAGACTTTGACACGATTGTCTTTGCTTCTCCACTCGTTTTCGAGTTAAGGTGGAAGAGTCGTTCGACGGGAGTCAGAGTAGGATTATTTATATAAACTGCCTTAAATATGTCTCGGAACGTTGGCCATTTCAAATAGTCCCCACTAAATATTTCAATGTGGACAGGAGGAACGCTACAGCCTCGCGGCTGAAAACTAGCCGTTGGTGCGCTAACTGGAGTGGAGGCGTTCTCGATCTGCTCATGGAGATCTGATGCGCACTGCTCATATAACGTATATGAGAATTCATATTTTGCTTGCATAGCTTGCAGAGATTGACCTTCGGAATCTGTTTGGCTGAGTGCTTTTGTGGAAAGTTCGCACTCTTGTTCTATTTTATCCCATAGAGCTTTAACTTGGTCTCGGTGATTTTTAGTGTGAAAAGTGAGACCCCGGAAGGAGTTGGAGCAGTAATTTTTTCTGCAAACTGACGCAGACGGTCAGTCGTAACAATAAAGTCGTTGAGAGACATTTTTTTTGAATCGGAAACCTTTTGAACTGTTGCTCGAGTCACACGCGAAGCAAGCTCGACTTTTGCAGACGCTGGTGGTTTCTTAGGGATTGAAGGCGAATTATCTCTGGAAGTCGATGGACTTGACTGAGGTTTCGATGCACCAGGAATTGTAAGCTGCTTCTTAGGATTGCGATCGCTTGCCATAATAGGCTCTCACTGAGCCGGGGGGACAAACAAAAGTTGGATTGCGCGACCCAGACAACAATACGCAACACGTGTTGGTGTATACTCGGATAAGCGAGCAACGATCAGAGAAAAGACAAAATTGGAGAAATTTAGGAATTTTAATGAAAGAAACCGTTGTAATTTGTTAAGCAAGGCCAATTTTGTGAAAATGTGTAATGGTTTATTGCTGCACAAAATTCACAATCAATAAGGATTCGAGTATAAAACCTTTAAATATGGATAAAAAAGTACGGACTAATATAATGTTGCATAGACCTTGTATTTTTAATTCAAATTGTATCTTATTATTTTTTTTGTTTTATAAAAATGAGACAAATGTATATAAAAATTTTTTTTTTCCGATTTCAAAAAATTTTATAAAAAATTATTTAAACCAATAAATAAAAATTTTATAAAAAATTTTTAAATGTCACACGGATTGGAAAAAATGCATGTACCCAAACTACTGGTAGAGTATTTTGCATAAACGGCCACTGGAAACTGCTGCTTGTATACTTTGTAATTTGTGTGCGTATGTATTTTGTAGGAAACCCGGAATTCAAAAACCAAAAAAATATATGTGTGTTTGTATGGAGTATGTGTATGTGTATTCTTTTTCCTTGTTTCTCCTCCTTTCTATATTTGATGAAAGCACACACAAAAAAAAAATGCAAGTGTCACACGGATTGGAAAAATGCATATACCCAAACTTCAGGTAGAGTATTTTGCATAAACGGCCACTGGAAATTGCTGCTTCTGTACCTTCTAATTTGTGTGCGTATGTATTTTTGGAAAACACGGAACACAAAAGTCACCAAAAAAATATATGTGTGTTTGTATTGGAGGATGTGTGTGTGTATCCCTTTTTCTTGTTTTCCCTCTTTTTATATTTGAAGAAAGCACACAAAAAAAAACACCTCAAATGGCAAACGGATTAGTAAAAACGCATATGCCCGAAATTTGTAGGTAGGGTATGTTACACAAACGGCCACTGGAAACTAAGCAACGGCTGTTTGCTTATGTATGTGTGTGTGTAACGAGTGTGGGAGACAAAAAACGCGCAAATAATGTGTGGACTGTAAGTGGAATACGTGTGGAATGTCTTTTTGCCGCCTTTTTGCGAAATTCACCACGGCACAAAAGATGTAAATGGAATAACACAAAAAATGCAACTTGTATTTTATATTTTTATTATAGGTTAATAATTGGATAATTCGTGTTAGTTAGCAGTAGTAGTATATGTTGGAAATTTGTGGTGTATTTATTTTTTTATTTTTTAAGTCTAGAAACAAATATACACACACACAAAAAAAATGGAATGTAGAATAATTTTTTTTCTTTTTGGAGGCGGATGGTTGCAATGTTGGTTTTTTTTTTTTTTTTTGGAAATGCTAATTTTATGATTTTAGTTATACTGGAAGGAGAGCTTGATTTTCCTTTTATCCAGTTTTGACGTAGTAATTTATATTGTTTATTGTTATTGGATTTTAATCAATTTTAGTTTTGTAGGATTATAGTGGAAGAAAAAATGTATTTTCTTGTGGGCCCACTTTTGACGTAGTAAGTTATAAATTGATTTTTTTTCTCTTTTCTTTTTTTTTTTTACACACAACACCACCTCCAAAATTGGAAAACACTAAAAGGAAAAAAAAGTGCACTACTTATCGGTTTTTTATTGTTGGGGAGAAGTCCACCGTTGCGAGCTGGGGATGCGGATCGAGGGGAAATTTTTCCAAAGCTATAGTTGCATCCGGCTCGAAGGACCAATGTTTTTGTAGTAGGGTGTTCTTTCCTCGTCTTGATATTGTGTCGTAAATGCCCTCTGTTTGACCCTTTATTAAAATTCCACGTTTTTTCTTCTTTGTAGTTTATGTTTATTTGTATGTTTGTGTTGTATCGAGTTTTATGTGTATTTGATCAAAACGAAAAATGCGCGTGCAGAGTGTCTGCTTACTTTGACAATTATTTCGAACTAACTAACTAGGTCAAGCTCACGATCAGCGTGCACTCAGTGAGGCTGGAAGTGCAGCTTTTCACCACAGCTTTGTGTGTGGGCGGAGTTTGACCGGAGCTTTATAACGGAGTAAGGCTTAACCCACTCATGCCGTTGTGGCATGAACATACCGCCCCCCTTGCAACACTTGGTTGCAAAAAGGACTGCAGTTGGAGAAAGTGGTGGGCTAAGCCAGATGGTAGAGGTCTTCGGATGCCTTAGTTGTTGGACGATCCAGAAAGGATCCATCCGAAGACGGTGCTCTGGGCCACCGGTAGACCCGGTTGACTGGCAATAAAACCGGCCTGGATGATGCTAGGATAAGCATCGGCCCCGAGCACAATAGAAACGAGGGACGGACGGTGGAAATTTTCGTCCGCCAACACAATGTTGGAAAAGTTTTTCCGGACGGCCTCATCAATGGCTCGTTGCGGGGTCCTCGTCGAGAGCTGTGAGTCGACTTTAAAAACGACCTAAAACCTCATGGTCCGGTCAAGCTTGGAGCTGATGATGGCGGTGCACGCCACCTCCTCACCGATCTGCGTCGTGGCCAGCTTGAAGGCTGCCGCCAGAGACGCATTGATGCGGCTTAGAGGGGTACACGGGTCGATCAGCGCTCGGGTCTCATAGCGTGTATGACCGTTGTCGACCACCACTATTGCCGTTGGGAGGATCTTCGTCCCTTTATGCGCTAGCAGTGACGACAACGTCGGCGGAGGAAGAGCCCGTGGCGCTGAAGTCACAGTGGACCGTGGCCTCGCATCAGACTGAATGCGTGTTTGAGTGGACGAGGCGCGGGAATGCAGGCGCGACCGCGGAGGTAAATTTGGCCGCCTGGAGGCACGCATGTGGAGTAGCGTGTGGTGGTCCTTTTTACAGATGCGGCACACATCGCCGCTCCTGCACGAATTGCTGGAATGCTGGTGGGCCAAGCAGTTTGGGCAGTACTTATTTATAAGTACCGCTCGGAGGCGCTTCTCAGCGCTGAGGTTGAGAAACCGCTGGCACTTCCGCAGTGGGTGTACTCCACGGCACACCCGACAACGGAAGGAGTGTACTCCTCTAGGGCGGCTTCGTTCTTGGCTGTGTGAGCGAGATGACATGTTTGGACTAGTACGAGAGGAAAAAAAAAATACAATATTAGTAGTTAATAAGGATGAATAGTGATATGGGGGACAGCACTTGATTAGTCGGACTTTAGACTGGACTCTACAGGAAGTAGAACTAATTTGGCCACAGGCCGCTTGATGGCACCACGAGCAGTCATGATGTCTACGACGCGGACCATGCCATCAGCACCGGGAAAGGTGCTTTGGATCCTGCCAAGGCGCCATTCGTTAAGGGGTAGATTGTCTTCTTTGACAATCACCATGTCGCCTGGCTGCAGATTTCTCGTGGGGAGTTGCCATTTATGTCTTTTGTGCAACTCCTTAAGGTATTCTTCCTTCCAACGTAGACAAAACTGCTGGTTTAGAGCCTTCAGACGTTGCCATCGATTAATAATGGATATTGCGGTTTCCTCGATCTCTGGCTCTGCGATGGATAGGAGCGGACCGCCTATTAGGAAGTGCCCTGGACTTAGGGCCAGCAGATCAGCAGGATTCTCGGACATGGGTGAAATTGGCCTGGAATTCAGGCACGCTTCGATCTTAGAGAGCAATGTCGACAGTTCTTCGAATGTATATTTGATGGAGGAAGTCGACTTGTAAAAAAGCGATTTAAAGCTTTTAACTCCAGCCTCCCACAAACCGCCCATGTGTGGTGCATTAGGAGGGTTGAAACGCCACGTAAGGTTATGACAGCTGTACCGTGAGGTAAGGTTGGCCTTTGTGACTGCCAGAAAGTCACGGGAAATGGCTTTTGAGGCTCCTACAAAATTCTTCCCATTGTCGGAAAAGAGTTGTTGCGGGCAGCCTCGCCTCGCTACAAAGCGGGCAAAGGCTGCCAAGAATTTCTCCGTTGTAAGATCGGAGGTAGCTTCTAAATGGATTGCTTTTGTGCTAAAACACACAAAGACGCAGACGTATCCCTTTGTGATTTTTGAATATCGACATGCCCGGCCTGAAAATGTACCCCTTGTGGGTAAAAGGACGAAAAAGTTTTTCTCTCCTTGGGTAACACACCCATGAGCTGGGTCTGTAGTCTCTTTCGATGAACTACACAGACTCGGCAGGAGTTGACCGTAGCCTTAGCCAAGTTTCGAAGCTTTGGGATCCAATATCTCGCACGAATGAGACGTGTCATCACCTGGTTTCCACCATGTAGTGAAACGCGGTGTGTGAAACGAGCAAGGAGTTTCGTGAAAACGCATGAATATGGAATAATGATCGGATGTCGTTCGTCATAGCTTAGATTTTCCGACGAACTTATGCGTCCGCTTGCTCTTATAACCCCCTTCGGGTCAAGGAATGGATTTAAGATGCAGATACTACTTGAAGTTGGAACCGGTTGCCGATTCAGCAAACACCGGTATTCTTTGGAGTACTCTGCGCGTTGAGTATGCGCAATTAAACGATCTTGCGCATCTGAAAGTTCGTCGTTGCTGAGTTCAATGGGAAATTTGGTATCGGATTTTCGACACTTTCTGAAGAACCGTAGAACGTATGCCATAACTCGGAGTGCTCTTCCGAACTCCGAGAAGCGATCCATGATGCTGAGCCGTGCAGGGATCGTTGACAAGTTGCATTTGAGGGGCCGTTGCTCTAACTCTGTCTCGTGGAGTGGCTCGACAGATGCCGGCCATAGATCTTGCCTTAAAGTCAGCCATTCTGGCCCACGCCACCATAGGTTGCTATCAGCAAGATCTTGAGGTGTCGCGCCTCTGCTAGCCAAGTCGGCAGGATTGTGTTCGGACCTTACGTGAGACCACTTTCCAACAACGGTAGACTTCGTGATTTTGGCTACTCTGTTAGCAACGAAAGTGGTCCACCTACATGGAGGCTTGTTCAGCCAAGCCAGAACGATCGTGGAATCTGTCCAATAGAAAACTTCATAATTGTTCACAGGTAATTGTGGAAGTAGCGCCGCTGATAAGTCGGCAAGGAGAACAGCACCACACAATTCTAGACGCGGTAAGGAAACAGTCTTGACTGGAGCAACTCTGATTTTCGCCGCTAGCAGATGAGCTGTTATTTCGGATTCCGTTTCCACTCGCACATAAATCGCAGCTCCAAACGCACGTTGAGAAGCGTCACAGAACCCGTGGAACTGCAACTTAGCTCTTGGATAGTATTGAACCCACCTTGGAATGCGGACCTGTTGGAGAGCAGGGTAGCTCAGTAAGAAGTCCTGCCACCTTTTAAGAAGCTCACTTGGCAAAGCATCATCCCAACCGAGTTCCTCTAGCCAGATCTCCTGCATGAAGATCTTCGCCCGGACAACGAATGGAGCAAGCCAGCCGGCTGGATCGAACAATTTGGCAATCTGGGATAGGACTTCCCTTTTCGTAAACGTGGAATTCACTACGACCTCGGCTGGCTGAAAGTAAAAGTCGTCAGTGAAGGCCTGCCAACTCACACCCAGTGTCTTTGCTGAGCTAGCGTCATCAATTTCGAGGAAGTCTTCACGGAGCAAATGATCCTTGGGAATATCTTTTAACACCTTGGCATTGGAAGTAACAATTCTTTTGATTTCTTTGAGATCTGAAAATAAAACTAGTTTTTAGCAAAATGTATCCTCGACATTTTTTACTCGTATCCATAGTCAAATGGCAAGCTAAAACCCAAAATTCTTTTTTTGTTTTGTTTTCTCTTCATATCTGTTTATTAGACAATAAGTAAATTTATTAAATATTAAAACCCAAAATGAGCTCCACAAATTTTTTAATGCAATAAAAAATAATAAAAAAAATTAATAAAAAAAATTTTTAAATTGAACAACCGAGTATTTTAATTATTAAAGAAATCAAGTCCATGTACAAATTCCAGCGACAAACGATCAAAATTTCAGCAACCCATACAAGCAGCAATAGCAAAAATTCACGTGCAGTACAAGCACGCGTTAGAAGTAAAACTTTTTTCACCCAACTTATTTTTCTACGCTGTTTTTTTTTCTTTTAGTTTAGCCGTCTTAACATTACTTTGGAGTTCAAACGGTGTCTTAACAATCAATTATATATTATAATAATAATGAAAGTGAAGGAATTCTCGTTCCAGAGAGATATCTGACATATGTGATGTCAATTTTTGTTAAATGTATAGCAAAAAGATAGAACACGTCAAATTATAATTTCTATGCATATTTTATTTTTTCTGATGTAGCATTTTCACAGTTTTATATTAAAGGTGTTGGATTAACTAATATTTTTTAGTTAATTGTTTTTATACAAACGAAATGAAACGAACGTTTATCGGCGTTCTCAACAAGAGCCGAAGTCATGAACACCAACACAACGTCAGCGTCAATTCATCAATGCGAAAAAGAAAATCAAAACAAACGCACCAACGCACGGCATTGCCGTGAGAGTAACAAAAAGTGAGAGAGGAGAGAGAAGCAAATAAAAATACGAGCTGGCACACAAGCTAATGGCAAGCACTGGCACTTGTATGTATGTATGTCGCTGTGTTGTGTTCACGCAATGCATACAAAAACAATTCTTTCGTTTACACACATACACATGTGCTGCGTGCTTTAGCTGACCAGCCGCGGCCGCTTTACTCCCTTCTTTTTACCATGACCACAGTTGGCTCTCTCAACAAGAAGCGAAGCCATGACTCATGACCACCAACACAACGTCAACGTCGCAATGCGAAAGAGAAAATCAAAAGCAGCTAACGTTTTTTTCGTTTAACTAAATATCAAAGTTACTCCCATAGAAATTCACATTCATTCGTTCACGCATTATTCATTCACGCATTGATTCATGCCCAAAAATACACAATGCCCAACAATGCCCAAAAACGCATAATGCCACCTAAAAAGTTTTACTTCAAAAAAAACATACAAAATGCACAGCAAGACAGATAAAAAAAAAATTGTTTTTGCCCACCCGTATGCTTTCTCGCTCTCGCTACAGTAGCAAAGGGATGTTTTCTCTTGCTCAGATGCACACATTTTCTTATGGATGCGTATAATATATTTTGATTATTTAAAATTTTGTATGTACACTTTTTTTTACTTACATTAGCCTGTAAAAGGAAATGGAAAATAAAATTTATTTTATTTAGAGCCAAACGATGTTTTCACTTCGAGCTTCCAGCAGAGAATGAACTAAAAAATTATTTTTCTCAGCTTAACACATTTTGAAACAAATTTGAAGGGAATACTTATTTTTCACAGATTACTTTGTTTCAAAAATTGTGTATTCGATTTTTATAAAGCAGTTTTACAAGCAAACCACCCCTGTTCACGTAATTGTTTGGTAACACCATATGGCAATCTATCGATGCCTTTTAAAACATAGCAA
The DNA here is from genome assembly GCA_018150985.1 of Chymomyza costata. NCBI lineage: Eukaryota > Metazoa > Arthropoda > Insecta > Diptera > Drosophilidae > Chymomyza > Chymomyza costata. Next base: position 83,554 of record JAECWU010000094.1, on the reverse strand, counting down.
CGAATTATATAAAGTTAAATATATTTTCCTTTATATATAAATTAATGTAGTTTATTAATATTAAAACAAAAATTCCTGATAGCATGTAGTAATATATTATACCCTATACTAAAAAGTACAAATTAATATTTGCTTAAAAGTGAACACCGGAACAGGCCCAATAATTTTCTGGGTATACGCGAAAGTTACTATGACATTAAAAAATTTTTTGTTTTGCTATGAAATTTAAAAAATCTTTATTCGGTGCTATAATATAAATTTAAATACTATTACTTTTAATCCTTCCAGCGAATCAAGAATAATTAATAAAATTATTATTTATTTATATATATATTCATTTAAATATATTTTACAATAATATATTCAATAACTAGAGTACTAACAATGCCCACGCGCAGCAAAATATATAAATAGTCCAATAGTGAATTAAAATTAAAACTGTGTAAATCTCATGTAGCATGGAAAACAAACTCCTTAAAGAAATGTATTATATATTATTTAATATCCATTGTTAGCTAGTGTTTTAAATGTATGTATATCTTATAAAATTTAATAATCACAAAGAAAATTGATTACAGTCGCTCGTGCATTTCTTCCTTCTTCTAAAAAATCATTCAATAAAAAATTGTATTTTCTTCCAATCCAATTTGCACAACTGTAATAAGTGGGAGCACGCAATGAATTTTTTTTCATAAAGTGCTTATAATTCTCAAGCAGTTTAAGCATTACATACTGTAAATATTATTATTAAGTAGTCTGGACTTTTTTGATATTGTACGTATTTTCAAGTTTGTATGTATATTAATTTTTTTGTATTTTGCGTAATTTTGGCGACGTTGGCTGTAGAGCTGAGCTCGATCTTCGATTTTGGAGTCGATTTTTTCGATCGATTCTCAAAAAGAAATCGATTAATCGCACTAAAACGGTAGGCGCTAGCAAGTTTAAGCCGCACATAAGACATGAAAACCTATATACAAAAAAGAATATTTATACAAAGTTCACTCAAATTCATTTCCATATTTCATAATAACGGAAACGAAAATTCAAAACTTAAAAGAAAACGAATAATTCATTTGATTCAAAATTTAATAAAAGAAAACATAATGATTAAGAAACAATTCATTTGATTTAAGACTCAAAACTTAATTAGAGAAACATAAAAAATAAGTAACAATTCTTTTGATTTCTTTGAGATCTAAAAATAAAACTAGTTTTTAGCAAAATGTATCCTCGACATTTTTTACTCGTATCCATAGTAAAATGGCAAGCTAAAACCCAAAATTCTTTTTTTGTTTTGTTTTTCTCTTCATATCTGTTTATTAGACAATAAATAAATTTATTAAATATTAAAACCCAAAATGAGCTCCACAAATTTTTTAATGCAATAAAAAATAATAAAAAAAATTAATAAAAAAAATTTTTAAATTGAACAACCGAGTACATATTTTAATTATTAAAGAAAACAAGTCCATGTACAAATTCCAGCGACAAACGATCAAAATTTCAGCAACCCATACAAGCAGCAATAGCAAAAACTCACGTGCAGTACAAGCACGCGTTAGAAGTTAAACTTTATTCACCCAACTTATTTTTCTACGCTGTTTTTTTTTCTTTCTTTAGTTTAGCCGTCTTAACATTACTTTGGAGTTCAAACGGTGTCTTAACAATCAATTATATATTATAATAATAATGAAAGTGAAGGAATTCTCGTTCCAGAGAGATATCTGACATATGTGATGTCAAGTTTTGTTAAATGTATAGCAAAAAGATAGAACACGTCAAATTATAATTTCTATGCAATTTTTTATTTTTTCTGATGTAGCATTTTCACAGTTTTATATTAAAGGTGTTGGATTAACTAATATCAAAGAATATAGAACTACATAGAATGCGCATCTCGCCCAAATTCATTTTAGCGCTTGTTGGTACGGGCGGGCGGCAGCAAACGAAACGAAATGTTGGTTCTATTTTTAGAACAGTCACCGCTTGTTGGTACGGGCGGGCCGCACCAAACGAAGCGATATGTGTCTTCTATTTTTAGAACATGCAGACTCCGTTAATTTGCAAAGTTGTTGTCCTTCCAAAATGTACAAGAGACTTATTTTAACATAGGTTGCAAGTTGGTGTTGATGGGTCAGTGGTATGCGTGCGTGAATGGCGTGGGATTATTTTTAGTTCAACTCCAGGGTTCGCATTTGTTAATATTTTTTGGTTTTATTTTTAATATTTTTTGATCGGTTTCACATTTTTAATTTTTGATTTTATAGGCTTTATTTTTTATTACGTAGAAGAAATTTTTATTTTGCGTTGGCTGGTGCTGCCCTTTTCTACCGTCCATTTACAGTGCATATTAATTAAAAATTATTTTTTATTTAGATTGATCTCTACAATCAACAAAGAACAATTTGGGAATCGTAGTGTTGCAAAGGTGAACGATGGTATGTACCCCAGAAAAATTGATATATGTGCAAAAACTTTGTACGCTATTTCCCAGAAACTATTGTCGGCGTATTTGTTTTGAGTATGCACTTTTATCCTCTTATTCTTTATGTCGCTTTGTCATGCGTTGACTTCTTATTTACTGTTAATCTATGGTACCGTTAGCGTAAACAGCGTGCCAAGTCGTGCTTTTCATAGAAAATTGATATTTGTGAAAAATCATTCAGTTGTCTTTTGAGTGCAGCAGCGTCAACTCAGCATCGTGGAAGTGACATTATTGCTTAAGAGGTGTTTAAGCAATAATATAAAAATATAAATGCCGATTATTTGTATTGGAAATGATTAATTTTAGATCGAAATGCCCCGTGGAAAGGAGCTTTCGACTGAAAACCAGATTAAAATAAAAACTATGCATGAGTCAGGCATAAAATTAGGGCATATTGCTGCTGCAACAAATCGCCATCGGAACACAATCTCGAACTTTTTAAAAAACCCTCAGAAATATGAAGTAAATAATCGCAAAGGCGCAAAACCCAAAGTGGATGAACGTACTAAATGATGAGCTGTGCCCAAATTAAGGCTGAACTAGATCTCCCAATAACCAGACAACGTGTACAGCAAATTTGCAAAAAAGATTTGCATTTGCAATATCAGTCAAAAGTGCCCCAACCCTCGCTTAACTCAAAGCAAAGAATATAGAACTACATAGAATGCGCATCTCGCCCAAATTCATTTTAGCGCTTGTTGGTACGGGCGGGGCGGCAGCAAACGAAACGAAATGTTGGTTTTATTTTTAGAACAGTCACCGCTTGTGGGTACGGGCGGGCCGAACCAAACGAAGCGATATGTTGCTTCTATTTTTTAGAACATGCAGACTCCGTTAATTTGCAAAGTTATTGTCCTTCCAAAATGTACAAGAGACTTATTTTAACATAGGTTGCAAGTTGGTGTTGATGGGTCAGTGGGATGCGTGCCTGAATGGCGTAAGGTTATTTTGAGTTCAACTCCAGGGTTCGGATTTGTTAATATTTTTTGCTTTTATTTTTAATATTTTTTGATCGGTTTCACATTTTTAATTTTTGATTTTATAGGCTTTATTTTTTATTATGTAGAAGAAATTTTTATTTTGCGTTGGCTGGTGCTGCCCTTTTCTACCGTCCATTTTCAGTGCATATTAATTAAAAATTATATTTTATTTTTGTAGAGACCACAATCAACAAAGAACAATTCGGGAATCGTAGTGTGGCAAAGGTAAACGATGATATGTATGTTGATTTATTTGGTATTCCTCTGGTTATTTCTTAAAGCAATTAATAAAGAATAGGAAGTTGGAAAGAGCCTACCGAAATCAGATTTAGAGCAATCATTTTTATAAAATAAAGGGCCCTATGCTTACTCTCTCTATCATTAACTGCATCAGTTGTGCACACACAAGAATACATGTAAATTCAAGTATTAGTGTTTTTGTATGCATGCGGTAAAACCCTTGAACAGATTGGAAGTCGATAGCAAAATACCCTTTTTCGCATTTTTCACATGCATTTGTTAGTGTGAAGCCAAACGTGGTAAGGAAGTGTCATAGCAGACACATTCCCCGAAAGGGCATGGATGCTTAGAAACTAAAAATTTACAATTTTGGCTGAGGTTGAAAATATGAACATTGCCGACAGCCAAAAACGAAGTTCAGAGCCGAGATCAATTGCCAGCGCTCGTGAAATGCCTGTGCTATTTTTAGATTTTCGCGTTCGCTCTGCCTGCCGGGGTAAACAAGAGCTGTAAAAATTTTGCGCACGGAAATGAGAATGCAGTTTGTGTGTATACGCCGAAAAACTGTTCAACAGTATGAGAATCGATAGCAAAATACTCTTTTCCAATTTTTCTCCTTTTTTACATGCATTTGCAAGGGTAAAGGCAAACGTGGTTATGAAGTGTCATACCAGTCACATGCTTCGAAAGGGTATGAAGGCTCAAAAACTAAAAATTTACAAATTTGGCGGAGGCTGAAAATATTAACATTGCTGGCAGACGTTTGTACTCTGCCCGCCCGCACCATAGAGCTCTTAAAATTTTGCATACACACCTTAGTATGTATACTGTCATTGGGAAAACAGTTGCAAGAAATACACACTCATTTCGTCTTGTCGCTACCTCCTTATTATACCTCACAAAAGTGCGTATTTTACTATGAAATTAAATGCATAGAAAGCGTACTGTACCTGCGAGGTTATCAAAATACGAAAATGAAACATTCATTTTCTTACGACAATAAAAAAAAAAAAATATTTAATAGAAAAAAAAACAGAAATTATGGAAAATTAACAAAAAAAAAACAAGTTGAATCTAACATCATCTTGAGAATCGAACCACGACATATTAGACTGTAAGTCGAACACGCATTCCACTAGGCCATTGCCAATGCGCGCGTTTCGTTTTCAAAATTTCATATTCAAGCAAATGTACAAATGCAAGCAATATTTTCTGTGGGGTACTAATATCAGTACCCCACATAGTAAAATTTTTTTGTATGAGATGCGCATTCTATGTAGTTCTATATTCTTTGCTCAAAGGCACAAAAAGCGCGCATGTACTTTTATGAAAAGTATAAGTTCTGGGAAGACGAATTCAAAACTGTGATATTTAGTGATGAAAAGAAGTTTAATTTAGACGGCCCAGACGGCCATCACAAATATTGGAGAGACATGCGACATCCCCGGCAGACCTGCTACAGGCGCAATCATGGCGGTGGATCCCTTATGGTATGGGCTGCCTTTAGTGCTAGTGGAAGATCTGAAATTTGTTTTGTGCCAGGCCCTATGAATGCACAGAAGTATGCAGAATTGCTGGAAGATGAGCTTATACCGTTTGGAGAAAAATTTCATGGCGACAACTGGACATTTCAGCAAGATAACGCTCCTATACACGTTGCACGGCATACAATGGCGTTTTTCAAGTCGCGCAACATTCCGCTGTTGCAGTGGCCGGCTTTAAGTCCGGATCTCAATCCAATTGAGGATCTATGGGGCATCCTTTCTGCCAAAATTTTCGGAGCTGCAAAGCAGTACGACACTTTGAAACAGCTGAAAGAAGTCATTGTTAAGGAGTGGGCAAATATAGACTCGTCAGTCTTACAAAACTTGGCAAATTCAATGCCCCGACGGTTGCAGCTACTCCAAAAACAAAAGGGCAACACAATTTCTTACTAATAATACCTTTAAGCTGCATTTGCAGCTTAACTTATCGTTAAAAATAATATATATTTGGAAAAAGTTGCTTTGCACAAATATCAATTTTCTATGAAAGAATTTTAAGTTTATTTTTTATTATTATAAAAATGTTATGAATTAAAAATGTTTATGATTTTTTAAATTTCACTAACAACTAAAAAACAAAAAAAAAATGCATCGCCACTGAAAACAAAAGGTACACAAAGAAAATCCATATAAAAGCAGTGCACAAATATCAATTTTACTGGGGTATGTATGTTGATTTATTTGTTATTCCTCTGGTTATTTCTTAAAGCAATTGTGAAAAATAATAATATGTCTTTTTAATGCTTCGAGTAAAGAATAGGAAGTTGGAAAGTGCCTACCGAAATCAGATTTAGAGCAATCATTTTTATAAAATAAAGGGACCTATGCTTACTCTCTCTATCATTAACTGCATCAGTTGTGCACACACAAGAATACATGTAAATTCAAGTATTAGCGTTTGTGTATGCATGCGGTAAAACCCTTGAACAAAGTGGAAGTCGATAGCAAAATACCCTTTTTCGCATTTTTCTCATTTTTCACATGCATTTGTGAGTGTGAAGCCAAACGTGGTAAGGAAGTGTCATAGCAGACACATTCCCCGAAAGGGCATGGATACTTGGAAAGTAAAAATTTAAATTTTTGCTGAGGCTGAAAATATGAACATTGCCGACAGAAAAAACGAAGTTCAGAGCCGAGATCAATTGCCAGCGCACGTGAAATGCCTGTGCTATTTTTAGATTTTCGCGTTTGCTCTGCCAGCCAGTGTGTGTACGCCGAAAACCCGTTCAACAGTATGAGAATCGATAGCAAAATACTCTTTTTCGCATTTTTCTCCTTTTTCACATGCGTTTGTTAGTGTGAAGCCAAACTTGGTAAGAAAGTGTCATAGCAGACACATTCCCCGAAAGGGCATGGATACTTAGAAAGTAAAAATTTACATTTTTGCTGAGGCTGAAAATATGAACATGGCCGACAGCCAAAAACGAAGTTCAGAGCCGAGATCAATTGCCAGCGCTCGTGAAATGCCTGTGCTATTTTTAGATTTTCGCGTTTGCTCTGCCAGCCGGGGTAAACAAGAGCTGTAAAAATTTTGCGCACGGAAATGGGAATGCAGTTTGGGTGTATACGCCGAAAAACTGTTCAACAGTATGAGAATCGATAGCAAAATACTCTTTTCCAATTTTTCTCCTTTTTTACATGCATTTGTAAGGGTGAAGGCAAACGTGAATAAGAAGTGTCATACCAGTCACATGCTTCGAAAGGGTATGAAGGCTCAAAAACTAAAAATTTACAAATTTGGCTGAGGCTGAAAATATGAACATTGCTGGCAGACGTTTGTTCTCTGCCTGCCCTAAAAATTTTGCATACACACCTTAGTATGTATACTGTCATTGGGAAAATAGTTGCAAGAAATACACACTCATTTCGTCTTGTCGCTACCTCCTTATTATACCTCACAAAATTGCGTATTTTACTATGAAATTAAATGCATAGAAAGCGTACTGTACCTGCGAGGATATCAAAATACGAAAATGAAACATTAATTTTCTTACGACAATAAAAAAAAAAAAAATATTTAATAGAAAAAGAACAGAAATTATGGAAAATTAACAAAAAAAACAAGTTGAATCTAACATCTTCTTGAGAATCGAACCTCGACACATTAGACTGTGAGTCGAACACGCATTCCACTAGGCCATTGCCACTGCGCGCGTTTCGTTTTCAAAATTTCATATTCAAGCAAATGTACAAATGCAAACAATATTTTCTGTGGGGTACTAATATCAGTACCCCACATAGTAAAATTTTTTTGTATGAGATGCGCATTCTATCTAGTTCTATATTCTTTGCTTATATTTTTTAGTTAATTGTTTTTATACAAACGAAATGAAACGAACGTTTTTCGGCGTTCTCAACAAGAGCCGAAGTCATGACCACCAACACAACGTCAGCGTCAATTCATCAATGCGAAAAAGAAAATCAAAACAAACGCACCAAGGCACGGCATTGCCGTGAGAGTAACAAAAAGTGAGAGAGGAGAGAGAAGCAAATAAAAATACGAGCTGGCACACAAGCTAATGGTAAACACTGGCACTTGTATGTATGTACGCTGTGTTGTATTCACGCAAAGCATACAAAAACAACTCTTTTTTTCATGGTACGGGATGACTTTCCCTGCAGGAAAAAAAACTAGTCCCGAACTGGTTCCGAACCACCCCGACGGTGAAACTGTGTGTCCCAAACCTAGTATGATTGCATGCGGCTAACTAGTAAATTTAACATGGGCTTGTCATAGGAAGCAACCAGAATTTTTGGGTAGGATGTTCAACTGGTAGCAAACTGGTTTGCCTGCATATGGAACAAAACTAGTAGCTTCCGTACTAGAATATAATAATTCGTTTGGGTATGCTCTCGTTCTAGTACATTTAACCCAAATATTGAACTAGTTAATATTGTTGTATTAGTTTATTTTATTTAATTTGTAAACATTTTATTCACTTATAAGTAACTTATTATCAAACATTTACAATTCTTAAATTATAGGCTTAGATTGAAAATTTAAAATTTTTTTAATTATATACATGTGCTTAACTTAAATGTTCATTAAAAAGTACGTTTTTTATTTATTTTTATAAAAATAAATGACAACTAATTTCTTATATTTAAGAAGCTGAAAAAAGGCTAGTTATGAGTTACATGTACTTATAGAACTAAAAAAAAAATAAAAACAATTATTTGTTATAAGTACATATTAAGCTGAAAGAAAAAGGTTATTTAGTGTACATACATATGTTCATACATAAAATGGAAAACAAAAAAAAACAAGTTATTTGTTTTATATATAAGCTGAAAGAAAAAAATCATAGGTAACTTTCTAATATTAAATTACTCCTACAAAATATTGTTTTAAATATACTAAATAACATAATATTTATCACTTACCAAATTCGCGCTTGCTTACGCATGTCAGTGCAAAACTAAAAACTATTTTGTGCAGCAGCATTTTTCGTTGTTATACATTTTTATGTATACCCAAAATTCATCTCTTTTCACAAAAAACAACAGAATCACTCTCTGAGCGAGCGTGAGCATTGAGCGGTACAAATTTGACAGAGAGAGCGCTCTCTTTTACCATTTTATCCTATACCGCGGCAGTTCTTTTTTTAACCATTCAAAAACTAGTTACGTTCAGAGTAGTTGAGGCCACTTATATGACACCGAATTCCTGCAGGGTTAAAGCAGTGGTCGGCAAAATATACAAATGCATTTTTTTTTTCAAGGATTAAAGCAGGTCGGAAATATACATATGCATTTTTTTGCGCTTGTATTGAACATTTTCTGCCGCTGTGACGTGTTTCGACGCTGACGTCGCAAAGCAACAGATACGAAGTTGCTTGTGCATGACTTCGGCTCTTGCTTAGAGAGCGTGCTTGCTTTTTGGCTTTGGTGCCTGTTTGGCAGAAAACACAAAATCAGTCTATGTTTAGTTGGCTACAAGCTTAGATCGCGCCGCTCATTTTTCCATTCCTCTTTGATCATTTGTTCCTTTTTAAAATCAATAATTTGCGTAGCGCGATCTTAGCTTGTAGCAAATTAAACATAAACTGATTCAAGGAAACAAACAAAAATTGTATCTGTTGCTCGCACCCGATGCGCGTAAACAACCCTCCTCACGTGCAGTCGCAACAAACCTAAAAATTGGTAATATTTGTTAGAGCCTTCGGCGGGAGTATGCTACCTGTAGTAAATATACCTTGAAACTGATTTTGTGTTTTTTGCCACACAGCACCAAAGCCACGGCATACTAATGCTGGAGTGCTTTAGCATTGTGAGAGCAAGCACGCGCTCTAAGCAAGAGCCGAAGTCATGCACAAGCAACTTCGTGTCTGTTGCTTTGCAACCATGGTAGAATAAACAAGGTAAGCTATTCCCGAAAAATTTTCGCAACTCAAACCTTATTTTAGTTTCGTTGATATTTTACACGAGAAAGGTTGTTTCTGCGCATAGTTTTTCAGCATTTACCGTAATTTTGTGCAGTGGTAAAAAATAAGCCACTCTAGTTGCAACCATCAGCACAAAATAAAATTTTAAATATGCTTGCCTACGCACAACAACAGCAATGGGGGTGGTTTCACTCTCTCACTTTTTCGCTCAGACTAAAAATAAGGTTTCAGTGCAGTGAATAGCTTACCTGTATAATTCTACCATGCTTTGCAACAAGAGCATAGCAACGCCAGAGAATTTGCTGAGAGTAGTTCAGTACAAAAACACGCACACATGCATGTGTTTTGTGTACAACACAGTACGTGTAAACTCCAATCCCATGGGATTGGGCCCCCTCTGCCGCCTAAAATGTGAACTTTTGGGTATACCTCCGAATACAAAATAAAATTTTAAATTCAATTTTAAACTTTTTCTGCCTTGAAAATTTTTATGTACGGCTTATAGATTTCGAGATAAATGGGCTCAAACATATATCAAAATAACAGAAAACCCTACGGGGGAGGAGGTCTCCAAATTGGTTTTAGACTTTTTGGATGGTCCTTAATACATTAAGCAAGAGAAATTCCAGTGTGCAATTTTTTCCGGGTCAAAACCTATTTTTACTGTACTATAAGTAGTGCGAATAGAACTAAATCAATAGTAATTCCTCTACGCTGAGCGCGTAAGAAAGCAGCATAAAAAGAAATAGAGAAAGAAAAGAATTAGATAATGTAACTGTCGTGCAATGCAGCTTGGCTTCGTTGTTCGTGCAACTCTCACCTCCCCCGCGCCAACTTCTACATCGTTCTTAGCGCAGCGCGATCTGATTTTGTAGCCAACCACCAAACAACACCAAGGCCACGGCATTGCTGTGAGAGTAACAAAAAGTGAGAGAGAGGGAAGCAAGCAAAAAAACGAGCTGGCACACAAGCTAATGCATGCACACTGGGACTTATGTTTCATGACTGGCGTCGCCTAAGTTTGTGTTTTCATTGAAATTAATTAATTAATTTCACTCACTTTTTATATATTCATATATTGCTTCCATTTCGAAATCCATTAAAAGAGTAATTACCTAATTTTTTTTCGACGGGATCTTCCTCGTTGAAACTTTCTTTGCTTTGGTCCCGCATTTATTTTATATTATGCACAACACCTTGATAACAAAAACGCGTCTGCACTTGTCGGTGTCAGCATAAAAAGAAATAGAGAGAGAATTAGACAATGTAACTGTCATGCAATGCTGCTTGACTTTGTTGTTCGTGCAACTCTCACCTTCCCCGCGCCTACTTCTAAATCGTTCTTTGCGCAGCGCGATCTTATTTTGTAGCCAACCACTAAACAACACCATTGCTGTGTGAGTAACAAAAAGTGAGAGAGAGGGAAGCAATAGGGTGGAGTGATAGTGTATGAAACAAATTTTTTTTAATTTTTTTAATGGAATAGCAATACAAAGTTGCCTTTTAATGAGTAAATTCAGCATACAAAAGATTGTTTACTTGTCTTAATGTTATGAGGTGCCCCAACCCAATTGTAAATTAGAAAAATACTAAATTTTTAAAAACATTGATCTAATTTTGAATGATAGTATTTTTCTAGATTTCCTGTCCCTTATAAAACAAACTACATTGTGATACGTTAAATAAAAGCCTGATTAGTAGTATTAATGTTTTTAATCAAGAAAAATTTAAAAATATACATTATCAAGAAATGAAAAAAATCAGAAATAAGTAGATTATTTGGTATTAAATTGTTTTTTTGTTTCAAAATTAGGTGTTTGCTGCCGTGATAATAGTCTTGCCCTTATGAAACCGTCTCGTTTTTTTTTCTCCACAAACTGCACTTGAAGCTTCAGTCACCAATTTGAACAGCGCTCTACGGCTTGGGTATGGCACGGAAAATCTTTAATATTCTGACATGTAGTCAAACCGTTTTTGACAATCTCTTTCAAGGCTTCATCAGATAAATTGGAAGTCAGAGGTGGCCAGTATCTTACAGTCTTTCCACGAATTAGTCGGTATAATCTACACGAAATTTAAAGCAGGCACTTTAAATGTTCGAAGCCCTAGAGTATTCTCTGCTTTTGCTTTTAAAATTCGCTGATATGCTAGTTTACGTATGATTTCTCTGTCGTCTCCAAGCATAGCAATTAGAATATTTTCTGGGTGACCAAAATATCCATTTCGTTGGATTACCTTATCAAGGATTTTCTTCAAAGGCGCATTCAAATATCGAGTTAGGGTAATTGTTTGCCACAGGTGCTTAGCTCCGTTTGTACTTGAAGGATAACATTTTATTGTGAAAGTGGCTAAAATCACTAAATTTTCTTCGGGGTCTGTTTTAGTAGCATATAATCTTAAGATTCTATTCGCTGCAGTGAGCCATCTATATTGGTTAAGTGGTCCAGTAATATTAGCTAGATTGGGAGAAAAAATGCCAGTGCTGATAGCTGTCATCACATCGTAAAGATATTTTTGGTCGGTGCTCAAGTCATTTCTAGCGACTTCAGTAATATGCAGGGAATGGTGGTAAAATGAACAAGTGGCATTGATTCACATTTTTGTAATTCAGATCCAATAAGGCCGAAAATTTAAGCCCTATAGTTTTTCCATCCAAATGCAATAAAAGATGTCGCAGTGGTAACTCATTCGAATGTAACTGGCAGACAAACCATTGTAATGGTTTGTTAAGTTCTTCTTCCATAAAACGAATAACACCTCCTTTGAAACCTGTATTCACGACTGTACCATCGCAACCAAAAACAACTATTTCATCCAATTCCACCGATTTTGTTCTCAAATAATTTATTATGGTACTTTCAATGCCTTTAGCAGTTCCCAACACACACGTAACATGCCCGAAATGATCACTTCCTGGCTCTGATAAAATCAAATAATGGTCTTCTGTTACTCTTTTTCTATAAAATTTGCCTTCCTTCTGAATACTAACCAAAGTCTTTTTTGCCATCAAAATAAATTCCGCGTATACCTTTATTGAGATCTGCATCGTGTAATGCTGATCTGACTTTCGTTCTTTCTCGGCGCTATTATTGCTTGAACTGGTGCTTTCGGTTTTTAAGTCATCAGGCAAAGAACGAGAACAAGACGGTTGGTTAGGATCCATTATCTCTTTGTTACGCAGTTATTCTTTTTCTTGTCTTTTTAATTTTTTCATATTTTTTACAATCGCAACCAAATCTACAGCGCCTATCATCATTTTTCTTTTAGTTCTTTGATCAAGTAAAAAATATACTTCTTCCTTGGCAACACGACTGTCTTTTGAGCAATTACACTCTGAGATTACTTTGCATTTGCAACAGCAAACATCAAATAACCGTTGGGACTCAGTAACAAATTCATTTTTTTTCTCTTGATATTTCTTGTTCGTTTGACGGCCTTGATAAGGTTTTAGTAAGCTTCTATATTTGTCATGGTAAGATCGAATAAGTTGTAGTACTCTCATAAAGCTGACATTAGGAAGCGACGCTTTTCGCCAGATATCTAAAATTTCCGTAGCCATCTTTGGGATATATCATGAACCGTCGGCTTATGTTCTGCTCCCGACAATTAGACGTTGGTGTTTTTTGACAAAATTTTGCGAATTTCTCTAAAGTTCATGATGTTGGGGGCACCTCTAAATTTATCATGTGCAAAATAAAATTTTGTATGTATATTTGTGAACAATAACAGCAACTTTTCATAGGTATTCCGAAACGAATATGAAAAAAATTTTTTCACTCCACCCTAGGAAGCAAGCAAAAATACGAGCTGGCACACAAGCTAATGGCACTTGTATGTATGTATATCGCTGTGTTGTGTTCACGCAATGCATTCAAAAACAATTCTTTCGTTTACACACATACACATGGGCTGCGTGCTTTAGCTGACCAGCCGCGGCCGCTTTACTCCCTTCTCTTTACCATGACCACAGTTGGCTCTCTCAACAAGAAGCGAAGCCATGACTCATGACCACCAACACAACGTCAACGTCGCAATGCGAAAGAGAAAATCAAAAGCAGCTAACGTTTTTTTCGTTTAACTAAATTTCAAAGTTACTCCCATAGAAATTCACATTCATTCGTTCACGCATTATTCATTCACGCATTGATTCATGCCCAAAAATACACAATGCCCAACAATGCCCAAAAATGCATAATGCCACCTAAAAAGTTTTACTTCAAAAAAAACTTACAAAATGCACAGCAAGACAGATAAAAAAAATTGTTTTTGCCCACCCGTATGCTTTCTCGCTCTCGCTACAGTAGCAAAGGGATGTTTTCTCTTGCTCAGATGCACACATTTTCTTATGGATGCGTATAATATATTTTGATTATTTAAAATTTTGTATGTACACTTTTTTTTACTTACATTAGCCTGTAAAAGGAAATGGAAAATAAAATTTATTTTATTTAGAGCCAAACGATGTTTTCACTTCGAGCTTCCAGCAGAGAATGAACTAAAAAATTATTTTTCTCAGCTTAACACATTCTGAAACAAATTTAAAGGGAATACTTATTTTTCACAGATTACTTTGTTTCAAAAATTGTGTATTCGATTTTTATAAAGCAGTTTTACAAGCAAACCAGCCCTGTTCACGTAATTGTTTGGTAACACCATATGGCATTAAGCTATCGATGCCTTTTAAAACATAGCAACGAATTATATAAAGTTAAATATATTTTCCTTTATATATAAATTAATGTAGTTTATTAATATTAAAACAAAAATTCCTGATAGCATGTAGTAATATATTATACCCTATACTAAAAAGTACAAATTAATATTTGCTTAAAAGTGAACACCGGAAAAACCATAAGAGTTTTTATGATTATTTGTTTTTTAATAAGAAAGTATTGGAACGCGTTTAAGTGAAATTGTTATAATATATTGCAAACAGAAACAAACGATAGCGAAAAATGTGTGGACGCTCGCATGTAATGGTAATCGACAACTAACTTATGCTAAATCCAAACTTTATCTCTTAAGTCTAGCTTAAACTACCACGGCGAAGCGGGGCGAACTCGCAAAGAGCGACGAAAGCTTTATTGGCACCCGCTCCGCCCTACTCTCACTTACACTAGACTTCATAAAAATTACAATATCTGATTACTTAAAACAAAACAAGCGATTTGCGCCAACACCGGCCCCGTTGAAAGGCTGAAGATGCCTTTAAATAATTGCAATGGCGCAAAAAATGGGGACATCGAAATGAGCGTTTCCTAGTCATGAAGATGCTGAATATGTTATGACCGGTTGCAACTGTCCTGGAATTACTGCCTTTGCACGTGATCCTGTGGCCATTTTCGTCAACAATGTTTTGAAGTTGGTGATGTAGGTCAGCAATGCCTCAAGCAATTCATACTCTTCTGGTCCGGAGTACAAATTGCAAGAGGTGGAATCCGAGAATCTTGGAAAAGTCATTAGAAGAGTGTTAGTAAAATCGATATTGTGTTCCAAATGAACCGCTTTGGACGCAAACATTTTATCTTGTGCAATCGATTTGAATAGAGGCTGGCCAATAACTCTAAAAACCTTTTTGATGAGGCCAACCCCATAAACGCCCCATGTTGAGAATGGGCGGAGCGCTCGGAGCTGTTTTGCTGGCAAATTTTCCATCATTTGCGGCAGCAGGCGAGGTTTGCATGTATAGCAACGGATGCAATATCGCGCTGTCCGATGACAGACCTCTTGAGGGTTGCAAAAGAATAAGCGCTCTCCGAAAATGCTCACGAGGGCTCTAAGGCCAGAATTAGAATTTCTTTTGTGAAGGTATTTGACGTAGCTTCGACCAAATTGGGAGCATTTTGTCAGTGATGAAAGACGTTTCTCATCATTTGTAATAGGAGCGTTGAAAAGTCTGCACCTTACTCGCAACAACGAAAATAAAATATGCATAGTTATGTATTGTGTTAGAGACTGCAAACTCAGACCCGTTAGTAAGGCGCTCTTACGAACCCTCTCAATTTTTCTCGAAATTTTAAAGCTTGAAACATTCTAACGATTCTTTCAAATGCTTTCTTGCGCTCTAATGCCGTAGAATAAACGTTAAGATTGAAAGATTTGTCTGCAAGAAGATGAGCGACACACATCTCAAGCCTGGAAAATGTGTTCATCTTGAGGGGCGCTACTTTTGATTTCGATATGAGCAACGAAATACGAAAACCTTCTGCAGTGCTGGTTGAATCTGACTCTGAACTCGTTATCGGCTTGACTGTGCTTTTGGATGCGGAGATGTCAGAACTGTTCAAGTGCCACTTTGCTAACTCGAACTCTGCATTCAGCAAAGTCTGATTCGCTTCAGACTTAATTGTCTTCAGCTTCTCGACGCACTCAGCACCAGTCGACGTAGTATCCAAGTTAAAACTATGCCGGATAACGTCAGTAGGTTTTGGGTGGGATGCCTTAAGAATAGCACTCAGCTTTGTTAAACACCGTGAAGCGAGAAATGGAATAGGCGCAGTGCCGTAAGTGTTGGTGTTTAACCTTAAATTCTTCGCAGAGTCAGATGAATGTCTGTAAAATCTTCCTAACGGCAATTCTTGCATATTCTCAGAGGAATTTTTCTCACATATCTGTTGCTCTACAACAGCCAACTTAGTTGGAGGTGGCAACTCTTTAACTGGGCAAAACTTCTGCAATAGCTTATCAATCGAGGTCAAGTGCTTTTTATGACGACTCTGATTGATAGCAATATCTTTACTGGGAGTTCTACTTGAATCGTATCTTCCAGATACAATCCAACCAAGACAAGTGTTTTGCAGGATTGGACAGTTGGGGCCTTGCTTAATTTGCCCAACAGATAGGAGTTCGAAAAAGGTTTCGGCACCTATGAGCATGTCAATTTTCTGCGGCTTATAAAAATATGGGTCAGCCAATTGCAAATTCTGGGGTATGTTCCAGCCAGTTACATTAACTGGTTCATTCGGCTGGTATCCATAAATAGAGTCGAGAATGCATAAATCGATAGTAAACTCACTGCAATTGACTTGCGACTTCACCACTGTTTTTATCTTTTTCTTAACTTGGACATTGGATTCACCAATTCCAAGTAAGCTGATGGACGACTCATCTCTACGCAGTTGCAACTTTTGAGCAAGTTCTTCCGTTACAAGGTTAATTTGTGAACCGGAATCGAGAAGTGCTCGAGCCAAAACATATTCACCAGATATTGTTTTGACACTTACGATGGATGTTGCCAGGATCACTTTATCCGAAGCAGTCGCATGCATAACATATGATGTCGATGGTTGATCCTGAGCGGAGTGAATCGGTGGTGGTAACGCTCGACTTCCATTTACGACAGAGTAAACATGTAGCAATGAATGGTGAGAATGATTGCATACACGACACCGGCTACCATGGCATTTGGTAACTGTGTGACCCGTCCGAAGGCAATTGATGCACAGGGGAGCTGTTTTTGCGAACTCGAACCGCTGTTGCACAGTTAGTGCAGAAAATGCGTCACATCTATTAATAATGTGCTCTTCGGAATTACAATATTGACATCTCTGGGTCTTTCTGTCGGTATAAGGCTGAGGCGCAGAACACGAAAATCAGCTACGATTATGTTGGGTTACAGCTTTGGAGTTAAATCTAACGACATCACTTGTCGCTTTCGCCGATTCAGCAGCCGATAAATGTTGGTATCGGCGATTTAACGCTGTTTCACAATCTGTCCACAATGGAATGCGGGAATAATCGAGCTGTTCTTCCCATTTTTGCTTAGTTATGGGGTCAACTTTGCTCATGACTAGGTGGATTAATATGGCGTTTGAGATTTTTCGATCGTCAGCAATCGAAAGTAACGACCCATAAATAGCAGAGGTCGTATCAATCAGGCACCTCAACGAAGCTGCTGAGGGCTGAGAAATTTTGGGCAGGCTAAAAAGAGCGGAAATATTTTCCGTGAAAATGAGACAATCATTGTCATAAACTCTTTTAGGGCGGCAAGGGCTTTGCTATAATTTTCTCCTGTTACTTGGAATGCTCTTACGGTTCCTAGGGCTTCACCGGAGAGACACGATTTCAAATAATCAAACTTCTCGATGCTGGGTATAGATTTGTCATTATCAACAAGAGTCTCAAACAAGCCAATAAAATTCTTAAACTATGAGTATTTACCACTGAACTGTGGTAGAGCTAACAAAGGCAGGCGAGCATGTGAGGGAGTTGCTATGGTCACTGACTGACTGTCTAACTTGGCCTTTGACTTTAAGTCAGAAATTAGGGACACAAGTTGACCTTTGGTTTCCACACACAGATCTTCCAGTTCATCTCTGTAGTCGTCATCAGCATCAATTGCTTCAATGCGACTCTGATACGCATAAGCATTATCTATGTGTGTATTTATAAGCTCTTGCCTACAATTTAATTCTCCTAGATTTTTTGGAATTAAATTCTCTGTTAGTTAGAGAATTAAGGGGAGCGCACACACAGTTAGTGCAAACGGCTGTTAAAAATAATATGCCGGACCAACTTAGTGTAGGGGAGTGAATCTCTTATACTACAGCTAAGCTTAAGCGCGCCAACGAAAGAGATAACAACAACAACAGCACTGCAGCAGCCGTTATAAGCGACAACGAAAGAGAGGCTTATGCAGATGCTATTGCTGATGTGTATGTACGAATAGGCGCTTAAGCTTTGCAGCTGTAAGGTGTACAATGCGAGCGAAAGTTTAGTGGGCGACAAAGTAAACGAGCAGCTGACTAAAATTTTGCAATTAGCAATTAATTGTAAATTATAAGTCAGTGCTGCCGAAGAGAAATGCAACTTTAAATGTTTAAGTGCAGCACGCAAATATTAAAAAAAACAAATGAAACCAATGTAATGCAATATTACAGTATATTATGCTGATGTTTTGCTAATGTAAATTTATTTATTTAATTAAACAAAAATCGCACAATTGCGAAAAAGGCGGTTCAAATGGTTAGTAAATACTTGTATGCAATTAATAATTTCAAACGCTCTACTGTTACATATGTGCCAAGAATTGACAGCGTTGTGCTCATAAGTAATAGCACCAACTATACCAAATGTTTTATTAAAATTTGGGCTTTCAATTTTTAGCACAGTACCTTATGTTCTCGGTGTGGATATTGTGTTCCAGCTACTACTTTCCTTTTGCATCCGATGTAAGGAAGTTCTGGTGCTGGGGTATAACTCAGTCTGCCCCAGGGCCAACTTACAACTAATTTGTAAATTTGCTGAGACACTGGGCAGCGTAGGGGGCCTAGAAACTGTCCTCGCCGTACCTACATACATACATACGTACCTTTACTCCTCACTTAGTGTAGTTTGTGTGTGTGCTGGCGTGCTCTCAGCACGATTAACCGACAGCAAGATCTTTGTGGACTACGTCGCTGAGCGAGGCTCTCGCGACCGTATCCGTACACGAGGGGGCTGCGGGCGTAGCCCACGCTTACCTACAGCGTGTTCGTCACAAACTGTACCACTTGAGCGAGGCTCTTTAGGGCTGCGTTTGTGCACGAACGGAAAGTAGCGGGGTGCGTTGTGGTGGCGGGCGAGGCTCACGCGTACCTACAACAGGGCCTGCGTATGCACAACACCAGAGAGGCGAGGCCTGCTCGGTTTCTCGTACACGCGCGGCAGGAAAGGGGAGAATAGCGAAACGACACTAACACACTCACATATACAGCGGCGTTCTGCTTCTCATGCGCGTCTTGCGTACGGCACCAAATATTTGATATATTAAAACACTTGCGGTTTCGATTCACTTTATAATTTTATTCAGTTTAATTCCCTTTTCTTAATCCCCACAACCGCAGCCTAACCTTTACCAATTTTCATCCTAACCTTTTCTCGATCTCACCTCAACCTTTTCCTTAGTCTTCGTTTTACTCTGTCTTGCTATGCCGCTGCACGTCTGTGTGCTTTGCTGTCTCAAATCTCACCCCTCGTGTTCTATTTCTCAATCGCCCACGCCGGCTCGTACCACAGCCTGCCGATATCCCTCTATCGTTTTGCCGATCGAAGGCTATCGGCAGCCTGGGTTGGCAGCCCGACGTGGCGATGTTTAAGCGATTTCTACTCATCGATATCTCTAGTTTCTTTATTTTCTAACACTTAATCTAATACCAAACTTATAACTAGTAACCGAAAAATTCATATATTCAACTTATATCTAAATAGTAATGGAAACCTTACATCTAAAAATAATAAATCCATATATTCAACTTATATCTAAATAATAATGAAAACCTTACGTCTAGTAACAAATATAATTAATTAAATGAGGCGGAGCTTAGAAGCTTCGTCACACCGAGTAGGGCATCCATCAGTGGTAGCAGTGAAAAGGCGGCAACATTAGGCGTTATTTTCTATTTTAGCGCGGCAGACGCGAGTTATTTATTTATTTTTATTTTGAATTTAAATAATTCGCGAGCACGATCAAATATTGCACAAAATTCTAATTTGTTAACAAATTTTAATAAAATCGTGTATTAAAATTAATAATTTGGTGGTTGCTTTTAGATTTTGTAGTTGTAAATTTTTGCACTTTGTCACTTTGTATTTTTGTTGTATGTATTGTAAATTGTATATGTATATAAATTATAAAACAAACACTTAAACTTGTCCCTGCTCGGACGCCATGAAAAACCATAAGAGTTTTTATGATTACATATTTGTTTTTTAATAAGAAAGTATTGGAACGCGTTTAAGTGAAATTGTTATAATATATTGCAAACAGAAACAAACGATAGCGAAAAATGTGTGGACGCTCGCATGTAATGGTAATCGACAACTAACTTATGCTAAATCCAAACTTTATCTCTTAAGTCTAGCTTAAACTACCACGGCGAAGCGGGGCGAACTCGCAAAGAGCGACGAAAGCTTTATTGGCACCCGCTCCGCCCTACTCTCACTTACACTAGACTTCATAAAAATTACAATATCTGATTACTTAAAACAAAACAATCGATTTGCGCCAACAGGCCCAATAATTTTCTGGGTATACGCGAAACAAGTTACTATGACATTAAAAAATTTTTTGTTTTGCTATGAAATTTAAAAAATCTTTATTCGGTGCTATAATATAAATTTAAATACTATTACTTTTAATCCTTCCAGCGAATCAAGAATAATTAATAAAATTATTATTTATTTATATATATATTCATTTAAATATATTTTACAATAATATATTCAATAACTACAGTACTAGCAATGCCCACGCACAGCAAAATATATAAATAGTCCAATAGTGTATTAAAATTAAAACTGTGTAAATCTCATGTAGCATGGAAAACAAACTCCTTAAAGAAATGTTTTATATATTATTTAATATCCATTGTTAGCTAGTGTTTTAAATGTATGTATATCTAATAAAATTTAATAATCACAAAGAAAATTGATTACAGTCGCTCGTGCATTTCTTCCTTCTTCTAAAAAATCATTCAATAAAAAATTGTATTTTCTTCCAATCCAATTTGCACAACTGTAATAAGTGGAACACGCAATGAATTTTTTTTATAAAGTGCTTATAATTCACAAGCAGTTTAAGCATTACATACTGTAAATATTATTATTAAGTAGTCTGGACTTTTTGATATTGTACGTATTTTCAAGTTTGTATGTATTATTAATTTTTTTGTGATTTTGCGTAATTTTGGCGACGTTGGCTGTAAAGCTGAGCTCGATATTCGATTTTGGAGTCGATTTTTCGATCGATTCTCAAAAAGAAATCGATTAATCGCACTAAAACGGTAGGCGCTAGCAAGTTTAAGCCGCACATAATTACAGACATGAAAACCTATATACAAAAAGAATATTTATACAAAATTCACTCAAACTCATTTCCATATTTCATAATAACGGAAACAAAAATTCAAAACTTAAAAGAAAACGAATAATTCATTTGATTCAAAATTTAATAAAAGAAAACATAATGATTAAGAAACAATTCATTTGATTTAAGACTCAAAACTTAATTAGAGAAACATAAAAAATAAGTAACAATTCTTTTGATTTCTTTGAGATCTAAAAATAAAACTAGTTTTTAGCAAAATGTATCCTCAACATTTTTTACTCGTATCCATAGTAAATGGTCAGCTAAAACCCAAAATTCTTTTTTTTTCTCTTCATATCTGTTTATTAGACAATAAGTAAATTTATTAAATATTAAAACCCAAAATGAGCTCCACAAATTTTTTAATGCAATAAAAAATAATAAAAAAAATTAATAAAAAAATTTTTAAATTGAACAACCGAGTATTTTAATTATTAAAGAAAACAAGTCCATGTACAAATTCCAGCGACAAACGATCAAAATTTCAGCAACCCATACAAGCAGCAATAGCAAAAATTCACGTGCAGTACAAGCACGCGTTAGAAGTAAAACTTTTTTCACCCAACTTATTTTTCTACGCTGTTTTTTTTTCTTTAGTTTAGCCGTCTTAACATTACTTTGGAGTTCAAACGGTGTCTTAACAATCAATTATATATTATAATAATAATGAAAGTGAAGGAATTCTCGTTCCAGAGAGATATCTGACATATGTGATGTCAATTTTTGTTAAATGTATAGAAAAAATATAGAACACGTCAAATTATAATTTCTATGCATATTTTATTTTTTCTGATGTAGCATTTTCACAGTTTTATATTAAAGGTGTTGGATTAACTAATATTTTGTAGTTAATTGTTTTTATACAAACGAAATGAAACGAACGTTTTTCGGCGTTCTCAACAAGAGCCGAAGTCATGACCACCAACACAACGTCAGCGTCAATTCATCAATGCGAAAAAGAAAATCAAAACAAACGCACCAAGGCACGGCATTGCCGTGAGAGTAACAAAAAGTGAGAGAGGAGAGAGAAGCAAATAAAAATACGAGCTGGCACACAAGCTAATGGCAAACACTGGCACTTGTATGTATGTATGTCACTGTGTTGTATTCACGCAATGCATGCAAAAACAATTCTTTTTTTCATGGTACGGGATGACTTTAAAGCAGTGGTCGGCAAAATATACATATGCATTTTTTTTGCGCTTGTATTGAACATTTTCTGCCGCTGTGACGTGTTTCGACGCTGACGTCGCAAAGCAACAGATACGAAGTTGCTTGTGCATGACTTCGGCTCTTGCTTAGAGAGCGTGCTTGCTTTTTGGCTTTGGTGCCTGTTTGGCAGAAAACACAAAATCAGTCTATGTTTAGTTGGCTACAAGCTTAGATCGCGCCGCTCATTTTTACATTCCTCTTTGAACATTTGTTCCTTTTTAAAATCAATAATTTGCGTAGCGCGATCTTAGCTTGTAGCAAATTTAACAAACTGATTCAAGGAAACAAACAATAATTGTATCTGTTGCTCGCACCCGATGCGCGTAAACAACCCTCCTCACGTGCAGTCGAAACGAACCTAAAAATTGGTAATATTTGTTAGAGCCTTCGGCGGGAGTATGCTACCTGTAGTAAATATACCTTGAAACTGATTTTGTGTTTTTTGCCACACAGCACCAAAGCCACGGCATACTAATGCTGGAGTGCTTTAGCATTGTGAGAGCAAGCACGCGCTCTAAGCAAGAGCCGAAGTCATGCACAAGCAACTTCGTGTCTGTTGCTTTGCAACCATGGTAGAATAAACAAGGTAAGCTATTCCCGAAAAATTTTCGCAATTCAAACCTTATTTTAGTTTCGTTGATATTTTACACGAGAAAGGTTATTTCTGCGCATAGTTTTTCAGCATTTACCGTAATTTTGTGCAGTGGTAAAAAATAAGCCACTATTGTTGCAACCATCAGCACAAAATAAAATTTTAAATATGCTTGCCTACGCACAACAACAGCAATGGGGGTGGTTTCAATCTCTCACTTTTTCGCTCAGACTAAAAATAAGGTTTCAGTGCAGTGAATAGCTTACCTGTATAATTCTACCATGCTTTGCAACAAGAGCGTAGCAACGCCAGAGAATTTGCTGAGAGTAGTTCAGTACAAAAATCACGCACACATGCATGTGTTTTGTGTACAAAACACGTGTACGTGTAAACTCCAATCCCATGGGATTGGGCCCCCTCTGACGCCTAAAATGTGAACTTTTGGGTATACCTCCGAATACAAAAAAAAATTTTAAATTCAATTTTAAACTTTTTCTGCCTTGGAAATTTTTATGTACGGCTTATAGATTTCGAGATAAATGGGCTCAAACATATCTCAAAATAACGGAAAACTCTACGGGGGAGGAGGTCTCCAAATTGGTTTTAGACTTTTTGGATGGTCCTTAATACATTAAGCAAGAGAAATTCCAGTGTGCAATTTTTTCCGGGTCAAAACCTATATTTACTGTACTATAAGTAGTGCGAATAGAACTAAATCAATAGTACTTCCTCTACGCTGAGCGAGTAAAAAAGCAGCATAAAAAGAAATAGAGAAAGAAAAGAATTAGATAATGTAACTGTCGTGCAATGCAGCTTGGCTTCGTTGTTCGTGCAACTCTCACCTCCCCCGCGCCAACTTCTACATCGTTCTTAGCGCAGCGCGATCTTATTTTGTAGCCAACCACCAAACAACACCAAGGCCACGGCATTGCTGTGAGAGTAACAAAAAGTGAGAGAGAGGGAAGCAAGCAAAAATACGAGCTGGCACACAAGCTAATGCATGCACACTGGGACTTGTGTTTCATGACTGGCGTCGCCTAAGTTTGTGTTTTTTTATTGAAATGAATTAATTGATTTCACTCACTTTTTATATATTCATATATTGCTTCCATTTCGAAATCCATTAAAAGAGTAATTACCTAATTTTTTTCGACGGGATCTTCCTCGTTGAAACTTTCTTTGCTTTGGTCCCGCATTTATTTTATATTATGCACAACACCTTGATAACAAAAACGCGTCTGCACTTGTCGGTGTCAGCATAAAAAGAAATAGAGAGAGAATTAGACTATGTAACTGTCGTGCAATGCAGCTTGGCTTCGTTGTTCGTGCAACTCTCACCTCTCCCCGCGCCTACTTCTACATCGTTCTTAGCGCAGCGCGATCTTATTTTGTAGCCAACCACTAAACAACACCAAGGCCACGGCATTGCTGTGAGAGTAACAAAAAGTGAGAGAGAGGGAAGCAAGCAAAAAATACGAGCTGGCACACAAGCTAATCAAGCACTGGCACTTGTATGTATGTATGTCGCTGTGTTGTGTTCACGCAATGCATACAAAAACAATTCTTTCGTTTACACACATACACATGTGCTGCGTGCTTTAGCTGACCAGCCGCGGCCGCTTTACTCCCTTCTCTTTACCATGACCACAGTAGGCTCTCTCAACAAGAAGCGAAGCCATGACTCATGACCACCAACACAACGTCAACGTCGCAATGCGAAAGAGAAAATCAAAAGCAGCTAATGTTTTTTTCGTAAAGTGCTTATAATTCACAAGCAGTTTAAGCATTACATACTGTAAATATTATTATTAAGTAGTCTGGACTTTTTTGATATTGTACGTATTTTCAAGTTTGTATGTATTATTAATTTTTTTGGTATTTTGCGTAATTTTGGCGACGTTGGCTGTATAGCTGAGCTCGATATTCGATTTTGGAGTCGATTTTTTCGATCGATTCTCAAAAAGAAGTCGATTAATCGCACTAAAACGGTAGGCGCTAGCAAGTTTAAGCCGCACATAATTACAGACATGAAAACCTTGTAAGGAAGTTCTGGTGCTGGGGTATAACTCAGTCTGCCCCAGGGCCAACTTACAACTAATTTGTAAATTTGCTGAGACACTGGGCAGCGTAGGGGGCCTAGAAACTGTCCTCGCCGTACCTGCATACATACATACGTACCTTTACTCCTCACTTAGTGCAGTTTGTGTGTGTGCTGGGCTGTTGCTGTGGCTGGCACGCTCTCAGCTCGTTTACCAAAAGCACGATCGTTGCGGAGAATGGCAGGAGGGCGTCGTGGTGGCGGGCGAGGCTCACGCGTACCTACGACAGTGCCAGCGTATGCACAACACCAGAGAGGCGAAGCCTGCTCGGTTTCTTATACACACGCGGCAGGAAAGGGGAGAAAAGCGAAAGGCGCTTATACGCGCAGCCACGGCGACACTCTGTTATATCATGCGTCTCGCACATGACATTAAATATTTAATTAAATGAAGACGTTTATTACTTCTATTCACGTTATAACTTTTATTCAATGGTTTTATTCTTTACACTTAGTTTCGTTTTCTTTCTCTTAATAAATCCCGCAACCGTTTCACCTAACCTCTACTCCTTCTTTCTTTTCACCATAACCTCCTTTTACTCCCTCTTATCACTCGGCTTTCTCTATCCCCTTCACTATTCTGTCGCGCTGTACGTCTGCACACTATGCCGTCCAAAAACCAACTCCCCGTGTTTCATTTTCAATCGCCGACGCCGGCTCGTACCGCAGCCCGCCGACATCCGTCTATCGTTATTGCCGATCGACGGCTATCGGCAGCCTGGGTTGGCAGCCCGAAGTGGCGATGTATAGGCGATCTTCTACTCATCGATATCTTTAGTTTCTTCATTCTCTAACACTTAATCTAACTATATACTAAACTTACGGCTAAGGAACTAAAGAAAATACCAAATTCAACTTACAGCTAGGAAACTAAAAAGCAAAACAATTCAAACTGTAATAATAAACTAAAGATCATCTTGTTCATATTTATGCACAGGGGCTTTGCAATATTTTAGTCCTATCTGTGACGGGGCTAAATAGCTTCGTCACAACCTATATACAAAAAAGAATATTTATACAAAATTCACTCAAATTCATTTCCATATTTCATAATAAGGGAAACAAAAATTCAAAACTTAAAAGTAAACGAAAAATTCATTTGATTAAAAATTTAATAAAAGAAAACATAATGATTAAGAAACAATTCATTTGATTTAAGACTCAAAACTTAATTAGAGAAACATAAAAAATAAGTAACAATTCTTTTGATTTCTTTGAGATCTAAAAATAAAACTAGTTTTTAGAAAAATGTATCCTCAACATTTTTTACTCGTATCCATAGTAAAATGGCCAGCTAAAACCCAAAATTCTTTTGTTTTCTCTTCATATCTGTTTATTAGACAATAAGTAAATTTATTAAATATTAAAACCCAAAATGAGCTCCACAAATTTTTTAATGCAATAAAAAATAATAAAAAAAAAATTAATAAAAAAATTTTTAGATTGAACAACCGAGTATTTTAATTATTAAAGAAAACAAGTCCATGTACAAATTCCAGCGACAAACGATCAAAATTTCAGCAACCCATACAAGCAGCAATAGCAAAAATTCACGTGCAGTACAAGCACGCGTTAGAAGTAAAACTTTTTTCACCCAACTTATTTTTCTACGCTGTTTTTTTTTTCTTTAGTTTAGCCGTCTTAACATTACTTTGGAGTTCAAACGGTGTCTTAACAATCAATTATATATTATAATAATAATGAAAGTGAAGGAATTCTCGTTCCAGAGAGATATCTGACATATGTGATGTCAATTTTTGTTAAATGTATAGAAAAAATATAGAACACGTCAAATTATAATTTCTATGCATATTTTATTTTTTCTGATGTAGCATTTTCACAGTTTTATATTAAAGGTGTTGGATTAACTAATATTTTGTAGTTAATTGTTTTTATACAAACGAAATGAAACGAACGTTTTTCGGCGTTCTCAACAAGAGCCGAAGTCATGACCACCAACACAACGTCAGCGTCAATTCATCAATGCGAAAAAGAAAATCAAAACAAACGCACCAAGGCACGGCATTGCCGTGAGAGTAACAAAAAGTGAGAGAGGAGAGAGAAGCAAATAAAAATACGAGCTGGCACACAAGCTAATGGCAAACACTGGCACTTGTATGTATGTATGTATGTCGCTGTGTTGTATTCACGCAATGCATACAAAAACAATTCTTTTTTTTCATGGTACGGGATGACTTTAAAGCAGTGGTCGGCAAAATATACATATGCATTTTTTTTTTGCGCTTGTGTTGAACATTTTCTGCCGCTGTGACGTGTTTCGACGCTGACGTCGCAAAGCAACAGATACGAAGTTGCTTGTGCATGACTTCGGCTCTTGCTTAGAGAGCGTGCTTGCTTTTTGGCTTTGGTGCCTGTTTGGCAGAAAACACAAAATCAGTCTATGTTTAGTTGGCTACAAGCTTAGATCGCGCCGCTCATTTTTACATTCCGCTTTGAACATTTGTTCCTTTTTAAAATCAATAATTTGCGTAGCGCGATCTTAGCTTGTAGCAAATTAAACATAAACTGATTCAAGGAAACAAACAAAAATCGTATCTGTTGCTCGCACCCGATGCGCGTAAACAACCCTCCTCACGTGCAGTCGCAACGAACCTAAAAATTGGTAATATTCGTTAGAGCCTTCGGCGGGAGTATGCTACCTGTAGTAAATATACCTTGAAACTGATTTTGTGTTTTTTGCCACACAGCACCAAAGCCACGGCATACTAATGCTGGAGTGCTTTAGCATTGTGAGAGCAAGCACGCGCTCTAAGCAAGAGCCGAAGTCATGCACAAGCAACTTCGTGTCTGTTGCTTTGCAACCATGGTAGAATAAACAAGGTAAGCTATTCCCGAAAATTTTTCGCAACTCAAACCTTATTTTAGTTTCGTTGATATTTTACACGAGAAAGGTTGTTTCTGCGCATAGTTTTTCAGCATTTACCGTAATTTTGTGCAGTGGTAAAAAATAAGCCACTCTAGTTGCAACCATCAGCACAAAATAAAATTTTAAATATGCTTGCCTACGCACAACAACAGCAATGGGGGTGGTTTCACTCTCTCACTTTTTCGCTCAGACTGAAAATAAGGTTTCAGTGCAGTGAATAGCTTACCTGTATAATTCTACCATGCTTTGCAACAAGAGCATAGCAACGCCAGAGAATTTGCTGAGAGTAGTTCAGTACAAAAATCACGCACACATGCATGTTTTTTGTGTACAACACAGTACGCGTAAACTCCAATCCCATGGGATTGGGCCCCCTCTGCCGCCTAAAATGTGAACTTTTGGGTATACCTCCGAATACAAAATAAAATTTTAAATTCAATTTTAAACTTTTTCTGCCTTGGAAATTTTTATGTACGGTTTATAGATTTCGAGATAAATGGGCTCAAACATATCTCAAAATAACGGAAAACCCTACGGGGAGGAGGTCTCCAAATTGGTTTTAGACTTTTTGGATGGTCCTTAATACATTAAGCAAGAGAAATTCCAGTGTGCAATTTTTTCCGGGTCAAAACCTATTTTTACTGTACTATAAGTAGTGCGAATAGAACTAAATCAATAGTAATTCCTCTACGCTGAGCGCGTAAGAAAGCAGCATAAAAAGAAATAGAGAAAGAAAAGAATTAGACAATGTAACTGTCGTGCAATGCTGCTTGGCTTCGTTGTTCGTGAAACTCTCACCTCCCCCGCGCCAACTTCTACATCGTTCTTAGCGCAGCGCGATCTTATTTTGTAGCAAACCACCAAACAACACCAAGGCCACGGCATTGCTGTGAGAGTAACAAAAAGTGAGAGAGAGGGAAGCAAGCAAAAATACGAGCTGGCACACAAGCTAATCAAGCACTGGCACTTGTATGTATGTATGTCGCTGTGTTGTGTTCACGCAATGCATACAAAAACAATTCTTTCGTTTACACACATACACATGTGCTGCGTGCTTTAGCTGACCAGCCGCGGCCGCTTTACTCCCTTCTCTTTACCATGACCACAGTTGGCTCTCTCAACAAGAAGCGAAGCCATGACTCATGACCACCAACACAACGTCAACGTCGCAATGCGAAAGAGAAAATCAAAAGCAGCTAATGTTTTTTTCGTAAAGTGCTTATAATTCACAAGCAGTTTAAGCATTACATACTGTAAATATTATTATTAAGTAGTCTGGACTTTTTTGATATTGTACGTATTTTCAAGTTTGTATGTATTATTAATTTTTTTGGTATTTTGCGTAATTTTGGCGACGTTGGCTGTAAAGCTGAGCTCGATATTCGATTTTGGAGTCGATTTTTTCGATCGATTCTCAAAAAGAAGTCGATTAATCGCACTAAAACGGTAGGCGCTAGCAAGTTAAAGCCGCACATAATTACAGACATGAAAACCTATATACAAAAAAGAATATTTATACAAAATTCACTCAACTTCATTTCCATATTTCATAATAAGGGAAACAAAAATTCAAAACTTAAAAGTAAACGAATAATTCATTTGATTAAAAATTTAATAAGAGAAAACATAATGATTAAGAAACAATTCATTTGATTTAAGACTCAAAACTTAATTAGAGAAACATAAAAAATAAGTAACAATTCTTTTGATTTCTTTGAGATCTAAAAATAAAACTAGTTTTTAGAAAAATGTATCCTCAACATTTTTTACTCGTATCCATAGTAAAATGGCCAGCTAAAACCCAAAATTCTTTTGTTTCTCTTCATATCTGTTTATTAGACAATAAGTAAATTTATTAAATATTAAAACCCAAAATGAGCTCCACAAATTTTTTAATGCAATAAAAAATAATAAAAAAAAAATTAATAAAAAAATTTTTAGATTGAACAACCGAGTATTTTAATTATTAAAGAAAACAAGTCCATGTACAAATTCCAGCGACAAACGATCAAAATTTCAGCAACCCATACAAGCAGCAATAGCAAAAATTCACGTGCAGTACAAGCACGCGTTAGAAGTAAAACTTTTTTCACCCAACTTATTTTTCTACGCTGTTTTTTTTTTCTTCTTTAGTTTAGCCGTCTTAACATTACTTTGGAGTTCAAACGGTGTCTTAACAATCAATTATATATTATAATAATAATGAAAGTGAAGGAATTCTCGTTCCAGAGAGATATCTGACATATGTGATGTCAATTTTTGTTAAATGTATAGAAAAAATATAGAACACGTCAAATTATAATTTCTATGCATATTTTATTTTTTCTGATGTAGCATTTTCACAGTTTTATATTAAAGGTGTTGGATTAACTAATATTTTGTAGTTAATTGTTTTTATACAAACGAAATGAAACGAACGTTTTTCGGCGTTCTCAACAAGAGCCGAAGTCATGACCACCAACACAACGTCAGCGTCAATTCATCAATGCGAAAAAGAAAATCAAAACAAACGCACCAAGGCACGGCATTGCCGTGAGAGTAACAAAAAGTGAGAGAGGAGAGAGAAGCAAATAAAAATACGAGCTGGCACACAAGCTAATGGCAAACACTGGCACTTGTATGTATGTATGTATGTCGCTGTGTTGTATTCACGCAATGCATACAAAAACAATTCTTTTTTTCATGGTACGGGATGACTTTAAAGCAGTGGTCGGCAAAATAACATATGCATTTTTTTTTGCGCTTGTGTTGAACATTTTCTGCCGCTGTGACGTGTTTCGACGCTGACGTCGCAAAGCAACAGATACGAAGTTGCTTGTGCATGACTTCGGCTCTTGCTTAGAGAGCGTGCTTGCTTTTTGGCTTTGGTGCCTGTTTGGCAGAAAACACAAAATCAGTCTATGTTTAGTTGGCTACAAGCTTAGATCGCGCCGCTCATTTTTACATTCCGCTTTGAACATTTGTTCCTTTTTAAAATCAATAATTTGCGTAGCGCGATCTTAGCTTGTAGCAAATTAAACATAAACTGATTCAAGGAAACAAACAAAAATCGTATCTGTTGCTCGCACCCGATGCGCGTAAACAACCCTCCTCACGTGCAGTCGCAACGAACCTAAAAATTGGTAATATTCGTTAGAGCCTTCGGCGGGAGTATGCTACCTGTAGTAAATATACCTTGAAACTGATTTTGTGTTTTTTGCCACACAGCACCAAAGCCACGGCATACTAATGCTGGAGTGCTTTAGCATTGTGAGAGCAAGCACGCGCTCTAAGCAAGAGCCGAAGTCATGCACAAGCAACTTCGTGTCTGTTGCTTTGCAACCATGGTAGAATAAACAAGGTAAGCTATTCCCGAAAATTTTTCGCAACTCAAACCTTATTTTAGTTTCGTTGATATTTTACACGAGAAAGGTTGTTTCTGCGCATAGTTTTTCAGCATTTACCGTAATTTTGTGCAGTGGTAAAAAATAAGCCACTCTAGTTGCAACCATCAGCACAAAATAAAATTTTAAATATGCTTGCCTACGCACAACAACAGCAATGGGGGGTGGTTTCACTCTCTCACTTTTTCGCTCAGACTGAAAATAAGGTTTCAGTGCAGTGAATAGCTTACCTGTATAATTCTACCATGCTTTGCAACAAGAGCATAGCAACGCCAGAGAATTTGCTGAGAGTAGTTCAGTACAAAAATCACGCACACATGCATGTTTTCTGTGTACAACACAGTACGCGTAAACTCCAATCCCATGGGATTGGGCCCCCTCTGCCGCCTAAAATGTGAACTTTTGGGTATACCTCCGAATACAAAATAAAATTTTAAATTCAATTTTAAACTTTTTCTGCCTTGGAAATTTTTATGTACGGTTTATAGATTTCGAGATAAATGGGCTCAAACATATCTCAAAATAACGGAAAACCCTACGGGGAGGAGGTCTCCAAATTGGTTTTAGACTTTTTGGATGGTCCTTAATACATTAAGCAAGAGAAATTCCAGTGTGCAATTTTTTCCGGGTCAAAACCTATTTTTACTGTACTATAAGTAGTGCGAATAGAACTAAATCAATAGTAATTCCTCTACGCTGAGCGCGTAAGAAAGCAGCATAAAAAGAAATAGAGAAAGAAAAGAATTAGACAATGTAACTGTCGTGCAATGCTGCTTGGCTTCGTTGTTCGTGAAACTCTCACCTCCCCCGCGCCAACTTCTACATCGTTCTTAGCGCAGCGCGATCTTATTTTGTAGCAAACCACCAAACAACACCAAGGCCACGGCATTGCTGTGAGAGTAACAAAAAGTGAGAGAGAGGGAAGCAAGCAAAAATACGAGCTGGCACACAAGCTAATCAAGCACTGGCACTTGTATGTATGTATGTCGCTGTGTTGTGTTCACGCAATGCATACAAAAACAATTCTTTCGTTTACACACATACACATGTGCTGCGTGCTTTAGCTGACCAGCCGCGGCCGCTTTACTCCCTTCTCTTTACCATGACCACAGTTGGCTCTCTCAACAAGAAGCGAAGCCATGACTCATGACCACCAACACAACGTCAACGTCGCAATGCGAAAGAGAAAATCAAAAGCAGCTAATGTTTTTTTCGTAAAGTGCTTATAATTCACAAGCAGTTTAAGCATTACATACTGTAAATATTATTATTAAGTAGTCTGGACTTTTTTGATATTGTACGTATTTTCAAGTTTGTATGTATTATTAATTTTTTTGGTATTTTGCGTAATTTTGGCGACGTTGGCTGTAAAGCTGAGCTCGATATTCGATTTTGGAGTCGATTTTTTCGA
Organism: Chymomyza costata; assembly: GCA_018150985.1. Classification (NCBI taxonomy): domain Eukaryota; kingdom Metazoa; phylum Arthropoda; class Insecta; order Diptera; family Drosophilidae; genus Chymomyza; species Chymomyza costata. Next base: position 50,492 of record JAECWU010000094.1, on the reverse strand, counting down.
TCGATTCTCAAAAAGAAGTCGATTAATCGCACTAAAACGGTAGGCGCTAGCAAGTTTAAGCCGCACATAATTACAGACATGAAAACCTATATACAAAAAAGAATATTTATACAAAATTCACTCAACTTCATTTCCATATTTCATAATAAGGGAAACAAAAATTCAAAACTTAAAAGTAAACGAATAATTCATTTGATTAAAAATTTAATAAAAGAAAACATAATGATTAAGAAACAATTCATTTGATTTAAGACTCAAAACTTAATTAGAGAAACATAAAAAATAAGTAACAATTCTTTTGATTTCTTTGAGATCTAAAAATAAAACTAGTTTTTAGCAAAATGTATCCTCAACATTTTTTACTCGTATCCATAGTAAAATGGCCAGCTAAAACCCAAAATTCTTTTTTGTTTCTCTTCATATCTGTTTATTAGACAATAAGTAAATTTATTAAATATTAAAACCCAAAATGAGCTCCACAAATTTTTTAATGCAATAAAAAATATATAAAAAAAAAATTTAAAATAAAAAAAATTTTTAAATTGAACAACCGAGTATTTTAATTATTAAAGAAAACAAGTCCATGTACAAATTCCAGCGACAAACGATCAAAATTTCAGCAACCCATACTAAGCAGCAATAGCAAAAATTCACGTGCAGTACAAGCACGCGTTAGAAGTAAAACTTTTTCACCCAACTTATTTTTCTACGCTGTTTTTTTTTTTTAGTTTAGCCGTCTTAACATTACTTTGGAGTTCAAACGGTGTCTTAACAATCAATTATATATTATAATAATAATGAAAGTGAAGGAATTCTCGTTCCAGAGAGATATCTGACATATGTGATGTCAATTTTTGTTAAATGTATAGCAAAAATATAGAACACGTCAAATTATAATTTCTATGCATATTTTATTTTTTCTGATGTAGCATTTTCACAGTTTTATATTAAAGGTGTTGGATTAACTAATATTTCGTAGTTAATTGTTTTTATACAAAAATTTTTTTTTTTTTTTTTAATAATTAAAAATAAAAAAAAAAAAAAAAAAACAACAAAATTTTTTTATTAAAAAAAAAAAAAAAAAAAAAAAAAAAAAAAAAAGGGGTTTTGGGGTGGGAATAAAAAAAAAGGAGAAAAAAAAAAAAAAAAAAAAAAAAAAAAAAAATGTAAAAAAAAAAAATAATAAAAAATTTTGTTTTTTTTTTTTTTTTTTTTTTGTTTTTTTTTTTTTTAAAAAAAAAAAAAAAAAAAATTTTTTTTTTTTGGTTAGGGATGACTTTAAAGGAGGGGGCGGGAAAATATACATATAGTAACATATCCACCCAAGCCATACACGATATGTTAACCCACACTATACACACACACACAATATATGTACACTCTATCAATAATGACCCACGCAACTCATGATATTGCGACATAAGCACTGGCGACACATTTATGCTTATATCGATAGAATCAGATTACTAAGACATAAACATCAATTTCGGCTTGACGATAAACGCAGTACGTGCCTAAAGTGATGAAATCTCTAATCATTTATGACTAAGCCAAGAAGCCGCCTATGATGACGCCTAGGAGGATCATGTTCATCACGTAGACAGGAGATCATGTTCAACCTAATCATAAAGAACAAAGAACAAAGAACTGCACAGATCAGCAAAAGCAGAATTGACGCAGCAGCAACCAAACCGAGGTTTCATTAAAGATAGAGTTATAATAAGAAATCAGTTCACATTCGTACTAGTTTGAGATACGTACACACTTTGACCATATTAATAAGTAAACACATATCCTCTGTAAATCTATTGTAACGGTGACTCGCTTATTGCGCACCGAGTTTAAAGTAAATAAAGTTTTTTTTTACTTGGACTTATCGGGCGCATTTGTTATTGGCGCAGTCGGTAGGATCACAGTCAAATCTTTAAAATTTATACGGTACTGATCAGTGAAAAGGATAAAACTATACGACTAGTTTTATTCAGATCAGCGAATAGATAACGGAGTGACAAAAAGTGATCCGAAAAAAAAGAACCATCGCATTACACGCGCGATTGTTAAAAATTTTAAAACCAGAAAATCCAGTTCGGTCGGTCCCACACTTTCAAGTGGAAAACCGTAATAAAAACAAAACCAGTGAAGTTTAAGTTTGAATAAACCTTTTAAAACTTAAAGTACAAACAACAACAAAGTTATGGCGATGCCTTTAACCCTGACGGAGCTTCATCTAAATCAGGCCTTACAGCAGCTAAGGCAGGTGCCACCCTTCGATGGAACCATTGAACAGCTCAGCTCGTTCATAAATCGGATTGAATATATACAACAACTTTACCCCACGGAAGATGTGCGTCAAACCCGTGTGCTGTTTGGAGCAATTGAAGTACAGGTGATTGGAGAGGCCCAACGTGTCACACAGATGGCCCAAGCGAACACCTGGTCAGATCTGAAGGAAGCGCTAATCGGAGAGTTCATCAACCATACACCATATGAGGAGTTGCTGAGACAACTTTATACCACACGTTACGCAGGAAGTCTACGTAAGTTCACCGAAGAATTAGAATATAAAACATTTACAATTAGCAATAAGCTAGCATTAGAAAACAATGCAACAAACAATATAGTTTATAAGAACGCAATGAAAAATACAGTTAAAGATGTCATAGTGAGAAAACTCCCAGATCGATTATTTATGACACTGGCAAAATATGACATCTCAACCGTATCAAATTTGAAAAGGGTAGCTCAACAGGAGGGCTTATACGAAAATAATATACAAGAAAAACTTAAAGTTCCAGTAGTGAATGGTTATGGAAATAATCGCCGTAACCCGGTGAATCCAAATCAGAACTACAGAACTAATTATTCACAACCTCAACAAAACTTGTTTCCCCAAAATAATTTCCAAAGAAATTCGCACGCCCAAAATAATTTCCAAAGACATAATACAGATCGAGGATTGTATAATGAGTTTAGACAATCGTTGATTAACGGCAGAACCCAAAATCCTTTAAACCATTTAAACCAAGTAAACCAAAACCCACATTCTTTACGAAATCAGCCTATTAAAAGACAACGCGAGAGTGACAGCAACCAAATTAAGATGGACGTAAATTTTCATCAAGCTGCCTCGGAACCCGAAAATGTAGTCCCTATATAAAGGTTACATTAAATAATAGAATAATAAAAGGTATGGTAGATTCAGGATCATCGATCAACATAATGAAAATAAACTTACTTAATACCCCAATTACCGAAGAAAATGTTAGAGTTAACACCATGAATGGTCCAGTTGAATTAAAAGAAAGCGTTAAATTACGTCCGAGTAGAATTTGTCCGTCCGAGCAAAAATTTTATTTGTACGACTTTTCAGAAAATTATGATATCCTGTTAGGAAGAGAATACCTCGAAGCAACCAATGCATTGATAAGTTACCAAGATAAAACAGTAACCATGGGAGGTAGAATATTTAGAATTCACGATGATGAAGAAATTGAAGAGGACGAGACCGCACCAGAGTGCCTAGATCCACCTCTTACAGACGACGAATCGTTCAACTTTGCGATTTGCAACGAATTAAAAGAAAACAACGAGCTAAGATTAGAGCATTTAAACGAAGAAGAAAAGGAAAGCTTAAAGAAGGTCCTATTTGAGTTTCGCGATATTCAGTACAAAGAAGGTGAAAATTTGACCTTTACCAGTACAATTAAACACGCGATTAACACCAAACATGAGGAACCAGTCTATCGTAAACCATATAAATACGCACAAGTATTCGACGAGGAAGTAAATAAGCAAATCAGTGAAATGATAGAACAGGGAATAATTCGCAAGTCGAAATCACCTTACTGTTCACCCATACACATGGTATCAAAGAAGCTGGATGCTTCCGGAATTCAAAAGTATAGACTAGTAGTCGATTATCGCAGACTAAATGAATTAACAATAAAAGATAAATTTCCCACCCCAAGGATGGACGAAATATTAGACAAGTTAGGCAAATGCCAATACTTTACCACAATCGACTTAGCAAAGGGATTTCACCAGATACAGATGGAATCAAGCTCAATCGCTAAAACAGCATTTTCGACAAAACATGGACATTACGAATATACCCGTATGCCATTTGGATTAACCAATGCCCCCGCTACTTTCCAAAGATGTATGAACAACCTCTTGGAGGAACTCATATATAAAGATTGTTTAGTGTATTTAGACGACATTATAATTTTTTCCACTTCATTGGAGGAACACATGTTGTCATTAAAAAGAGTATTTTTAAAATTGAGACAAGCAAACTTAAAGTTGCAAATGAATAAATGCGAGTTTATGAGAAGAGAAACAGAATTCTTAGGTCACATAGTAACAACCGAAGGTATAAAGCCAAATCCAAAGAAGATTAGTGCCATAGTTGGATTCCCAATACCAAAGACAACCAAACAGATTAAATCATTTCTGGGACTTTGTGGATTTTACCGAAAATTTATACCTGACTTCGCGAACATAGCTAAACCTATGACCCTCAAACTCAAGAAGGGAGCAATAATTAAAATAACAGACGAAAAATATGTCGAAGCCTTTGAAAAACTGAAAATACTTATAACATCAGATCCAATTCTGATATACCCCGATTTTAATAAACCATTTTCCCTAACGACAGACGCGAGTAATATGGCTATAGGCGCCGTCTTATCACAAGACCACAAACCTATTTGTTACGCCAGCAGAACATTAAACGAGCACGAGACAAACTATGCGGCTATAGAAAAAGAATTACTAGCTATAGTTTGGGCAACCAAATATTTTCGATCATACCTGTTCGGAAGAACATTTGAAATATTAAGCGACCATAAACCTTTGGTTTGGTTAAATAATATCAAGGAACCAAATATGAAACTACAGAGATGGAAAATTAAGTTAAATGAGTTCGACTACACAATCAAGTATTTACCAGGAAAAGAGAATCATGTGGCAGATGCATTGTCAAGAGTAAGGGTAGAAGAAAACCTACTGGGAGAAGTTTGCGACAGCGCAAACGCAACTGTTCATAGCGCACAGGAAGACAATCTAAATCATATCTCGATCACCGAAAGACCCATCAACTATTACAACAGACAGATAGAATTGATTAAGTCAGATGAAGACAAAGTCGTTACAACTAACTATTTTCATAAAATAAACATTAAAATTATGTATAAAGAAATGACAATAATATACGCCAAAGAATTGATTAAAGAGTATCTTTGTACCAAAAGGAGTGTAATCTACTTTCATGATGAAGCGGATTATCCATTGTTTCAGGAGGCCTATTTGAAAATCATTGGATTTAATAGCCCAACTAAATTACTAAAAACAAGTATCAAATTGATCGATATACAGACTTATGCGGAATTTAAGGAAACGATTTTAAAAAGACATAGAGAACTTTTACACCCCGGAATAGAAAAAACCATTAACTGGTTTAAAGAAAAATTCTATTACCCCGATTATCAGAAGTTGATCCAGAATATTATCAACGAATGTGAGATTTGCAACATTGCAAAAACCGAACATAGGAACACAAAGTTAACTTTCGAAATAACCCCCGAAATACAAAATATCAGAGAACGCTACGTAATGGATTTCTACCTAGTGGGAAATCAACAATTTCTGTCTTGCATAGACATTTATTCAAAGTTCGCATCCCTTATCGAAGTAAAGAGCAGGGATTGGCTTGAAACAAAACGAGCTATAATGAAAATTTTCAACGAAATGGGAAAACCACAGGAAATAAAAGCAGATAAAGATTCAGCCTTTATGTGTGCAGCATTGCAGGCTTGGCTTGTTTCAGAAGGAGTACGTATACAAATAACTACAAGTAAGAATGGTGTATCTGACGTAGAACGACTCCACAAAACAATAAATGAAAAACTGAGAATAATAACAAGTGAACCAGATCCAGAAAACAATTACACAAAGTTTGAACTAATATTGTATACCTATAATCACAAAACTAAACATAACTCTACCAACAGAACCCCAGCTGACATATTCATTTATGCAGGCACACCAGAGTATGACACACAAGCAAATAAAACAAAACAAATAACAAAGTTGAATGAAAACCGTAAAGAATTCGAAGTCAATACAGATTTCAGGCAATCACCATTGGTGAAAAACAAAACAACGAACCCGTTTAGGAAAACAGGTAGAATTAAGAAATTGGACGAAAAACATTTCGAAGAGACTAACAGAGGGAGAAAAATAATCCACTATAAGTCAAAATTCAAAAAGAAGAAGATTATTAATAAGAGTAAATATAATAATTCCAGAATTGAAAACAACCGGCTTCCTGAGCAACCTGATTAGGATGCTTATCTGTTTGACAACATTGGCCATTGCAGGCGCACAGAACATTGAAATTAACCCCATCAAATCGCAAAACGGATACCTTATATTTAAAACCGGATCATTAGATTTCCCCACTAATTACGAATACCATTATATGTCTATTAACATCACCAAAACAGAAGAAATTTATCATAAGCTTTTAGTAAGCGCACAAGAATTTAAAGACGTCATTCAAGTGAAGTATTTAACTGATAAATTGAGAAGAGAGATAGGTGGTTTGAAGATCGTAAAGCGCAACAAAAGGGAAATTAAGGTGACAAAAATAATTAAACGCAATGAGAGAGGTTTAATAAATATAGTGGGAAAAGCATGCAAGTATCTGTTCGGAACACTGAACCAAGACGACAGGGAAGATTTGGAGAAACACATAGATAACTTAGCAGCAAATAGCATCCAAGCAAACGAATTGAATATGGTCATAGACGTCGTAAACAACGGACTCGATTTGATAAATAAACTAAATAAAGACAAAGAAAGAAGCCAACGGTTAGAAATTTTAACGTTTAACATTCAGCATTTTACTGAATATATAGAAGATATCGAAATGGGTATGCAGTTGACAAGATTGGGAATATTTAACCCAAAGCTATTAAAACAAGATTGTTTGAGGCACGTGAATTCCGAAAAGTTGTTAAATATAAAAACCTCAACTTGGATAAAGTTGGACACTAATGAAGTGCTAATAATTTCGCATATTCCCAGAGAAACTGTTAAACTACCCATATTCGAAATAATACCTTACCCCGATAAGAATAATAATCTGTTAACAGAAAACGTTTATAATAAATACTTTTTGCACGAGGGTAAATTATATAATAAGGAAAATAAAGAAATCGTATTTGATGAGTGCATAAAGGGAATATTAAAGCAAAAAACCACCGAATGTAAATTTACTAAAACCTATAAGAATTATCAAATTAATTATATAGAGCCAAATATCCTACTGACATGGAATTTGCCAGAAACAAAAATATACCAAAATTGTATTGATAAAGAAATTACAGTCAAAGACAATAATATTATAAAAATCTATAACTGTTCACTCCAATTGAATGAGTTCTCATTATCAAACACTATGTTAGATTATACACAGAACGTTTACGTTAGCAATAACATAACACGTCTAGAACCTTTATCTTTAATACAAACAAAAGAAATTTTAAAAGAGCACAAAATACAAAACAATATATTCCAAATAATTACTGTAACCACACTCACAATTACACTATTAAGTATAACATTGTATCTAATTTTTAAGTTTAAAAAGATACCAAGAAATCTAATTGTAAAATATGTAAAACCTAAAGACGAAGTGGTCATTGGTTCATTAGAAGAAAACAATGTAATAAGCGAGCCTAATCCAATATTGTACCCTAAACTATAAAAACCTGGGGACAGGCTTAATGCAAAGGTTGGGGGAGTAACATATCCACCCAAGCCATACACGATATGTTAACCCACACTATACACACACACACAATATATGTACACTCTATCAATAATGACCCACGCAACTCATGATATTGCGACATAAGCACTGGCGACACATTTATGCTTATATCGATAGAATCAGATTACCAAAGACATAAACATCAATTTCGGCTTGACGATAAACGCAGTACGTGCCTAAAGTGATGAAATCTCTAATCATTTATGACTAAGCCAAGAAGCCGCCTATGATGACGCCTAGGAGGATCATGTTCATCACGTAGACAGGATCATGTTCAACTTAATCATAAAGAACAAAGAACAAAGAACTGCACAGATCAGCAAAAGCAGAATTGACGCAGCAGCAACCAAACCGAGGTTTCATTAAAGATAGAGTTATAATAAGAAATCAGTTCACATTCGTACTAGTTTGAGATACGTACACACTTTGACCATATTTAAGTAAACACATATCCTCTGTAAATCTATTGTAACGGTGACTCGCTTATTGCGCACCGAGTTTAAAGTAAATAAAGTTTTTTTACTTTGGGTGTTTTGGTTTTTTTTTTTTTTTTTTTGTTTTTTTTTGGTTTTTTTTTTTTGTTTTTGTGTGTTTGTTGGTTGTTGCCGTAATTAATTTAGTAGATGTTTTGTTTTTGGTTTTTTTGTGTTTTTTTTTTTGAGGGGGTTGGGTTTTTTTTTTGGTGGTGGGTGGGTGTTAAAAAGAAAAATAAGTTTTTTTTTAATTTGGTTTAAAGTTTGGTTGGGGGGGTTTTTTTTTTTTTTTTTTTTTTTTTTTTTTTTTTTTTTAATATAATTATTTTTTTTAGTTGGCTTTTTTTTTTTTGTAATTTTAAAAAAAAATTTTAAATTAAAAAAAAAAAAAATTTTTTTTTTTTCTCGCCCCCGATGCGCAAAAAAAACCCTCCTCACGTGCAGTCGCAACAAACCTAAAAATTGGTAATATTTGTTAGAGCCTTTGGCGGGAGTATGCTACCTGTAGTAAATATACCTTGAAACTGATTTTGTGTTTTTTGCCACACAGCACCAAAGCCACGGCATACTAATGCTGGAGTGCTTTAGCATTGTGAGAGCAAGCACGCGCTCTAAGCAAGAGCCGAAGTCATGCACAAGCAACTTCGTATCTGTTGCTTTGCAACCATGGTAGAATAAACAAGGTAAGCTATTCCCGAAAAATTTTCGCAATTCAAACCTTATTTTAGTTTCGTTGATATTTTACACGAGAAAGGTTATTTCTGCGCATAGTTTTTCAGCATTTACCGTAATTTTGTGCAGTGGTAAAAAATAAGCCACTCTAGTTGCAACCATCAGCACAAAATAAAATTTTAAATATGCTTGCCTACGCACAACAGCAATGGGGGTGGTTTCACTCTCTCACTTTTTCGCTCAGACTAAAAATAAGGTTTCAGTGCAGTGAATAGCTTACCTGTATAATTCTACCATGCTTTGCAACAAGAGCATAGCAACGCCAGAGAATTTGCTGAGAGTAGTTCAGTACAAAAATCACGCACACATGCATGTGTTTTGTGTACAAAACACGTGTACGTGTAAACTCCAATCCCATGGGATTGGGCCCCCTCTGCCGCCTAAAATGTGAACTTTTGGATATACCTCCCAATACAAAAAAATTTTAAATTCAATTTTAAACTTTTTCTGCCTTGGAAATTTTTATGTTCGGCTTATAGATTTCGAGATAAATGGGCTCAAAATAACGGAAAACTCTACGGGGGAGGTGGTCTCCAAATTAGTTTTAGACTTTTTGGATGGTCCTTAATACATTAAGCAAGAGAAATTCCAGTGTGCAATTTTTTCCGGGTCAAAACCTATTTTTACTGTACTATAAGTAGTGCGAATAGAACTAAATCAATAGTAATTCCTCTACGCTGAGCGCGTAAGAAAGCAGCATAAAAAGAAATAGAGAAAGAAAAGAATTAGACAATGTAACTGTCGTGCAATGCTGCTTGGCTTCGTTGTTCGTGAAACTCTCACCTCCCCCGCGACAACTTCTACATCGTTCTTAGCGCAGCGCGATCTTATTTTGTAGCAAACCACCAAACAACACCAAGGCCACGGCATTGCTGTAAGAGTAACAAAAAATTAGAGAGAGGGAAGCAAGCAAAAAAACGAGCTGGCACACAAGCTAATGCATGCACACTGGGACTTGTGTTTCATGACTGGCGTCGCCTAAGTTTGTGTTTTTATTGAAATGAATTAATTAATTTCACTCACTTTTTATATATTCATATATTGCTTCCATTTCGAAATCCATTAAAAGAGTAATTACCTAATTTTTTTTCGACGGGATCTTCCTCGTTGAAACTTTCTTTGCTTTGGTCCCGCATTTATTTTATATTATGCACAACACCTTGATAACAAAAACGCGTCTGCACTTGTCGGTGTCAGCATAAAAAGAAATAGAGAGAGAATTAGACAATGTAACTGTCATGCAATGCTGCTTGACTTTGTTGTTCGTGCAACTCTCACCTTCCCCGCGCCTACTTCTAAATCGTTCTTTGCGCAGCGCGATCTTATTTTGTAGCCAACCACTAAACAACACCAAGGCCACGGCATTGCTGTGAGAGTAACAAAAAGTGAGAGAGAGGGAAGCAAGCAAAAAAACGAGCTGGCACACAAGCTAATGCATGCACACTGGGACTTGTGTTTCATGACTGGCGTCGCCTAAGTTTGTGTTTTTATTGAAATGAATTAATTAATTTCACTCACTTTTTATATATTCATATATTGCTTCCATTTCGAAATCCATTAAAAGAGTAATTACCTAATTTTTTTTCGACGGGATCTTCCTCGTTGAAACTTTCTTTGCTTTGGTCCCGCATTTATTTTATATTATGCACAACACCTTGATAACAAAAACGCGTCTGCACTTGTCGGTGTCAGCATAAAAAGAAATAGAGAGAGAATTAGACAATGTAACTGTCATGCAATGCTGCTTGACTTTGTTGTTCGTGCAACTCTCACCTTCCCCGCGCCTACTTCTAAATCGTTCTTTGCGCAGCGCGATCTTATTTTGTAGCCAACCACTAAACAACACCAAGGCCACGGCATTGCTGTGAGAGTAACAAAAAGTGGGAGAGAGGAAAGCAAGCAAAAAAACGAGCTGGCACACAAGCTAATGCATGCACACTGGGACTTGTGTTTCATGACTGGCGTCGCCTAAGTTTGTGTTTTTATTGAAATGAATTAATTAATTTCACTCACTTTTTATATATTCATATATTGCTTCCATTTCGAAATCCATTAAAAGAGTAATTACCTAATTTTTTTTCGACGGGATCTTCCTCGTTGATACTTTCTTTGCTTTGGTCCCTTATTTATTTTATATTATGCACAACACCTTGATAACAAAAACGCGTCTGCACTTGTCGGTGTCAGCATAAAAAGAAATAGAGAGAGAATTAGACAATGTAACTGTCATGCAATGCTGCTTGACTTTGTTGTTCGTGCAACTCTCACCTTCCCCGCGCCTACTTCTAAATCGTTCTTTGCGCAGCGCGATCTTATTTTGTAGCCAACCACTAAACAACACCAAGGCCACGGCATTGCTGTGAAAGTAACAAAAAGTGAGAGAGAGGGAAGCAAGCAAAAATACGAGCTGGCAACAAGCTAATGGCAAGCACTGGCACTTGTATGTATGTATGTCGCTGTGTTGTGTTCACGCAATGCATACAAAAACAATTTTTACACATGTGCTGCGTGCTTTAGCTGACCAGCCGCGGCCGCTTTACTCCCTTCTCTTTACCATGACCACAGTTGGCTCTCTCAACAAGAAGCGAAGCCATGACTCATGACCACCAACACAACGTCAACGTCGCAATGCGAAAGAGAAAATCAAAAGCAGCTAACGTTTTTTTCGTTTAACTAAATTTCAAAGTTACTCCCATAGAAATTCACATTCATTCGTTCACGCATTATTCATTCACGCATTGATTCATGCCCAAAAAAATGCCCAAAAATGCATAATGCCACCTAAAAAGTTTTACTTAAAAAAAACATACAAAATGCACAGCAAGACAGATAAAAAAAAATTGTTTTTGCCCACCCATATGCTTTCTCGCTCTCGCTACAGTAGCAAAGGGATGTTTTCTCTTGCTCAGATGCACACATTTTCTTATGGATGCGTATAATATATTTTGATTATTCAAAATTTTGTATGTACACTTTTTTTACTTACATTAGCCCTGTAAAAGGAAATGGAAAATAAAATTTATTTTATTTAGAGCCAAACGATGTTTTCACTTCGAGCTTCCAGCAGAGAATGAACTAAAAAATTATTTTTCTCAGCTTAACACATTCTGAAACAAATTTGAAGGGAATACTTATTTTCACAGATTACTTTGTTTCAAAAATGGTATTCGATTTTATAAAGCAGTTTTACAAGCAAACCACCCCTGTTCACGTAATTGTTTGGTAACACCATATGGCATTAAGCTATCGATGCCTTTAAAACATAGCAACGAAGTATATAAAGTTAAATATATTTTCCTTTATATATAAATTAATGTAGTTTATTAATATTAAAACAAAAATTGATACATGTAGTAATATATTATACCCTATACTAAAAAGTACAAATTAATATTTGCTTAAAAGTGAACACCGGAACAGGCCCAATAATTTTCTGGGTATACGCGAAACAAGTTACTATGACATTAAAAAATTTTTTGTTTTGCTATGAAATTTAAAAAATCTTTATTCGGTGCTATAATATAAATTTAAATACTATTACTTTTAATCCTTCCAGCGAATCAAGAATAATTAATAAAATTATTATTTATTTATATATATATTCATTTAAATATATTTTACAATAATATATTCAATAACTACAGTACTAGCAATGCCCACGCACAGCAAAATATATAAATAGTCCAATAGTGTATTAAAATTAAAACTGTGTAAATCTCATGTAGCATGGAAAACAAACTCCTTAAAAAAATGTATTATATATTATTTAATATCCATTGTTAGCTAGTGTTTTAAATGTATGTATATCTAATAAAATTTAATAATCACAAAGAAAATTGATTACAGTCGCTCGTGCATTTCTTCCTTCTTCTAAAAAATCATTCAATAAAAAATTGTATTTTCTTCCAATCCAATTTGCACAACTGTAATAAGTGGGAGCACGCAATGAATTTTTTTTCATAAAGTGCTTATAATTCACAAGCAGTTTAAGCATTACATACTGTAAATATTAATATTAAGTAGTTTGGACTTTTTGATATTGTACGTATTTTCAAGTTTGTATGTATTATTAATTTTTTGTTATTTTGCGTAATTTTGGCGACGTTGGCTGTAAAGCTGAGCTCGATATTCGATTTTGGAGTCGATTTTTCGATCGATTCTCAAAAAGAAATCGATTAATCGCACTAAAACGGTAGGCGCTAGCAAGTTTAAGCCGCACATAATTACAGACATGAAAACCTATATACAAAAAGAATATTTATACAAAATTCACTCAAATTCATTTCCATATTTCATAATAACGGAAACAAAAATTCAAAACTTAAAAGAAAACGAATAATTCATTTGATTCAAAATTTAATAAAAGAAAACATAATGATTAAGAAACAATTCATTTGATTTAAGACTCAAAACTTAATTAGAGAAACATAAAAAATAAGTAACAATTCTTTTGATTTCTTTGAGATCTAAAAATAAAACTAGTTTTTAGCAAAATTTATCCTCAACATTTTTTACTCGTATCCATAGTAAAATGGCAAGCTAAAACCCAAAATTCTTTTTTTGTTTTGGTTTTCTCTTCATATCTGTTTATTAGACAATAAGTAAATTTATTAAATATTAAAACCCAAAATGAGCTCCACAAATTTTTAAATGCAGCGGATTTCGAGATATGTATTTCGAAAACAAAAATTTGTCAAAACTAAAAAAAAAAAAATCATTTTAATAGATGCGTTGTCTAAGTGACTTTTTCTTTCTTCGTCTGCTTTCTGTTTATTTGCCGTTTTTTCGGATCGAAAAAAGTCTGCATCGTTTGTATATTTTTTTCGGATTGCAACGAATATGGGTGCGATCTTTTAAGATGGTTAAATAGATTGGAGGTGTTTCCACCGGTTTTTACAATTGTTGAGCACAAGTTACACTTAGCGGAATTACTAGTCTGGCTTACAAAAATTTCTATTCCTTTGATCGGCCTTTATTGATTGGCTTTGTTTTATTCTTCATGCCCGGCCAAATACTTATGAAACAAAAAAATTCGCGTGCAGAAGAAGCACGCGTTAGAAGTAAAACTTTTCGCCCAACTTATTTTGCTACGCTTTTTTTTATTTTGTTAGTTTAGCCGTCTTAACATTACTTTGGAGTTCAAACGGTGTCTTAACAATCAATTATTTTTTAGGCGCTCAGCGCAAAGCAAACGTTATGTTTTGCACTCCTTAGCTGAAACAAAACGTGAGAGTGACTTCAAATTTGCAAACCTGTCAATGTAAACAATGTAAATAATATATTAAAATTTGTATTTGTATTTTATTATATTACAACTGAAAATACAGTTAGCGCAATAAACATACATATGTATGTAGCTTCAATATTCATACAAAAATATCTTGAAGCATTACTTTTACTTATATTTATCACCTTCACTCTGCCAACGCATTAGTAGTACGAATAGAATAAAATCTATAGTAATTCCTCTGCGCTGAGCGCGTAAGAAAGCAGCATAAAAAGAAACAGAATTAAACAATGTAACTTTTCTTTCGTTTACACACATACACATGTGCTGCATGCTTTAGCTGAACAGTCGCGGCCGCTTTACTCTCCTCTCTTTACCATGACCACGGCTCGCTCTCTCAACAAGAGCCAAAGCCGAAGTCATGACCACCAACACAACGTCAGCGTCGCAATTCGTCAATGCGAAAGAAAAAGCAAAACACAACGCACCAAGGTCACGGCATTGCTGTGAGAGTAGCAAAAAGTGAGAGAGAGAGAGAGAAAAGCAAGCAAAAATACGCGCTGTTACACAGCGAGGAAATGCCAAACAGCTCTCCCTCGTGGGTCTTTATTTTGCTTGCAGTAGTGAAGTACATTTCAAAGTGAAAGGTTGTGCAAATGCCGTCGGCAAACGATCGTTATTGTCCTCGCGTGTTTTTGTTGAAGTTCTAATGTGGGTGGATGTTTATTTTAAACAGTGCGAACTAGCGTTCAAAGTGAAAGGTTGTGCAAGTGCCGTCGGCAAATGATCGAATTTGTCCTTGCGTGAGTTTGTTATAGTGCTCAGAATTAAAAACAATAAACAAAGATTAGTGGCCTTCGGTGTCGTAGTGGTAGCGTACTCGCTTTACCAACCGAAGGTCGGTGGTTCGATTCCCCGCAGATGCACAGGTACATTTGCCTAGCACTGGCATCGCTAGCTCAAAGACGCCATTTGCCCAAGAAAATCTCTATTAATTTAAGACACCGCCGTTCGCATCCGGCTATAAACTGTACCTACAGTCCCTACCTAGGGACCTCCTAGGTTCTAAAATCGGCATTAAAAAAATATCTTAAATTTTTATTGTAGAATACATAATATTATTAATAATAATTAATAAAAAAAATTTTAAATTGAACAACCGAGTATTTTAATTATTAAAGAAAACAAGTCCATGTACAAATTCCAGCGACAAACTCAAAATTTCAGCAACACATACAAGCAGCAATAGCAAAAATTCACGTGCAGTACAAGCACGCGTTAGAAGTAAAACTTTTTTCACCCAACTTATTTTTCTACGCTGTTTTTTTTTTTTTTAGTTTAGCCGTCTTAACATTACTTTGGAGTTCAAACGGTGTCTTAACAATCAATTATATATTATAATAATAATGAAAGTGAAGGAATTCTCGTTCCAGAGAGATATCTGACATATGTGATGTCAATTTTTGTTAAATGTATAGCAAAAAGATAGAACACGTCAAATTATAATTTCTATGCATATTTTATTTTTTCTGATGTAGCATTTTCACAGTTTTATATTAAAGGTGTTGGATTAACTAATATTTTGTAGTTAATTGTTTTTATACAAACGAAATGAAACGAACGTTTTTCGGCGTTCTCAACAAGAGCCGAAGTCATGACCACCAACACAACGTCAGCGTCAATTCATCAATGCGAAAAAGAAAATCAAAACAAACGCACCAAGGCACGGCATTGCCGTGAGAGTAACAAAAAGTGAGAGAGGAGAGAGAAGCAAATAAAAATACGAGCTGGCACACAAGCTAATGGCAAACACTGGCACTTGTATGTATGTATGTCGCTGTGTTGTATTCGCGCAATGCATACAAAAACAATTCTTTCTTTTCAAGGTACGGGATGACTTTAAAGCAGTGGTCGGCGAAATATACATATGCATTTTTTTTTGCGCTTGTATTGAACATTTTCTGCCGCTGTGACGTGTTTCGACGCTGACGTCGCAAAGCAACAGATACGAAGTTGCTTGTGCATGACTTCGGCTCTTGCTTAGAGAGCGTGCTTGCTTTTTGGCTTTGGTGCCTGTTTGGCAGAAAACACAAAATCAGTCTATGTTTAGTTGGCTACAAGCTTAGATCGCGCCGCTCATTTTTACATTCCTCTTTGAACATTTGTTCCTTTTTAAAATCAATAATTTGCGTAGCGCGACCTTAGCTTGTAGCAAATTAAACATAAACTGACTCAAGGAAACAAACAAAAATTGTATCTGTTGCTCGCACCCGATGCGCGTAAACAACCCTCCTCACGTGCAGTCGCAACGAACCTAAAAATTGGTAATATTTGTTAGAGCCTTTGGCGGGAGTATGCTACCTGTAGTAAATATACCTTGAAACTGATTTTGTGTTTTTTGCCACACAGCACCAAAGCCACGGCATACTAATGCTGGAGTGCTTTAGCATTGTGAGAGCAAGCACGCGCTCTAAGCAAGAGCCGAAGTCATGCACAAGCAACTTCGTGTCTGTTGCTTTGCAACCATGGTAGAATAAACAAGGTAAGCTATTCCCGAAAAATTTTCGCAATTCAAACCTTATTTTAGTTTCGTTGATATTTTACACGAGAAAGGTTGTTTCTGCGCATAGTTTTTCAGCATTTACCGTAATTTTGTGCAGTGGTAAAAAATAAGCCACTCTAGTTGCAACCATCAGCACAAAATAAAATTTTAAATATGCTTGCCTACGCACAACAACAGCAATGGGGGTGGTTTCACTCTCTCACTTTTTCGCTCAGACTAAAAATAAGGTTTCAGTGCAGTGAATAGCTTACCTGTATAATTCTACCATGCTTTGCAACAAGAGCATAGCAACGCCAGAGAATTTGCTGAGAGTAGTTCAGTACAAAAATCACGCACACATGCATGTGTTTTGTGTACAAAACACGTGTACGTGTAAACTCCAATCCCATGGGATTGGGCCCCCTCTGCCGCCTAAAATGTGAACTTTTGGATATACCTCCCAATACAAAAAAATTTTAAATTCAATTTTAAACTTTTTCTGCCTTGGAAATTTTTATGTTCGGCTTATAGATTTCGAGATAAATGGGCTCAAAAATAACGGAAAACCCTACGGGGGAGGAGGTCTCCAAATTGGTTTTAGACTTTTTGGATGGTCCTTAATACATTAAGCAAGAGAAATTCCAGTGTGCAATTTTTTCCGGGTCAAAACCTATTTTTACTGTACTATAAGTAGTGCGAATAGAACTAAATCAATAGTAATTCCTCTACGCTGAGCGCGTAAGAAAGCAGCATAAAAAGAAATAAAGAAAGAAAGAATTAGACAATGTAACTGTCATGCAATGCTGCTTGACTTTGTTGTTCGTGCAACTCTCACCTTCCCCGCGCCTACTTCTAAATCGTTCTTTGCGCAGCGCGATCTTATTTTGTAGCCAACCACTAAACAACACCAAGGCCACGGCATTGCTGTGAGAGTAACAAAAAGTGAAAGAGAGGGAAGCAAGCAAAAAATACGAGCTGGCACACAAGCTAATGGCAAACACTGGCACTTGTATGTATGTATGTCGCTGTGTTGTATTCGCGCAATGCATACAAAAACAATTCTTTCTTTTCAAGGTACGGGATGACTTTAAAGCAGTGGTCGGCGAAATATACTAATGCATTTTTTTTTGCGCTTGTATTGAACATTTTCTGCCGCTGTGACGTGTTTTGACGCTGACGTCGCAAAGCAACAGATACGAAGTTGCTTGTGCATGACTTCGGCTCTTGCTTAGAGAGCGTGCTTGCTTTTTGGCTTTGGTGCCTGTTTGGCAGAAAACACAAAATCAGTCTATGTTTAGTTGGCTACAAGCTTAGATCGCGCCGCTCATTTTTACATTCCTCTTTAAACATTTGTTCCTTTTTAAAATCAATAATTTGCGTAGCGCGATCTTAGTTTGTAGCAAATTTAACATAAACTGATTCAAGGAAACAAACAATAATTGTATCTGTTGCTCGCACCCGATGCGCGTAAACAACCCTCCTCACGTGCAGTCGCAACGAACCTAAAAATTGGTAATATTCGTTAGAGCCTTCGGCGGGAGTATGCTACCTGTAGTAAATATACCTTGAAACTGATTTTGTGTTTTTTGCCACACAGCACCAAAGCCACGGCATACTAATGCTGGAGTTCTTTAGCATTGTGAGAGCAAGCACGCGCTCTAAGCAAGAGCCGAAGTCATACACAAGCAACTTCGTGTCTGTTGCTTTGCAACCATGGTAGAATAAACAAGGTAAGCTATTCCCGAAAAATTTTCGCAACTCAAACCTTATTTTAGTTTCGTTGATATTTTACACGAGAAAGGTTGTTTCTGCGCATAGTTTTTCAGCATTTACCGTAATTTTGTACAGTGGTAAAAAATAAGCCACTCTAGTTGCAACCATCGGCACAAAATAAAATTTTAAATATGCTTGCCTACGCACAACAACAGCAATGGGGGTGGTTTCACTCTCTCACTTTTTCGCTCAGACTAAAAATAAGGTTTCAGTGCAGTGAATAGCTTACATGTATAATTCTACCATGCTTTGCAACAAGAGCATAGCAACGCCAGAGAATTTGCTGAGAGTAGTTCAGTACAAAAATCACGCACACATGCATGTGTTTTGTGTACAAAACACGTGTACGTGTAAACTCAATCCCATGGGATTGGGCCCCCTCTGCCGCCTAAAATGTGAACTTTTGGATATACCTCCCAATACAAAAAAATTTTAAATTCAATTTTAAACTTTTTCTGCCTTGGAAATTTTTATGTTCGGCTTATAGATTTCGAGATAAATGGGCTCAAAATATCCAAAGGAAGGAAAACTCTACGGGGGAGGAGGTCTCCAAATTGGTTTTAGACTTTTTGGATGGTCCTTAATACATTAAGCAAGAGAAATTCCAGTGTGCAATTTTTTCCGGGTCAAAACCTATTTTTACTGTACTATAAGTAGTGCGAATAGAACTAAATCAATAGTAATTCCTCTACGCTGAGCGCGTAAGAAAGCAGCATAAAAAGAAATAAAAGAGAAGAATTAGACAATGTAACTGTCATGCAATGCTGCTTGACTTTGTTGTTCGTGCAACTCTCACCTTCCCCGCGCCTACTTCTAAATCGTTCTTTGCGCAGCGCGATCTTATTTTGTAGCCAACCACTAAACAACACCAAGGCCACGGCATTGCTGTGAGAGTAACAAAAAGTGAAAGAGAGGGAAGCAAGCAAAAATACGAGCTGGCACACAAGCTAATGGCAAACACTGGCACTTGTATGTATGTATGTCGCTGTGTTGTATTCGCGCAATGCATACAAAAACAATTCTTTCTTTTCAAGGTACGGGATGACTTTAAAGCAGTGGTCGGCGAAATATACTAATGCGTTTTTTTTGCGCTTGTATTGAACATTTTCTGCCGCTGTGACGTGTTTCGACGCTGACGTCGCAAAGCAACAGATACGAAGTTGCTTGTGCATGACTTCGGCTCTTGCTTAGAGAGCGTGCTTGCTTTTTGGCTTTGGTGCCTGTTTGGCAGAAAACACAAAATCAGTCTATGTTTAGTTGGCTACAAGCTTAGATCGCGCCGCTCATTTTTACATTCCTCTTTAAACATTTGTTCCTTTTTAAAATCAATAATTTGCATAGCGCGATCTTAGCTTGTAGCAAATTTAACAAACTGATTCAAGGAAACAAACAATAATTGTATCTGTTGCTCGCACCCGATGCGCGTAAACAACCCTCCTCACGTGCAGTCGCAACGAACCTAAAAATTGGTAATATTCGTTAGAGCCTTCGGCGGGAGTATGCTACCTGTAGTAAATATACCTTGAAACTGATTTTGTGTTTTTTGCCACACAGCACCAAAGCCACGGCATACTAATGCTGGAGTTCTTTAGCATTGTGAGAGCAAGCACGCGCTCTAAGCAAGAGCCGAAGTCATACACAAGCAACTTCGTGTCTGTTGCTTTGC
This sequence comes from Chymomyza costata, assembly GCA_018150985.1. Taxonomy (NCBI): domain Eukaryota; kingdom Metazoa; phylum Arthropoda; class Insecta; order Diptera; family Drosophilidae; genus Chymomyza; species Chymomyza costata. Next base: position 30,242 of record JAECWU010000094.1, on the reverse strand, counting down.
AACCATGGTAGAATAAACAAGGTAAGCTATTCCCGAAAAATTTTCGCAACTCAAACCTTATTTTAGTTTCGTTGATATTTTACACGAGAAAGGTTGTTTCTGAGCATAGTTTTTCAGCATTTACCGTAATTTTGTGCAGTGGTAAAAAATAAGCCACTCTAGTTGCAACCATCAGCACAAAATAAAATTTTAAATATGCTTGCCTACGCACAACAACAGCAATGGGGGTGGTTTCACTCTCTCACTTTTTCGCTCAGACTAAAAATAAGGTTTCAGTGCAGTGAATAGCTTACCTGTATAATTCTACCATGCTTTGCAACAAGAGCATAGCAACGCCAGAGAATTTGCTGAGAGTAGTTCAGTACAAAAATCACGCACACATGCATGTGTTTTGTGTACAAAACACGTGTACGTGTAAACTCCAATCCCATGGGATTGGGCCCCCTCTGCCGCCTAAAATGTGAACTTTTGGGTACACCTCCGAATACAAAATAAAATTTTAAATTCAATTTTAAACTTTTTCTGCCTTGGAAATTTTTATGTAAGGCTTATAGATTTCGAGATAAATGGGCTCAAACATATCTCAAAATAAAGGAAAACCCTACGCGGGAGGAGGTCTCCAAATTGGTTTTAGACTTTTTGGATGGTCCTTAATACATTAAGCAAGAGAAATTCCAGTGTGCAATTTTTTCCGGGTCAAAACCTATTTTTACTGTACTATAAGTAGTGCGAATAGAACTAAATCAATAGTAATTCCTCTACGCTGAGCGAGTAAGAAAGCAGCATAAAAAGAAATAGAGAAAGCAAAGAATTAGATAATGTAACTGTCGTGCAATGCAGCTTGGCTTCGTTGTTCGTGCAACTCTCACCTCTCCCGCGCCTACTTCTACATCGTTCTTAGCGCAGCGCGATCTTATTTTGTAGCCAACCACTAAACAACACCAAGGCCACGGCATTGCTGTGAGAGTAACATAAAGTGAGAGAGAGGGAAGCAAGCAAAAATACGAGCTGGCACACAAGCTAATGCATGCACACTGGGACTTGTGTTTCATGACTGGCGTCGCCTAAGTTTGTGTTTTTTATTGAAATGAATTAATTGATTTCACTCACTTTTTATATATTCATATATTGCTTCCATTTCGAAATCCATTAAAAGAGTAATTACCTAATTTTTTTCGACGGGATCTTCCTCGTTGAAACTTTCTTTGCTTTGGTCCCGCATTTATTTTATATTATGCACAACACCTTGATAACAAAAACGCGTCTGCACTTGTCGGTGTCAGCATAAAAAGAAATAGAGAGAGAATTAGACAATGTAACTGTCGTGCAATGCAGCTTGGATTCGTTGTTCGTGCAACTCTCACCTCTCCCGCGCCTACTTTTACATCGTTCTTAGCGCAGCGCGATCTTATTTTGTAGCCAACCACTAAACAACACCAAGGCCACGGCATTGCTGTGAGAGTAACAAAAAGTGAGAGAGAGGGAAGCAAGCAAAAATACGAGCTGGCACACAAGCTAATGGCAAGCACTGGCACTTGTATGTATGTATGTCGCTGTGTTGTGTTCACGCAATGCATACAAAAACAATTCTTTCGTTTACACACATACACCTGTGCTGCGTGCTTTAGCTGACCAGCCGCGGCCGCTTTACTCCCTTCTCTTTACCATGACCACAGTTGGCTCTCTCAACAAGAAGCGAAGCCATGACTCATGACCACCATTACAACGTCAACGTCGCAATGCGAAAGAGAAAATCAAAAGCAGCTAACGTTTTTTTCGTAAAGTGCTTATAGTTCACAAGCAGTTTAAGCATTACATACTGTAAATATTATTATTAAGTAGTCTGGACTTTTTTGATATTGTACGTATTTTCAAGTTTGTATGTATTATTAATTTTTTGGTATTTTGCGTAATTTTGGCGACGTTGGCTGTAAAGCTGAGCTCGATATTCGATTTTGGAGTCGATTTTTCGATCGATTCTCAAAAAGAAATCGATTAATCGCACTAAAACGGTAGGCGCTAGCAAGTTTAAGCCGCACAAAATTACAGATATGAAAACCTATATACAAAAAAGAATATTTATACAAAATACACTCAAATTCATTTCCATATTTCATAATAAGGGAAACAAAAATTCAAAACTTAAAAGTAAACGAATAATTCATTTGATTAAAAATTTAATAAAAGAAAACATAATGATTAAGAAACAATTCATTTGATTTAAGACTCAAAACTTAATTAGAGAAACATAAAAATAAGTAACAATTCTTTTGATTTCTTTGAGATCTAAAAATAAAACTAGTTTTTAGCAAAATGTATCCTCAACATTTTTTACTCGTATCCATAGTAAAATGGCCAGCTAAAACCCAAAATTCTTTTGTTTCTCTTCATATCTGTTTATTAGACAATAAGTAAATTTATTAAATATTAAAACCCAAAATGAGCTCCACAAATTTTTTAATGCAATAAAAAAATAATAAAAAAAAATTAATAAAAAAATTTTTAAATTGAACAACCGAGTATTTTAATTATTAAAGAAAACAAGTCCATGTACAAATTCCAGCGACAAACGATCAAAATTTCAGCAACCCATACAAGCAGCAATAGCAAAAATTCACGTGCAGTACAAGCACGCGTTAGAAGTAAAACTTTTTTCACCCAACTTATTTTTCTACGCCGAAGTCATGACCACCAACACAACGTCAGCGTCAATTCATCAATGCGAAAAAGAAAATCAAAACAAACGTACCAAGGCACGGCATTGCCGTGAGAGTAACAAAAAGTGAGAGAGGAGAGAGAAGCAAATAAAAATACGAACTGGCACACAAGCTAATGGCAAACACTGGCACTTGTATGTATGTATGTCGCTGTGTTGTATTCGCGCAATGCATACAAAAACAATTCTTTCTTTTCAAGGTACGGGATGACTTTAAGGCAGTGGTCGGCGAAATATACATATGCATTTTTTTTTGCGCTTGTATTGAACATTTTCTGCCGCTGTGACGTGTTTCGTCGCTGACGTCGCAAAGCAACAGATACGAAGTTGCTTGTGCATGACTTCGGCACTTGCTTAGAGAGCGTGCTTGCTTTTTGGCTTTGGTGCCTGTTTGGCAGAAAACACAAAATCAGTCTATGTTTAGTTGGCTACAAGCTTAGATCGCGCCGCTCATTTTTACATTCCTCTTTGAACATTTGTTCCTTTTTAAAATCAATAATTTGCGTAGCGCGACCTTAGCTTGTAGCAAATTAAACATAAACTGACTCAAGGAAACAAACAAAAATTGTATCTGTTGCTCGCACCCGATGCGCGTAAACAACCCTCCTCACGTGCAGTCGCAACGAACCTAAAAATTGGTAATATTTGTTAGAGCCTTTGGCGGGAGTATGCTACCTGTAGTAAATATACCTTGAAACTGATTTTGTGTTTTTTGCCACACAGCACCAAAGCCACGGCATACTAATGCTGGAGTGCTTTAGCATTGTGAGAGCAAGCACGCGCTCTAAGCAAGAGCCGAAGTCATGCACAAGCAACTTCGTGTCTGTTGCTTTGCAACCATGGTAGAATAAACAAGGTAAGCTATTCCCGAAAAATTTTCGCAATTCAAACCTTATTTTAGTTTCGTTGATATTTTACACGAGAAAGGTTATTTCTGCGCATAGTTTTTCAGCATTTACCGTAATTTTGTGCAGTGGTAAAAAATAAGCCACTCTAGTTGCAACCATCAGCACAAAATAAAATTTTAAATATGCTTGCCTACGCACAACAACAGCAATGGGGGTGGTTTCACTCTCTCACTTTTTCGCTCAGACTAAAAATAAGGTTTCAGTGCAGTGAATAGCTTACATGTATAATTCTACCATGCTTTGCAACAAGAGCATAGCAACGCCAGAGAATTTGCTGAGAGTAGTTCAGTACAAAAATCACGCACACATGCATGTGTTTTGTGTACAAAACACGTGTACGTGTAAACTCCAATCCCATGGGATTGGGCCCCCTCTGCCGCCAATTTTAAACTTTTTCTGCCTTGGAAATTTTTATGTTCGGCTTATAGATTTCGAGATAAATGGGCTCAAAATAACGGAAAACTCTACGGGGGAGGAGGTCTCCAAATTGGTTTTAGACTTTTTGGATGGTCCTTAAAACATTAAGCAAGAGAAATTCCAGTGTGCAATTTTTTCCGGGTCAAAACCTATTTTTACTGTACTATAAGTAGTGCGAATAGAACTAAATCAATAGTAATTCCTCTACGCTGAGCGCGTAAGAAAGCAGCATAAAAAGAAATAAAGAGAGAATTAGACAATGTAACTGTCATGCAATGCTGCTTGACTTTGTTGTTCGTGCAACTCTCACCTTCCCCGCGCCTACTTCTAAATTGTTCTTTGCGCAGCGCGATCTTATTTTGTAGCCAACCACTAAACAACACCAAGGCCACGGCATTGCTGTGAGAGTAACAAAAAGTGAAAGAGAGGGAAGCAAGCAAAAATACGAGCTGGCACACAAGCTAATGGCAAACACTGGCACTTGTATGTATGTATGTCGCTGTGTTGTATTCGCGCAATGCATACAAAAACAATTCTTTCTTTTCAAGGTACGGGATGACTTTAAAGCAGTGGTCGGCGAAATATACTAATGCATTTTTTTGCGCTTGTATTGAACATTTTCTGCCGCTGTGACGTGTTTCGACGCTGACGTCGCAAAGCAACAGATACGAAGTTGCTTGTGCATGACTTCGGCTCTTGCTTAGAGAGCGTGCTTGCTTTTTGGCTTTGGTGCCTGTTTGGCAGAAAACACAAAATCAGTCTATGTTTAGTTGGCTACAAGCTTAGATCGCGCCGCTCATTTTTACATTCCTCTTTGAACATTTGTTCCTTTTTAAAATCAATAATTTGCGTAGCGCGATCTTAGCTTGTAGCAAATTTAACAAACTGATTCAAGGAAACAAACAATAATTGTATCTGTTGCTCGCACCCGATGCGCGTAAACAACCCTCCTCACGTGCAGTCCAAACGAACCTAAAAATTGGTAATATTCGTTAGAGCCTTCGGCGGGAGTATGCTACCTGTAGTAAATATACCTTGAAACTGATTTTGTGTTTTTGCCACACAGCACCAAAGCCACGGCATACTAATGCTGGAGTTCTTTAGCATTGTGAGAGCAAGCACGCGCTCTAAGCAAGAGCCGAAGTCATACACAAGCAACTTCGTGTCTGTTGCTTTGCAACCATGGTAGAATAAACAAGGTAAGCTATTCCCGAAAATTTTTCGCAACTCAAACCTTATTTTAGTTTCGTTGATATTTTACACGAGAAAGGTTGTTTCTGTGCATAGTTTTTCAGCATTTACCGTAATTTTGTGCAGTGGTAAAAAATAAGCCACTCTAGTTGCAACCATCAGCACAAAATAAAATTTTAAATATGCTTGCCTACGCACAACAACAGCAATGGGGGTGGTTTCACTCTCTCACTTTTTTCGCTCAGACTGAAAATAAGGTTTCAGTGCAGTGAATAGCTTACCTGTATAATTCTACCATGCTTTGCAACAAGAGCATAGCAACGCCAGAGAATTTGCTGAGAGTAGTTCAGTACAAAAATCACGCACACATGCATGTTTTTGTGTACAACACAGTACGTGTAAACTCCAATCCCATGGGATTGGGCCCCCTCTGCCGCCTAAAATGTGAACTTTTGGGTATACCTCCGAATACAAAATAAAATTTTAAATTCAATTTTAAACTTTTTCTGCCTTGGAAATTTTTATGTACGGCTTATAGATTTCGAGATAAATGGGCTCAAACATATCTCAAAATAACGGAAAACCCTACGGGGGAGGAGGTCTCCAAATTGGTTTTAGACTTTTTGGATGGTCCTTAATACATTAAGCAAGAGAAATTCCAGTGTGCAATTTTTTCCGGGTCAAAACCTATTTTTACTGTACTATAAGTAGTGCGAATAGAACTAAATCAATAGTAATTCCTCTACGCTGAGCGCGTAAGAAAGCAGCATAAAAAGAAATAGAGAAAGAAAAGAATTAGACAATGTAACTTTCGTGAAATGCTGCTTGGCTTCGTTGTTCGTGAAACTCTCACCTCCCCCGCGCCAACTTCTACATCGTTCTTAGCGCAGCGCGATCTTATTTTGTAGCAAACCACCAAACAACACCAAGGCCACGGCATTGCTGTGAGAGTAACAAAAAGTGAGAGAGAGGGAAGCAAGCAAAAATACGAGCTGGCACACAAGCTAATGCATGCACTGGCACTTGTATGTATGTATGTCGCTGTGTTGTGTTCACGCAATGCATACAAAAACAATTCTTTCGTTTACACACATACACATGTGCTGCGTGCTTTAGCTGACCAGCCGCGGCCGCTTTACTCCCTTCTCTTTACAATGACCACAGTTGGCTCTCTCAACAAGAAGCGAAGCCATGACTCATGACCACCAACACAACGTCAACGTCGCAATGCGAAAGAGAAAATCAAAAGCAGCTAATGTTTTTTTTCGTAAAGTGCTTATAATTCACAAGCAGTTTAAGCATTACATACTGTAAATATTATTATTAAGTAGTCTGGACTTTTTTGATATTGTACGTATTTTCAAGTTTGTATGTATTATTAATTTTTTTGTATTTTGCGTAATTTTGGCGACGTTGGCTGTAAAGCTGAGCTCGATATTCGATTTTGGAGTCGATTTTTTCGATCGATTCTCAAAAAGAAGTCGATTAATCGCACTAAAACGGTAGGCGCTAGCAAGTTTAAGCCGCACATAATTACAGACGTGAAAACCTATATACAAAAAGAATATTTATACAAAATTCACTCAACTTCATTTCCATATTTCATAATAAGGGAAACAAAAATTCAAAACTTAAAAGTAAACGAATAATTCATTTGATTAAAAATTTAATAAAAGAAAACATAATGATTAAGAAACAATTCATTTGATTTAAGACTCAAAACTTAATTAGAGAAACATAAAAAATAAGTAACAATTCTTTTGATTTCTTTGAGATCTAAAAATAAAACTAGTTTTTAGCAAAATGTATCCTCAACATTTTTACTCGTATCCATAGTAAAATGGCCAGCTAAAACCCAAAATTCTTTTGTTTCTTCTTCATATCTGTTTATTAGACAATAAGTAAATTTATTAAATATTAAAACCCAAAATGAGCTCCACAAATTTTTTAATGCAATAAAAAATAAAAAAAAATTAATAAAAAAAATTTTTAAATTGAACAACCGAGTATTTTAATTATTAAAGAAAACAAGTCCATGTACAAATTCCAGCGACAAACGATCAAAATTTCAGCAACCCATACAAGCAGCAATAGCAAAAATTCACGTGCAGTACAAGCACGCGTTAGAAGTAAAACTTTTTTCACCCAACTTATTTTTTTACGCTGTTTTTTTTTTCTTTAGTTTAGCCGTCTTAACATTACTTTGGAGTTCAAACGGTGTCTTAACAATCAATTATATATTATAATAATAATGAAAGTGAAGGAATTCTCGTTCCAGAGAGATATCTGACATATGTGATGTCAATTTTTGTTAAATGTATAGCAAAAATATAGAACACGTCAAATTATAATTTCTATGCATATTTTATTTTTTCTGATGTAGCATTTTCACAGTTTTATATTAAAGGTGTTGGATTAACTAATATTTTGTAGTTAATTGTTTTTATACAAACGAAATGAAACGAACGTTTTTCGGCGTTCTCAACAAGAGCCGAAGTCATGACCACCAACACAACGTCAGCGTCAATTCATCAATGCGAAAAAGAAAATCAAAACAAACGCACCAAGGCACGGCATTGCCGTGAGAGTAACAAAAAGTGAGAGAGGAGAGAGAAGCAAATAAAAATACGAGCTGGCACACAAGCTAATGGCAAACACTGGCACTTGTATGTATGTATGTATGTCGCTGTGTTGTATTCACGCAATGCATACAAAAACAATTCTTTTTTTCATGGTACGGGATGACTTTAAAGCAGTGGTCGGCAAAATATACATATGCATTTTTTTTTGCGCTTGTGTTGAACATTTTCTGCCGCTGTGACGTGTTTCGACGCTGACGTCGCAAAGCAACAGATACGAAGTTGCTTGTGCATGACTTCGGCTCTTGCTTAGAGAGCGTGCTTGCTTTTTGGCTTTGGTGCCTGTTTGGCAGAAAACACAAAATCAGTCTATGTTTAGTTGGCTACAAGCTTAGATCGCGCCGCTCATTTTTACATTCCTCTTTGAACATTTGTTCCTTTTTAAAATCAATAATTTGCGTAGCGCGACCTTAGCTTGTAGCAAATTAAACATAAACTGACTCAAGGAAACAAACAAAAATTGTATCTGTTGCTCGCACCCGATGCGCGTAAGCAACCCTCCTCACGTGCAGTCGCAACGAACCTAAAAATTGGTAATATTTGTTAGAGCCTTTGGCGGGAGTATGCTACCTGTAGTAAATATACCTTGAAACTGATTTTGTGTTTTTTGCCACACAGCACCAAAGCCACGGCATACTAATGCTGGAGTGCTTTAGCATTGTGAGAGCAAGCACGCGCTCTAAGCAAGAGCCGAAGTCATGCACAAGCAACTTCGTGTCTGTTGCTTTGCAACCATGGTAGAATAAACAAGGTAAGCTATTCCCGAAAAATTTTCGCAATTCAAACCTTATTTTAGTTTCGTTGATATTTTACACGAGAAAGGTTATTTCTGCGCATAGTTTTTCAGCATTTACCGTAATTTTGTGCAGTGGTAAAAAATAAGCCACTCTAGTTGCAACCATCAGCACAAAATAAAATTTTAAATATGCTTGCCTACGCACAACAACAGCAATGGGGGTGGTTTCACTCTCTCACTTTTTCGCTCAGACTAAAAATAAGGTTTCAGTGCAGTGAATAGCTTACATGTATAATTCTACCATGCTTTGCAACAAGAGCATAGCAACGCCAGAGAATTTGCTGAGAGTAGTTCAGTACAAAAATCACGCACACATGCATGTGTTTTGTGTACAAAACACGTGTACGTGTAAACTCCAATCCCATTGGATTGGGCCCCCTCTGCCGCCTAAAATGTGAACTTTTGGATATACCTCCCAATACAAAAAAATTTTAAATTCAATTTTAAACTTTTTCTGCCTTGGAAATTTTTATGTTCGGCTTATAGATTTCGAGATACATGGGCTCAAAATAACGGAAAACTCTACGGGGGAGGAGGTCTCCAAATTGGTTTTAGACTTTTTGGATGGTCCTTAATACATTAAGCAAGAGAAATTCCAGTGTGCAATTTTTTCCGGGTCAAAACCTATTTTTACTGTACTATAAGTAGTGCGAATAGAACTAAATCAATAGTAATTCCTCTACGCTGAGCGCGTAAGAAAGCAGCATAAAAAGAAATAGAAAAAGAAAAGAATTAGACAATGTAACTGTCGTGCAATGCTGCTTGGCTTCGTTGTTCGTGAAACTCTCACCTCCCCCGCGCCAACTTCTACATCGTTCTTAGCGCAGCGCGATCTTATTTTGTAGCAAACCACCAAACAACACCAAGGCCACGGCATTGCTGTGAGAGTAACAAAAAATTAGAGAGAGGGAAGCAAGCAAAAAAACGAGCTGGCACACAAGCTAATGCATGCACACTGGGACTTGTGTTTCATGACTGGCGTCGCCTAAGTTTGTGTTTTTATTGAAATGAATTAATTAATTTCACTCACTTTTTATATATTCATATATTGCTTCCATTTCGAAATCCATTAAAAGAGTAATTACCTAATTTTTTTCGACGTGATCTTCCTCGTAGAAACTTTCTTTGCTTTGGTCCCGCATTTATTTTATTTACTGTCATGCAATGCTGCTTGACTTTGTTGTTCGTGCAACTCTCACCTTCCCCGCGCCTACTTCTAAATCGTTCTTTGCGCAGCGCGATCTTATTTTGTAGCCAACCACTAAACAACACCAAGGCCACGGCATTGCTGTGAGAGTAACAAAAAGTGAGAGAGAGGGAAGCAAGCAAAAAAACGAGCTGGCACACAAGCTAATGCATGCACACTGGGACTTGTGTTTCATGACTGGCGTCGCCTAAGTTTGTGTTTTTATTGAAATGAATTAATTAATTTCACTCACTTTTTATATATTCATATATTGCTTCCATTTCGAAATCCATTAAAAGAGTAATTACCTAATTTTTTTCGACGGGATCTTCCTCGTTGAAACTTTCTTTGCTTTGGTCCCGCATTTATTTTATATTATGCACAACACCTTGATAACAAAAACGCGTCTGCACTTGTCGGTGTCAGCATAAAAAGAAATAGAGAGAAGAATTAGACAATGTAACTGTCATGCAATGCTGCTTGACTTTGTTGTTCGTGCAACTCTCACCTTCCCCGCGCCTACTTCTAAATCGTTCTTTGCGCAGCGCGATCTTATTTTGTAGCCAACCACTCAACAACACCAAGGCCACGGCATTGCTGTGAGAGTAACAAAAAGTGAGAGAGAGGGAAGCAAGCAAAAAAACGAGCTGGCACACAAGCTAATGCATGCACACTGGGACTTGTGTTTCATGACTGGCGTCGCCTAAGTTTGTGTTTTTATTGAAATGAATTAATTAATTTCACTCACGTTTTATATATTCATATATTGCTTCCATTTCGAAATCCATTAAAAGAGTAATTACCTAATTTTTTTTCGACGGGATCTTCCTCGTTGAAACTGTCTTTGCTTTGGTCCCGCATTTATTTTATATTATGCACAACACCTTGATAACAAAAACGCGTCTGCACTTGTCGGTGTCAGCATAAAAAGAAATAGAGAGAGAATTAGACAATGTAACTGTCATGCAATGCTGCTTGACTTTGTTGTTCGTGCAACTCTCACCTTCCCCGCGCCTACTTCTAAATCGTTCTTTGCGCAGCGCGATCTTATTTTGTAGCCAACCACTAAACAACACCAAGGCCACGGCATTGCTGTGAGAGTAACAAAAAGTGAGAGAGAGGGAAGCAAGCAAAAAAACGAGCTGGCACACAAGCTAATGGCAAGCACTGGCACTTGTATGTATGTATGTCGCTGTGTTGTGTTCACGCAATGCATACAAAAACAATTCTTTCGTTTACACACATACACATGTGCTGCGTCTCTAAATACAACACGTAGCGCGGTGCAATGTGACTAACCCTTAACCCCAAAAAAATGACAAGGCAAAAAAAGTATATTTAAATTAAAAAGCCACAAATGTGTGTTTGGTTTAAACCGAAAGACAATGTACAGTGCGGTCGTTTATAATTAAAAATAAAATGTAATAAACAAACACAAACAATAAACAAACATTCAATGTTTGCTGCCCCATGCGATCACTCCACACTAACAGCACAAAATGTTTTTGCTCACCCACATGCACTGTATTCTCATTCCTTGACATGCAACGTCGGAGCGTGTCGCACCTTGTTATTATACCATGCTTTAGCTGACCAGCCGCGGCCGCTTTACTCCCTTCTCTTTACCATGACCACAGTTGGCTCTCTCAACAAGAAGCGAAGCCATGACTCATGACCACCAACACAACGTCAACGTCGCAATGCGAAAGAGAAAATCAAAAGCAGCTAACGTTTTTTTCGTTTAACTAAATTTCAAAGTTACTCCCATAGAAATTCACATTCATTCGTTCACGCATTATTCATTCACGCATTGATTCATGCCTAAAAATACACAATGCCACCAAATGCCCAAAAATGCATAATGCCACCTAAAAAGTTTTACTTCAAAAAAAAAACATACAAAATGCACAGCAAGACATAAAAAAAATTGTTTTTGCCCACCCGTATGCTTTCTCGCTCTCGCTACAGTAGCAAAGGGATGTTTTCTCTTGCTCAGATGCACACATTTTCTTATGGATGCGTATTATATATTTTGATTATTTAAAATTTTGTATGTACACTTTTTTTACTTACATTAGCCTGTAAAAGGAAATGGAAAATAAAATTTATTTTATTTAGAGCCAAACGATGTTTTCACTTCGAGCTTCCAGCAGAGAATGAACTAAAAAATTATTTTTCTCAGCTTAACACATTCTGAAACAAATTTGAAGGGAAAACTTATTTTTCACAGATTACTTTGTTTCAAAAATTGTGTATTCGATTTTTATAAAGCAGTTTTACAAGCAAACCACCCCTGTTCACGTAATTGTTTGGTAACACCATATGGCATTAAGCTATCGATGCCGTTTAAAACATAGCAACGAATTATATAAAGTTAAATATATTTTCCTTTATATATAAATTAATGTAGTTTATTAATATTAAAACAAAAACTCCTGATAGCATGTAGTAATATATTATACCCTATACTAAAAAGTACAAATAAATATTTGCTTAAAAGTGAACACCGGAACAGGCCCAATAATTTTCTGGGTATACGCGAAACAAGTTACTATGACATTAAAAAATTTTTTGTTTTGCTATGAAATTTAAAAAATCTTCATTCGGTGCTATAATATAAATTTAAATACTATTACTTTTAATCCTTCCAGCGAATCAAGAATAATTAATAAAATTATTATTTATTTATATATATATTCATTTAAATATATTTTACAATAATATATTCAATAACTACAGTACTAGCAATGCCCACGCACAGCAAAATATATAAATAGTCCAATAGTGTATTAAAATTAAAACTGTGTAAATCTCATGTAGCATGGAAAACAAACTCCTTAAAGAAATGTATTATATATTATTTAATATCCATTGTTAGCTAGTGTTTTAAATGTATGTATATCTAATAAAATTTAATAATCACAAAGAAAATTGATTACAGTCGCTCGTGCATTTCTTCCTTCTTCTAAAAAATCATTCAATAAAAAATTGTATTTTCTTCCAATCCAATTTGCACAACTGTAATAAGTGGGAGCACGCAATGAATTTTTTTTTCATAAAGTGCTTATAATTCAGAAGCAGTTTAAGCATTACATACTGTAAATATTATTATTAAGTAGTCTGGACTTTTTTGATATTGTACGTATTTTCAAGTTTGTATGTATTATTAATTTTTTTGCGTAGCGTAATTTTGGCGACGTTGGCTGTAGAGCTGAGCTCGATCTTCGATTTTGGAGTCGATTTTTCGATCGATTCTCAAAAAGAAATCGATTAATCGCACTAAAACGGTAGGCGCTAGCAAGTTTAAGCCGCACATAATTACAGACATGAAAACCTATACACAAAAAAGAATATTTATACAAAATTCACTCAAATTCATTTCCATATTTCATAATAAGGGAAACAAAAATTCAAAACTTAAAAGAAAACGAATAATTCATTTGATTCAAAATTTAATAAAAGAAAACATAATGATTAAGAAACAATTCATTTGATTTAAGACTCAAAACTTAATTAGAGAAACATAAAAAATAAGTAACAATTCTTTTGATTTCTTTGAGATCTAAAAATAAAACTAGTTTTTAGCAAAATGTATCCTCAACATTTTTTACTCGTATCCATAGTAAAATGGCAAGCTAAAACCCAAAATTCTTTTTTTTTTTTTTTCTCTTCATATCTGTTAATTAGACAATAAGTAAATTTATTAAATATTAAAACCCAAAATGAGCTCCACAAATTTTTTAATGCAATAAAAAATAATAAAAAAAATTAATAAAAAAATTTTTAAATTGAACAACCGAGTATTTTAATTATTAAAGAAAACAAGTCCATGTACAAATTCCAGCGACAAATGATCAAAATACAAGCAGCAATAGCAAAAATTCACGTGCAGTACAAGCACGCGTTAGAAGTAAAACTTTTTTCACCCAACTTATTTTTCTACGCTGTTTTTTTTTTTTTAGTTTAGCCGTCTAAACATTACTTTGGAGTTCAAACGGTGTCTTAACAATCAATTATATATTATAATAATAATGAAAGTGAAGGAATTCTCGTTCCAGAGAGATATCTGACATATGTGATGTCAATTTTTGTTAAATGTATAGCAAAAAGATAGAACACGTCAAATTATAATTTCTATGCATATTTTATTTTTTCTGATGTAGCATTTTCACAGTTTTATATTAAAGGTGTTGGATTAACTAATATTTTGTAGTTAATTGTTTTTATACAAACGAAATGAAACGAACGTTTTTCGGCGTTCTCAACAAGAGCCGAAGTCATGACCACCAACACAACGTCAGCGTCAATTCATCAATGCGAAAAAGAAAATCAAAACAAACGCACCAAGGCTCGGCATTGCCGTGAGAGTAACAAAAAGTGAGAGAGAAGAGAGAAGCAAATAAAAATACGAGCTGGCACACAAGCTAATGGCAAACACTGGCACTTGTATGTATGTATGTATGTCGCTGTGTTGTATTCACGCAATGCATACAAAAACAATTCTTTTTTTTCATGGTACGGGATGACTTTAAAGCAGTGGTCGGCAAAATATACATATGCATTTTTTTTTGCGCTTGTATTGAACATTTCCTGCCGCTGTGACGTGTTTCGACGCTGACGTCGCAAAGCAACAGATACGAAGTTGCTTGTGCATGACTTCGGCTCTTGCTTAGAGAGCGTGCTTGCTTTTTGGCTTTGGTGCCTGTTTGGCAGAAAACACAAAATCAGTCTATGTTTAGTTGGCTACAAGCTTAGATCGCGCCGCTCATTTTTACATTCCTCTTTGAACATTTGTTCCTTTTTAAAATCAATAATTTGCGTAGCGCGATCTTAGCTTGTAGCAAATTAAACATAAACTGATTCAAGGAAACAAACAATAATTGTATCTGTTGCTCGCACCCGATGCGCGTAAACAACCCTCCTCACGTGCAGTCCAAACGAACCTAAAAATTGGTAATATTCGTTAGAGCCTTCGGCGGGAGTATGCTACCTGTAGTAAATATACCTTGAAACTGATTTTGTGTTTTTTGCCACACAGCACCAAAGCCACGGCATACTAATGCTGGAGTGCTTTAGCATTGTGAGAGCAAGCACGCGCTCTAAGCAAGAGCCGAAGTCATGCACAAGCAACTTCGTGTCTGTTGCTTTGCAACCATGGTAGAATAAACAAGGTAAGCTATTCCCGAAAAATTTTCGCAACTCAAACCTTATTTTAGTTTCGTTGATATTTTACACGAGAAAGGTTGTTTCTGCGCATAGTTTTTCAGCATTTACCGTAATTTTGTGCAGTGGTAAAAAATAAGCCACTCTAGTTGCAACCATCAGCACAAAATAAAATTTTAAATATGCTTGCCTACGCACAACAACGCAATGGGGGTGGTTTCACTCTCTCACTTTTTCGCTCCGACTAAAAATAAGGTTTCAGTGCAGTGAATAGCTTACCTGTATAATTCTACCATGCTTTGCAACAGGAGCATAGCAACGCCAGAGAATTTGCTGAGAGCAGAGCTCGCAAATAACTGCTGTCCGTTTTTCCTTTTGCGGTCCACACGCATAACCATAACCGAAAAAACATGTGAACGCTTGGTCTCCCTCTGAGCACAACACATTCGCTTCTCTTCATTTCGGTTTTCGGTTGAGTCTTTGTCCGTTGAGCTATTCTTGTTACGCTCTTTCAATAACAACTTATTGAGAGGCGAACCGATTGAGCTGCTCGCAATACATTAAGCAACAGCAAATTAGAACCGCAAAAATTATTAATGCTAAAAGCGCAATCGATCTTAATATACGTTTCAATTTGCTTAGTTGAGAATGCTGCAAAAAATAGAAAGAAAAGAATTAGACAATAACTGTCGTGCAATGCAGACTTGCTTCTTGTTCGTGAAACTCTCACCTACCCGCGCCAACTACAAATACGCATACGCAAAGCAAAGACCTATTATTTTTTCGCTCGCGACAAAACGGTTGGCGAATAACAAAAGCAAAGAAGTGAAAAGCAAAAAAATTGGTTATTGGTTGAGCGCAGACCGATTCATTAAAAGAGCAATGCGAACGGTTGATCTCTGACATGTTGCTCAAAGAGTCAGTAAATAAGAGTTATTTTTGGACAACGAAAAACGGTCAACAGTTATTTGCGAGCTCTGGCTGAGAGTAGTTCAGTAAAAAAATCACGCACACATGCATGTGTTTTGTGTACAAAACACGTGTACGTGTAAACTCCAATCCCATGGGATTGGGCCCCCTCTGCCGCCTAAAATGTGAACTTTTGGGTATACCTCCGAATACAAAATAAAATTTTAAATTCAATTTTAAACTTTTTCTGCCTTGGAAATTTTTATGTACGGCTTATAGATTTCGAGATAAATGGGCTCAAACATATCTCAAAATAACGGAAAACTCTACGGGGAGGAGGTCTCCAAATTGGTTTTAGACTTTATTGGATGGTCCTTAATACATTAAGCAAGAGAAATTCCAGTGTGCAATTTTTTCCGGGTCAAAACCTATTTTTACTCGTACTATAAGTAGTGCGAATAGAACTAAATCAATAGCAATTCCTCTACGCTGAGCGCGTAAGAAAGCAGCATAAAAAGAAATAGAGAAAGAAAAGAATTAGACAATGTAACTGTCGTGCAATGCTGCTTGGCTTCGTTGTTCGTGCAACTCTCACCTCCCCCGCGCCAACTTCTACATTGTTCTTAGCGCAGCGCGATCTTATTTTGTAGCCAACCACCAAACAACACCAAGGCCACGGCATTGCTGTGAGAGTAACAAAAAGTGAGAGAGGGAAGGAAGCAAAAAAAAACGAGCTGGCACACAAGCTAATGCATGCACACTGGGACTTGTGTTTCATGACTGGCGTCGCCTAAGTTTGTGTTTTCATTGAAATTAATTAATTAATTTCACTCACTTTTTATATATTCATATATTGCTTCCATTTCGAAATCTATTAAAAGAGTAATTACCTAATTTTTTTCGACGGGATCTTCCTCGTTGAAACTTTCTTTGCTTTGGTCCCGCATTTATTTTATATTATGCACAACACCTTGATAACAAAAACGCGTCTGCACTTGTCGGTGTCAGCATAAAAAGAAATAGAGAGAGAATTAGACAATGTAACTGTCATGCAATGCTGCTTGACTTTGTTGTTCGTGCAACTCTCACCTTCCCCGCGCCTACTTCTAAATCGTTCTTTGCGCAGCGCGATCTTATTTTGTAGCCAACCACTAAACAACACCAAGGCCACGGCATTGCTGTGAGAGTAACAAAAAGTGAGAGAGAGGGAAGCAAGCAAAAATACGAGCTGGCACACAAGCTAATGGCAAGCACTGGCACTTGTATGTATGTATGTCGCTGTGTTGTGTTCACGCAATGCATACAAAAACAATTCTTTCGTTTACACACATACACATGTGCTGCGTGCTTTAGCTGACCAGCCGCGGCCGCTTTACTCCCTTCTCTTTACCATGACCACAGTTGGCTCTCTCAACAAGAAGCGAAGCCATGACTCATGACCACCAACACAACGTCAACGTCGCAATGCGAAAGAGAAAATCAAAAGCAGCTAACGTTTTTTTCGTTTAACTAAATTTCAAAGTTACTCCCATAGAAATTCACATTCATTCGTTCACGCATTATTCATTCACGCATTGATTCATGCCTAAAAATACACAATGCCCAAGAATGCCCAAAAATGCATAATGCCACCTAAAAAGTTTTACTTAAAAAAAAAACATACAAAATGCACAGCAAGACATAAAAAAAAATTGTTTTTGCCCACCCGTATGCTTTCTCGCTCTCGCTACAGTAGCAAAGGGATGTTTTCTCTTGCTCAGATGCACACATTTTCTTATGGATGCGTATTATATATTTTGATTATTTAAAATTTTGTATGTACACTTTTTTTTACTTACATTAGCCTGTAAAAGGAAATGGAAAATAAAATTTATTTTATTTAGAGCCAAACGATGTTTTCACTTCGAGCTTCCAGCAGAGAATGAACTAAAAAATTATTTTTCTCAGCTTAACACATTCTGAAACAAATTTGAAGGGAAAACTTATTTTTCACAGATTACTTTGTTTCAAAAATTGTGTATTCGATTTTTATAAAGCAGTTTTACAAGCAAACCACCCCTGTTCACGTAATTGTTTGGTAACACCATATGGCATTAAGCTATCGATGCCGTTTAAAACATAGCAACGAATTATATAAAGTTAAATATATTTTCCTTTATATATAAATTAATGTAGTTTATTAATATTAAAACAAAAACTCCTGATAGCATGTAGTAATATATTATACCCTATACTAAAAAGTACAAATAAATATTTGCTTAAAAGTGAACACCGGAACAGGCCCAATAATTTTCTGGGTATACGCGAAACAAGTTACTATGACATTAAAAAATTTTTTGTTTTGCTATGAAATTTAAAAAATCTTCATTCGGTGCTATAATATAAATTTAAATACTATTACTTTTAATCCTTCCAGCGAATCAAGAATAATTAATAAAATTATTATTTATTTATATATATATTCATTTAAATATATTTTACAATAATATATTCAATAACTACAGTACTAGCAATGCCCACGCACAGCAAAATATATAAATAGTCCAATAGTGTATTAAAATTAAAACTGTGTAAATCTCATGTAGCATGGAAAACAAACTCCTTAAAGAAATGTATTATATATTATTTAATATCCATTGTTAGCTAGTGTTTTAAATGTATGTATATCTAATAAAATTTAATAATCACAAAGAAAATTGATTACAGTCGCTCGTGCATTTCTTCCTTCTTCTAAAAAATCATTCAATAAAAAATTGTATTTTCTTCCAATCCAATTTGCACAACTGTAATAAGTGGGAGCACGCAATGAATTTTTTTTAATAAAGTGCTTATAATTCAGAAGCAGTTTAAGCATTACATACTGTAAATATTATTATTAAGTAGTCTGGACTTTTTTGATATTGTACGTATTTTCAAGTTTGTATGTATTATTAATTTTTTTTTGCGTAATTTTGGCGACGTTGGCTGTAGAGCTGAGCTCGATCTTCGATTTTGGAGTCGATTTTTCGATCGATTCTCAAAAAGAAATCGATTAATCGCACTAAAACGGTAGGCGCTAGCAAGTTTAAGCCGCACATAATTACAGACATGAAAACCTATACACAAAAAAGAATATTTATACAAAATTCACTCAAATTCATTTCCATATTTCATAATAAGGGAAACAAAAATTCAAAACTTAAAAGAAAACGAATAATTCATTTGATTCAAAATTTAATAAAAGAAAACATAATGATTAAGAAACAATTCATTTGATTTAAGACTCAAAACTTAATTAGAGAAACATAAAAAATAAGTAACAATTCTTTTGATTTCTTTGAGATCTAAAAATAAAACTAGTTTTTAGCAAAATGTATCCTCAACATTTTTTACTCGTATCCATAGTAAAATGGCAAGCTAAAACCCAAAATTCTTTTTTTTCTCTTTTTTCTCTCATATCTGTTAATTAGACAATAAGTAAATTTATTAAATATTAAAACCCAAAATGAGCTCCACAAATTTTTTAATGCAATAAAAAATAATAAAAAAAATTAATAAAAAAATTTTTAAATTGAACAACCGAGTATTTTAATTATTAAAGAAAACAAGTCCATGTACAAATTCCAGCGACAAATGATCAAAATAAAACAAGCAGCAATAGCAAAAATTCACGTGCAGTACAAGCACGCGTTAGAAGTAAAACTTTTTTCACCCAACTTATTTTTCTACGCTGTTTTTTTTTTCTTTAGTTTAGCCGTCTAAACATTACTTTGGAGTTCAAACGGTGTCTTAACAATCAATTATATATTATAATAATAATGAAAGTGAAGGAATTCTCGTTCCAGAGAGATATCTGACATATGTGATGTCAATTTTTGTTAAATGTATAGCAAAAAGATAGAACACGTCAAATTATAATTTCTATGCATATTTTATTTTTTCTGATGTAGCATTTTCACAGTTTTATATTAAAGGTGTTGGATTAACTAATATTTTGTAGTTAATTGTTTTTATACAAACGAAATGAAACGAACGTTTTTCGGCGTTCTCAACAAGAGCCGAAGTCATGACCACCAACACAACGTCAGCGTCAATTCATCAATGCGAAAAAGAAAATCAAAACAAACGCACCAAAGGCCGGCATTGCCGTGAGAGTAACAAAAAGTGAGAGAGGAGAGAGAAGCAAATAAAAATACGAGCTGGCACACAAGCTAATGGCAAACACTGGCACTTGTATGTATGTATGTATGTCGCTGTGTTGTATTCACGCAATGCATACAAAAACAATTCTTTTTTTCATGGTACGGGATGACTTTAAAGCAGTGGTCGGCAAAATATACATATGCATTTTTTTTTGCGCTTGTATTGAACATTTTCTGCCGCTGTGACGTGTTTCGACGCTGACGTCGCAAAGCAACAGATACGAAGTTGCTTGTGCATGACTTCGGCTCTTGCTTAGAGAGCGTGCTTGCTTTTTGGCTTTGGTGCCTGTTTGGCAGTTTTAGAAAAAACCCCTTTTTCGTAGCAAATAAAAATTTTTGTGCGCTGTGCTTATTACGCCAAATACGAACAAACAAAAACCTTAAAAAAAATAAAATAAGTTAAAAACAAGTTTGGCAGAAAACACAAAATCAGTCTATGTTTAGTTGGCTACAAGCTTAGATCGCGCCGCTCATTTTTACATTCCTCTTTGAACATTTGTTCCTTTTTAAAATCAATAATTTGCGTAGCGCGACCTTAGCTTGTAGCAAATTAAACATAAACTGATTCAAGGAAACAAACAAAAATTGTATCTGTTGCTCGCACCCGATGCGCGTAAACAACCCTCCTCACGTGCAGTCCCAACGAACCTAAAAATTGGTAATATTTGTTAGAGCCTTTGGCGGGAGTATGCTACCTGTAGTAAATATACCTTGAAACTGATTTTGTGTTTTTTGCCACACAGCACCAAAGCCACGGCATACTAATGCTGGAGTGCTTTAGCATTGTGAGAGCAAGCACGCGCTCTAAGCAAGAGCCGAAGTCATGCACAAGCAACTTCGTGTCTGTTGCTTTGCAACCATGGTAGAATAAACAAGGTAAGCTATTCCCGAAAAATTTTCGCAACTCAAACCTTATTTTAGTTTCGTTGATATTTTACACGAGAAAGGTTGTTTCTGCGCATAGTTTTTCAGCATTTACCGTAATTTTGTGCAGTGGTAAAAAATAAGCCACTCTAGTTGCAACCATCAGCACAAAATAAAATTTTAAATATGCTTGCCTACGCACAACAACAGCAATGGGGGTGGTTTCACTCTCTCACTTTTTCGCTCAGACTAAAAATAAGGTTTCAGTGCAGTGAATAGCTTACCTGTATAATTCTACCATGCTTTGCAACAAGAGCATAGCAACGCCAGAGAATTTGCTGAGAGTAGTTCAGTACAAAAATCACGCACACATGCATGTGTTTTGTGTACAAAACACGTGTACGTGTAAACTCCAATCCCATGGGATTGGGCCCCCTCTGCCGCCAAAAAAAAAAAATTTTAAACTTTTTCTGCCTTGGAAATTTTTATGTTCGGCTTATAGATTTCGAGATAAATGGGCTCAAAAATAACGGAAAACTCTACGGGGGAGGAGGTCTCCAAATTGGTTTTAGACTTTTTGGATGGTCCTTAAAACATTAAGCAAGAGAAATTCCAGTGTGCAATTTTTTCCGGGTCAAAACCTATTTTTACTGTACTATAAGTAGTGCGAATAGAACTAAATCAATAGTAATTCCTCTACGCTGAGCGCGTAAGAAAGCAGCATAAAAAGAAATAAAGAGAGAATTAGACAATGTAACTGTCATGCAATGCTGCTTGACTTTGTTGTTCGTGCAACTCTCACCTTCCCCGCGCCTACTTCTAAATTGTTCTTTGCGCAGCGCGATCTTATTTTGTAGCCAACCACTAAACAACACCAAGGCCACGGCATTGCTGTGAGAGTAACAAAAAGTGAAAGAGAGGGAAGCAAGCAAAAATACGAGCTGGCACACAAGCTAATGGCAAACACTGGCACTTGTATGTATGTATGTCGCTGTGTTGTATTCGCGCAATGCATACAAAAACAATTCTTTCTTTTCAAGGTACGGGATGACTTTAAAGCAGTGGTCGGCGAAATATACTAATGCATTTTTTTTGCGCTTGTATTGAACATTTTCTGCCGCTGTGACGTGTTTCGACGCTGACGTCGCAAAGCAACAGATACGAAGTTGCTTGTGCATGACTTCGGCTCTTGCTTAGAGAGCGTGCTTGCTTTTTGGCTTTGGTGCCTGTTTGGCAGAAAACACAAAATCAGTCTATGTTTAGTTGGCTACAAGCTTAGATCGCGCCGCTCATTTTTACATTCCTCTTTGAACATTTGTTCCTTTTTAAAATCAATAATTTGCGTAGCGCGATCTTAGCTTGTAGCAAATTTAACAAACTGATTCAAGGAAACAAACAATAATTGTATCTGTTGCTCGCACCCGATGCGCGTAAACAACCCTCCTCACGTGCAGTCCAAACGAACCTAAAAATTGGTAATATTCGTTAGAGCCTTCGGCGGGAGTATGCTACCTGTAGTAAATATACCTTGAAACTGATTTTGTGTTTTTTGCCACACAGCACCAAAGCCACGGCATACTAATGCTGGAGTTCTTTAGCATTGTGAGAGCAAGCACGCGCTCTAAGCAAGAGCCGAAGTCATACACAAGCAACTTCGTGTCTGTTGCTTTGCAACCATGGTAGAATAAACAAGGTAAGCTATTCCCGAAAAATTTTCACAACTCAAACCTTATTTTAGTTTCGTTGATATTTTACACGAGAAAGGTTGTTTCTGAGCATAGTTTTTCAGCATTTACCGTAATTTTGTGCAGTGGTAAAAAATAAGCCACTCTAGTTGCAACCATCAGCACAAAATAAAATTTTAAATATGCTTGCCTACGCACAACAACAGCAATGGGGGTGGTTTCACTCTCTCACTTTTTCGCTCAGACTAAAAATAAGGTTTCAGTGCAGTGAATAGCTTACCTGTATAATTCTACCATGCTTTGCAACAAGAGCATAGCAACGCCAGAGAATTTGCTGAGAGTAGTTCAGTACAAAAATCACGCACACATGCATGTGTTTTGTGTACAAAACACGTGTACGTGTAAACTCCAATCCCATGGGATTGGGCCCCCTCTGCCGCCTAAAATGTGAACTTTTGGGTACACCTCCGAATACAAAATAAAATTTTAAATTCAATTTTAAACTTTTTCTGCCTTGGAAATTTTTATGTAAGGCTTATAGATTTCGAGATAAATGGGCTCAAACATATCTCAAAATAACGGAAAACCCTACGCGGGAGGAGGTCTCCAAATTGGTTTTAGACTTTTTGGATGGTCCTTAATACATTAAGCAAGAGAAATTCCAGTGTGCAATTTTTTCCAGGTCAAAACCTATTTTTACTGTACTATAAGTAGTGCGAATAGAACTAAATCAATAGTAATTCCCCTACGCTGAGCGAGTAAGAAAGCAGCATAAAAAGAAATAGAGAAAGCAAAGAATTAGATAATGTAACTGTCGTGCAATGCAGCTTGGCTTCGTTGTTCGTGCAACTCTCACCTCTCCCGCGCCTACTTCTACATCGTTCTTAGCGCAGCGCGATCTTATTTTGTAGCCAACCACTAAACAACACCAAGGCCACGGCATTGCTGTGAGAGTAACATAAAGTGAGAGAGAGGGAAGCAAGCAAAAATACGAGCTGGCACACAAGCTAATGCATGCACACTGGGACTTGTGTTTCATGACTGGCGTCGCCTAAGCTTGTGTTTTTTATTGAAATTAATTAATTGATTTCACTCACTTTTTATATATTCATATATTGCTTCCATTTCGAAATCCATTAAAAGAGTAATTACCTAATTTTTTTCGACGGGATCTTCCTCGTTGAAACTTTCTTTGCTTTGGTCCCGCATTTATTTTATATTATGCACAACACCTTGATAACAAAAACGCGTCTGCACTTGTCGGTGTCAGCATAAAAAGAAATAGAGAGAGAATTAGACAATGTAACTGTCGTGCAATGCAGCTTGGATTCGTTGTTCGTGCAACTCTCACCTCTCCCGCGCCTACTTTTACATCGTTCTTAGCGCAGCGCGATCTTATTTTGTAGCCAACCACTAAACAACACCAAGGCCACGGCATTGCTGTGAGAGTAACAAAAAGTGAAAGAGAGGGAAGCAAGCAAAAATACGAGCTGGCACACAAGCTAATGGCAAACACTGGCACTTGTATGTATGTATGTCGCTGTGTTGTATTCGCGCAATGCATACAAAAACAATTCTTTCTTTTCAAGGTACGGGATGACTTTAAAGCAGTGGTCGGCGAAATATACTAATGCATTTTTTTTTGCGCTTGTATTGAACATTTTCTGCCGCTGTGACGTGTTTCGACGCTGACGTCGCAAAGCAACAGATACGAAGTTGCTTGTGCATGACTTCGGCTCTTGCTTAGAGAGCGTGCTTGCTTTTTGGCTTTGGTGCCTGTTTGGCAGAAAACACAAAATCAGTCTATGTTTAGTTGGCTACAAGCTTAGATCGCGCCGCTCATTTTTACATTCCTCTTTGAACATTTGTTCCTTTTTAAAATCAATAATTTGCGTAGCGCGACCTTAGCTTGTAGCAAATTAAACATAAACTGACTCAAGGAAACAAACAAAAATTGTATCTGTTGCTCGCACCCGATGCGCGTAAGCAACCCTCCTCACGTGCAGTCGCAACGAACCTAAAAATTGGTAATATTTGTTAGAGCCTTTGGCGGGAGTATGCTACCTGTAGTAAATATACCTTGAAACTGATTTTGTGTTTTTTGCCACACAGCACCAAAGCCACGGCATACTAATGCTGGAGTGCTTTAGCATTGTGAGAGCAAGCACGCGCTCTAAGCAAGAGCCGAAGTCATGCACAAGCAACTTCGTGTCTGTTGCTTTGCAACCATGGTAGAATAAACAAGGTAAGCTATTCCCGAAAAATTTTCGCAATTCAAACCTTATTTTAGTTTCGTTGATATTTTACACGAGAAAGGTTATTTCTGCGCATAGTTTTTCAGCATTTACCGTAATTTTGTGCAGTGGTAAAAAATAAGCCACTCTAGTTGCAACCATCAGCACAAAATAAAATTTTAAATATGCTTGCCTACGCACAACAACAGCAATGGGGGTGGTTTCACTCTCTCACTTTTTCGCTCAGACTAAAAATAAGGTTTCAGTGCAGTGAATAGCTTACATGTATAATTCTACCATGCTTTGCAACAAGAGCATAGCAACGCCAGAGAATTTGCTGAGAGTAGTTCAGTACAAAAATCACGCACACATGCATGTGTTTTGTGTACAAAACACGTGTACGTGTAAACTCCAATCCCATGGGATTGGGCCCCCTCTGCCGCCCAAAAAAATTAAATAATTTTAAACTTTTTCTGCCTTGGAAATTTTTATGTTCGGCTTATAGATTTCGAGATAAATGGGCTCAAAATAACGGAAAACTCTACGGGGGAGGAGGTCTCCAAATTGGTTTTAGACTTTTTGGATGGTCCTTAAAACATTAAGCAAGAGAAATTCCAGTGTGCAATTTTTCCGGGTCAAAACCTATTTTTACTGTACTATAAGTAGTGCGAATAGAACTAAATCAATAGTAATTCCTCTACGCTGAGCGCGTAAGAAAGCAGCATAAAAAGAAATAAAGAGAGAATTAGACAATGTAACTGTCATGCAATGCTGCTTGACTTTGTTGTTCGTGCAACTCTCACCTTCCCCCGTCTACTTCTAAATTGTTCTTTGCGCAGCGCGATCTTATTTTGTAGCCAACCACTAAACAACACCAAGGCCACGGCATTGCTGTGAGAGTAACAAAAAGTGAGAGAGGAGGGAAGCAAACAAAAATACGAGCTGGCACACAAGCTAATGGCAAACACTGGCACTTGTATGTATGTATGTCGCTGTGTTGTATTCGCGCAATGCATACAAAAACAATTCTTTCTTTTCAAGGTACGGGATGACTTTAAAGCAGTGGTCGGCGAAATATACAAATGCATTTTTTTTTGCGCTTGTATTGAACATTTTCTGCCGCTGTGACGTGTTTCGACGCTGACGTCGCAAAGCAACAGATACGAAGTTGCTTGTGCATGACTTCGGCTCTTGCTTAGAGAGCGTGCTTGCTTTTTGGCTTTGGTGCCTGTTTGGCAGAAAACACAAAATCAGTCTATGTTTAGTTGGCTACAAGCTTAGATCGCGCCGCTCATTTTTACATTCCTCTTTGAACATTTGTTCCTTTTTAAAATCAATAATTTGCGTAGCGCGATCTTAGCTTGTAGCAAATTAAACATAAACTGATTCAAGGAAACAAACAAAAATTGTATCTGTTGCTCGCACCCGATGCGCGTAAACAACCCTCCTCACGTGCAGTCGCAACGAACCTAAAAATTGGTAATATTTGTTAGAGCCTTCGGCGGGAGTATGCTACCTGTAGTAAATATACCTTGAAACTGATTTTGTGTTTTTTGCCACACAGCACCAAAGCCACGGCATACTAATGCTGGAGTGCTTTAGCATTGTGAGAGCAAGCACGCGCTCTAAGCAAGAGCCGAAGTCATGCACAAGCAACTTCGTGTCTGTTGCTTTGCAACCATGGTAGAATAAACAAGGTAAGCTATTCCCGAAAAATTTTCGCAACTCAAACCTTATTTTAGTTTCGTTGATATTTTACACGAGAAAGGTTGTTTCTGCGCATAGTTTTTCAGCATTTACCGTAATTTTGTGCAGTGGTAAAAAATAAGCCACTCTAGTTGCAACCATCAGCACAAAATAAAATTTTAAATATGCTTGCCTACGCACAACAACAGCAATGGGGGTGGTTTCACTCTCTCACTTTTTCGCTCAGACTAAAAATAAGGTTTCAGTGCAGTGAATAGCTTACCTGTATAATTCTACCATGCTTTGCAACAAGAGCATAGCAACGCCAGAGAATTTGCTGAGAGTAGTTCAGTACAAAAATCACGCACACATGCATGTGTTTTGTGTACAAAACACGTGTACGTGTAAACTCCAATCCCATGGGATTGGGCCCCCTCTGCCGCCTAAAATGTGAACTTTTGGGTATACCTCCCAATACAAAAAAAATTTTAAATTCAATTTTAAACTTTTTCTGCCTTGGAAATTTTTATGTTCGGCTTATAGATTTCGAGATAAATGGGCTCAAACATATCTCAAAATAACGGAAAACCCTACGCGGGAGGAGGTCTCCAAATTGGTTTTAGACTTTTTGGATGGTCCTTAATACATTAAGCAAGAGAAATTCCAGTGTGCAATTTTTTCCGGGTCAAAACCTATTTTTACTGTACTATAAGTAGTGCGAATAGAACTAAATCAATAGTAATTCCTCTACGCTGAGCGAGTAAGAAAGCAGCATAAAAAGAAATAGAGAAAGAAAAGAATTAGATAATGTAACTGTCGTGCAATGCAGCTTGGCTTCGTTGTTCGTGCAACTCTCACCTCTCCCGCGCCAACTTCTACATCGTTCTTAGCGCAGCGCGATCTTATTTTGTAGCCAACCACTAAACAACACCAAGGCCACGGCATTGCTGTGAGAGTAACATAAAGTGAGAGAGAGGGAAGCAAGCAAAAAAACGAGCTGGCACACAAGCTAATGCATGCACACTGGGACTTGTGTTTCATGACTGGCGTCGCCTAAGTTTGTGTTTTTATTGAAATGAATTAATTAATTTCACTCACTTTTTATATATTCATATATTGCTTCCATTTCGAAATCCATTAAAAGAGTAATTACCTAATTTTTTTCGACGGGATCTTCCTCGTTGAAACTTTCTTTGCTTTGGTCCCGCATTTATTTTATATGATGCACAACACCTTGATAACAAAAACGCGTCTGCACTTGTCGGTGTCAGCATAAAAAGAAATAAAGAGAGAATTAGACAATGTAACTGTCATGCAATGCTGCTTGACTTTGTTGTTCGTGCAACTCTCACCTTCCCCGCGCCTACTTCTAAATCGTTCTTTGCGCAGCGCGATCTTATTTTGTAGCCAACCACTAAACAACACTAAGGCCACGGCATTGCTGTGAGAGTAACAAAAAGTGAGAGAGAGGGAAGCAAGCAAAAATACGAGCTGGCACACAAGCTAATGGCAAACACTGGCACTTGTATGTATGTATGTCGCTGTGTTGTATTCGCGCAATGCATACAAAAACAATTCTTTCTTTTCAAGGTACGGGATGACTTTAAAGCAGTGGTCGGCGAAATATACATATGCATTTTTTTTGCGCTTGTATTGAACATTTTCTGCCGCTGTGACGTGTTTCGACGCTGACGTCGCAAAGCAACAGATACGAAGTTGCTTGTGCATGACTTCGGCTCTTGCTTAGAGAGCGTGCTTGCTTTTTGGCTTTGGTGCCTGTTTGGCAGAAAACACAAAATCAGTCTATGTTTAGTTGGCTACAAGCTTAGATCGCGCCGCTCATTTTTACATTCCTCTTTGAACATTTGTTCCTTTTTAAAATCAATAATTTGCGTAGCGCGATCTTAGCTTGTAGCAAATTAAACATAAACTGACTCAAGGAAACAAACAAAAATTGTATCTGTTGCTCGCACCCGATGCGCGTAAACAACCCTCCTCACGTGCAGTCGCAACGAACCTAAAAATTGGTAATATTCGTTAGAGCCTTCGGCGGGAGTATGCTACCTGTAGTAAATATACCTTGAAACTTATTTTGTGTTTTTTGCCACACAGCACCAAAGCCACGGCATACTAATGCTGGAGTTCTTTAGCATTGTGAGAGCAAGCACGCGCTCTAAGCAAGAGCCGAAGTCATACACAAGCAACTTCGTGTCTGTTGCTTTGCAACCATGGTAGAATAAACAAGGTAAGCTATTCCCGAAAAATTTTCGCAACTCAAACCTTATTTTAGTTTCGTTGATATTTTACACGAGAAAGGTTGTTTCTTCGCATAGTTTTTCAGCATTTACCGTAATTTTGTGCAGTGGTAAAAAATAAGCCACTCTAGTTGCAACCATCAGCACAAAATAAAATTTTAAATATGCTTGCCTACGCACAACAACAGCAATGGGGGTGGTTTCACTCTCTCACTTTTTCGCTCAGACTAAAAATAAGGTTTCAGTGCAGTGAATAGCTTACCTGTATAATTCTACCATGCTTTGCAACAAGAGCATAGCAACGCCAGAGAATTTGCTGAGAGTAGTTCAGTACAAAAATCACGCACACATGCATGTGTTTTGTGTACAAAACACGTGTACGTGTAAACTCCAATCCCATGGGATTGGGCCCCCTCTGCCGCCTAAAATGTGAACTTTTGGGTATACCTCCGAATACAAAATAAAATTTTAAATTCAATTTTAAACTTTTTCTGCCTTGGAAATTTTTATGTTCGGCTTATAGATTTCGAGATAAATGGGCTCAAACATATCTCAAAATAACGGAAAACCCTACGCGGGAGGAGGTCTCCAAATTGGTTTTAGACTTTTTGGATGGTCCTTAATACATTAAGCAAGAGAAATTCCAGTGTGCAATTTTTTCCGGGTCAAAACCTATTTTTACTGTACTATAAGTAGTGCGAATAGAACTAAATCAATAGTAATTCCTCTACGCTGAGCGAGTAAGAAAGCAGCATAAAAAGAAATAGAGAAAGAAAAGAATTAGATAATGTAACTGTCGTGCAATGCAGCTTGGCTTCGTTGTTCGTGCAACTCTCA
Organism: Chymomyza costata; assembly: GCA_018150985.1. Classification (NCBI taxonomy): domain Eukaryota; kingdom Metazoa; phylum Arthropoda; class Insecta; order Diptera; family Drosophilidae; genus Chymomyza; species Chymomyza costata. Next base: position 575 of record JAECWU010000094.1, on the reverse strand, counting down.
CCTCTCCCGCGCCAACTTCTACATCGTTCTTAGCGCAGCGCGATCTTATTTTGTAGCCAACCACTAAACAACACCAAGGCCACGGCATTGCTGTGAGAGTAACAAAAAGTGAGAGAGAGGGAAGCAAGCAAAAATACGAGCTGGCACACAAGCTAATGGCAAGCACTGGCACTTGTATGTATGTATGTCGCTGTGTTGTGTTCACGCAATGCATACAAAAACAATTCTTTCGTTTACACACATACACATGTGCTGCGTGCTTTAGCTGACCAGCCGCGGCCGCTTTACTCCCTTCTCTTTACCATGACCACAGTTGGCTCTCTCAACAAGAAGCGAAGCCATGACTCATGACCACCAACACAACGTCAACGTCGCAATGCGAAAGAGAAAATCAAAAGCAGCTAACGTTTTTTTCGTTTAACTAAATTTCAAAGTTACTCCCATAGAAATTCACATTCATTCGTTCACGCATTATTCATTCACGCATTGATTCATGCCTAAAAATACACAATGCCCAAGAATGCCCAAAAATGCATAATGCCACCTAGCCAAAAAAAAAAAAACATACAAAATGC
>JAECWU010000093.1:57500-173871 GCA_018150985.1 Chymomyza costata | reverse complement strand
CCTGGGCTGGCCCGTTGTGACACCGCACGAATCTCTATGCTTACAATTACATCTTTTACCCTTCTCCTGCTTGGTATGCCTAAAGGGGTCCCATCCTGTTGCAGCAATGTAGCTTGCAAACTTTCTGGGACAGATGAACTCCAGCCCTGCTAGGTTCTGAAGGAAATAGTAACCCAGGTGCTTTTTCCTGCGTCTGCTAAGAGCTTCGCAGGAGCAGAAGAAGTGCTCTACTGTTTCTATCTCTTCCTCGTCTCTGCAGCTTCTACAAAAAGTCATTTATAGGAGCATTAAGTCTAGCAGCGTGTGCTCCAACGAGCCAGTGCCCAGTAATCGCTCTAACGACTGCCGAACACTGTGAACGGTTAAGACTGCAAAGTTTTCTGGAGCGTTTTGCGTCAATAGTTGGCCATATTTGGCGGGTGATCCTACAGTGAGGTGTGTTGTTCCACATACTTTGAGCAAGAAGGCTATACTTTTCCCTGGTATGTAGCTTAAAAGTAGCCATCGGCATACGTATATCCTCCTTATCAGGAAGGAGGGTAGTGGTCGTGCCGTTTCTGGCCAGTTCGTCTGCTATTTCATTGCCTTTAATATCTTGGTGCCCCGGCACCCAGATAAGGCTAATAACAAACTGCTGTGCCATCTCTTGAAGAGATTTGCGGCAGTTGTTGACTGTCGTCGCATTTGAAGATAACGAACGAAGTGACTTAATAGCTGCCTGACTATCTGAGTAGATGTTAATTACCCTGTTGTCTGGACTGGCGTTGCGTAAGCAGATTAAAGCCTCTTTGATAGCAAGGACTTCTGCCTGGAAAACACTACAGTGATCCGGGAGCCGGAAGGACTGCCTGATATTTAGTTTTCCGAGAAAACCCCTCCCCCAACTTGATTGTTGAGTTTGGAGCCATCCGTGAAGAAACTAATGGAGTCTTTTTGACCCGGCTGAGTTCCTCTCCACGATTCCCTTGAAGGTATAATGGTAGTAAAAAGGGTTGAGGTGTATTCCTTAGGGATACAATAATCGGTAGCTGACACAATAGTGTCTTCTGCAAGAATGGACGAGTGCCCATAACGTAAGACTGCCCAGCTTTGAGCATCCTTTAGGCGTCTCGCTGTTAAGGTAGCTAATTCTTTTGCCACTAGAAGGATTGGAGAGATATTGGTGATGGCATTTAGTGCCTCACTTGAAGTAGTTCTAAGGGCACCTGTGATACATAGTTGTGCCATTCTTTGCACCTTATTTAGTGCTTTAAGCTTTGATTTTATGGTGAGGGCTGGCCACCAGGTCGAAACCCCGTACAGCATTATGGGTCTCACTATGGCGGTGTATAGCCATCGAACCACTTGGGGGGACATACCCCATCTAAGTCCTATTGTTTTTTTGCAGGCGAAAAGTGCTGTATTAGCCTTCTGGACTCTTTCTGAAATATTTTGGTTCCAGCTAAGTTTCCTGTCCAGTATTAGCCCCAAGTATCTTGCAGTATCACTGAAAGACAGGACTGAATCATTTAGTCTCGGAGGAGAAAGATTTGGGAGCTTGTATTTCTTCGAAAATAACATAAGCTCAGTTTTATCTGGGTTAACGCTTAACCCACTTTCAAGTGCCCACAGTGACAGTTCCTTGAGCTTTGCTGTCATACGGTCACAGAGGGTCTGTGGAAATTTCCCGTTCAGCATTAAAACCACATCGTCCGCATATGCAACAACTTTGCAACCCCCTCCTTCTATGCGACATAGCATCGTGTTGACTGCCATGTTCCATAGAAGAGGTGATAGTACCCCCTTGTGGAGTGCCTCTGCTCACGTACCTACAGAGAGTGGATGTACCAAGTGAAGATGTCACCATTCTGCACAGCAGCAGTTGGCTAATCAATCTCACTAGCCGGTCATCCACCCCTAGGTGCCGCAGTGCATCAGTAATTGCATTGGGGACGATGTTGTTGAAAGCGCCTTCTATATCCAGAAAGGCCGCGAGTATATTCCTTATAGTGTAAGGATTTTTCTATATTTGCTATGACAGAATGAAGTGCTGTTTCTGTCGATTTGCCCTTGCTGTACGCGTGTTGCGACCCCGATAATAACTTTGGGTCGATGGACGTTCTAAGGTATAAACCTATCAGCCTTTCCAGAGTTTTTAATAGGAAAGATGACAAGCTTATAGGTCTGAGGTCTTTGGGGACAGTATGTGAGGCTTTACCCGCCTTGGGTATAAATACCACTCTAGACGTTAGCCAAGAAGAAGGTATTTTACCTAACGCAGTGATTTTGATATAAATGGCTTTTAGCCACGAGACTACCAGGTTTCCCCCATTCTGCAGATGGGCGGGTATTAACCCGTCAGGGCCTGGAGATTTGAAGGGTTCGAAACTGTTTACAGCCCATTCAATGTTGGACTCTGTTATTATCCCATTCAGTACATGTACTGGGAGATAGAAAGGAATACACGATGGTGTATCTGAATTGCTACCCGGAAAGTGTGTATCCAGAAGTAGCTTTAGAGACTCCTCACTGGAGTCCGTCCAGGAGTCATCTCGCCTCTTAAGATACCCTAAGTTTGTGGGTGCTTTTGAGAGCACTTTTCGAAGTCTTGCCACTTCAGATGAGGACTCGACTTCGGAGCAGAATTTCCTCCATTCATCCCGCTTTGCCCGCCTTATTAATTTTTTATAGCTAGCTAGGCTTTGTTTGTACTCCAGCCAGCTTTGCTCACAATTTAATCTTTTTGCTTTGTTGAAAAGTGTCCGACAGCTTGCCCTGAGCGTATCTGTTTCAGGTCTCCACCAAGGTGGTTTCCTTTTGCCCCTTGGCTTGCTTATCGGACACGAAGATTTATAAGAATTTATGCACGCATCTGTGAAGGTTTTAATAAGATGCTCAAGATCCTCATTTGAGGAGGGAGTCATCCTAGGTGGGGTCGAAAGAGCATTCGACAGTTTTGTTTTATAAGACTTCCAGTTGGTTCTGCGTGGATTTCTGAACGCAACTGGAGTTGGGGAGGATATGGATAATAACGTCTCGATATACCTATGATCTGAAAAAGAGTGCTCTTTAGAGACTCTCCAGCTTATGACTTGGTCATATATGAGATTAGAGATTAAAGTTAGGTCAATGACCTCTTCTCTGTCTCTAATTATAAAAGTTGGGTCACTACCTCTATTGCAGATAAGTAAGTTTGTGGAGAGAAGATATTGAAAAAGTAACTCACCCCTCTCGTTTGTGTTGGAGCTCCCCCATTGTCCATGGTGAGCGTTAGCATCGCAACCAATCAGTAGACCAATGCCCCGGTCATCGCTGTCTCTGATCAGTTCCTGTAGCTTGAGACCCGGAAGTGGATCCATAATCTCATAGGCCAGATACGCCGATGCTATTCTTAACGGTTTGCCATGGAGCTCCAGGCTTACCGACGTGGTGTCACCATTACTGTAATTAAAGAGCAAAAATACACTAAGGTGCTTTTTGCTAAAATGCAGGTGCGACTTTTACCTTCTTTAGAATCCGCAAACAGTCTATATTGTGGAGTGCTGAGCCCGGATACCCTGTTGGAAACAATCCAGGGTTCCTGAATCAGCACTATGTCGACTTCGCCTCCTGCCAGGCGAAGCATAAGGGCAGCAGTTGCTGCTTTACAGTGGTGGAGGTTTATCTGCAAGATTCTTAGAGACATCTTGCGTTTGTACCTCCACCACCGTTACGTCCGCTTCCGTGTCATCGCTGATGTTTTCATCAGCGGAGTCAACACCCTCCTGACACAGCGCTTCTAACCCTCGGACCAAGGACGCATCGGACATCACCGATTCGCAGTCCTCGATCTCTGGGTCCTTCTCTGGTTCCTCGATTTCCTCATCGAGAACCTCTTCTATCGCCTCTTGGCTTTCTGTCCGCCTGGCATCCGATTTATACACGCGAATATGCACCGAGCTAAAACCGAAGTTTAGCTCTCCGTGCATCACGTCAATCGGTGCCAGCGACTCTTTGTTGAGGATAAGCAGAATCTTCCTCATGGGAGTCTGCGTATCCTCAACTTTAGCGACCTTCCAATCTGAGGCCGGAAGGTGAGGATTGCACCTCTGCAGCATCTTGAGGATCATCTCCGGCTCCTTAAAGGATGCCGGGATCCACATGATTGCGCGAGGTCTACTCGGAACGTCCTTCCAATCTACTGCGACTAGATTGGCGCCCGGGTAAACCTCGCCCACCTTCGATACGGCCGCTTTGTAAAGCTCCGCCGATCGAGTGCCTTCGCAGGCTATCACCTTCACGTTGCCCTGGTACCACCCGACATCTTTGCAGATTGGGGGTGGACCGGGCATCGCTTCCAGTGCTTCGAAACAGTGGATGGCCAGTGCCGCCTCCACCCATCTCCACTGATTTCTGGGGATCCTGCCGTCGGAATTGCCTTGGTCCAGGACCCCCAAAAGAATCTTTTCTTTCGCTATCTCAGCGAAGCTTCTATTGGCTACCAACCCGTTCCCCCTAACTCTCTTTGGAGCATTAGGGACCGCGAGCTCCTGCGATCGTTGTCGCTTGGGTTGCTTCATTTCTGCTCTAGGCCTTTCCACAACAAAATTGGGCAACACCGCCTTAGCCCACTCTACCTTCCTCAGCCAGTCGGCCGTTGGGTTTGTGACGCTAGTGGTGGCCTGACGCTTCAGGATTTGGGCAGCGTTTTTTTCTCCGCATACCTCTCCCTTTTGGCCTTGCTTGTGGAGGGCCTCTCTAGCTCCCCCGCACCCGGCCGAGAGACAGCTGCGCTTAAGGTAGCACCTTGCTGACTGCTCAGGGTGACAGGGGCCTTCGAGGTGCCTTCCGCTTTGCACATGGCCAAGGGGCGATTAGGCACAGTTGCCTGCTTCGCCGGTGTGGAGCTGACTACCGGTCCGGTGACCTCTGTACTCGAGCTCATAATTGAAGGGGCAACGCCAGGTCCAGTGACCACTGCGTTTGCTCCCGAAGAAGGACCTTCGGTCCTTTCCGGTTTTTTAAGAGTTCCGGACTCTTTTTGAAAAGAATTTTTATTTAAAGTAGACATAACAGGTCCCACGAGTGGCGGAGAAAGGGTGGTCCACCTGCGCAGAGATCCGCAATACGCAGGTAAGGCTAGTTAATCCGGAGGGCGCCAGGTATCCGGATGCTCCGTTTGCGACTGGGCTATTTTTGAAAGGGGCCCCCAGCCAGGTTGATCATCGGCACGGGTCGCGTGACACCTTGATCCAGCCCTTTTTACCTAATAGCCATGATAAGGAGTGACAAACAAGCCACCAAGCTATAGAGGAGCTAAGTTGCAAGCAGCTAGCTCCAAATCTTAGCTGGTACCGCCCATAAAAGGGCACTGTAGTACCATTACCAGTCGGCACCCTCGTGGAGGGTTCAGCTATAGGATTTTTGCCAACCATTTGAAAATATAAGTTTGTTAACATTATTTTTATGTTTTAAAAATTCGGATATCGTGCTAAGATATTTTGTTTTAAAATATACATTTCAACTCACCGCATTTAAAATTTACTTAAACAAAATTTGCACACAACATTTATTTGCTTCAAAGAAGTACCACTGTACAAGAATACAATGTATCTCGCACAGAGCGCTTAAGCAAGTGACAGAAAGGGACAACGCATAGCTGCATAACTAAATCCAAACGGCGTCCAATAATTCAATTCGGTGTCATTTGAGGTGGTCCTTGTCTAATTAAATTGACACATTGACAAGTTCGTGCTCATTAGCTGTAGCTGTTGAACCAACAACAATACTAACAACACTGTCAATTACAACAACAACAAAGCCAATAAACCCTCCCAAGCCAATAACAAAGTCTTGTTTCTATATGCGTGCAAGTTAAATGTCGCTTGTTCTATATGTTGCTTGTCGCATGTTATAAATAACATATGTATTTAGTTTTGTTTATTTTATAGATTTACGCTTATTTATGATACACTTGTCCATTGGGAGCGGTTGACCGCAAAATGCGGCAGCAACAACATGAAGCACACACACACAAGTACAAGCACACACACAAACACACTCTGCACAAACACGTGCAACAAGAAGAAACAAAAAAAAAAAAAAAAAACCTGAGCAAAAGCTTACTGGCAAACAACAAAGATTGTATACCCTAGAGATGAAGTTCTTGGTTTTCTGAAATTTTGCTATATAAAGTGTTTTGGGAAACATAAATTTTCTAAGATTTTTTATGAGATTTATTATGTAAAATGAACCTAAACTTAGATGTTGATAACAATTAAGATGTAAGTGCTTTACAATATGAGGTATTTGAAAGAAAAAAAAAATGATTTTAAATTGAACTTGGCCAATAAGACATTTAAACAGCAAAAAAAAAGTTTGAAAATATTTTGAAATGAAAGAAAATTATATATAAGAGTAAATGGAAAAACTTGGCTAACTCTCTACAACCAGTTCCATATTCCATAATCCATCAATCAATATTTTTAAGGGAAAGAGTAACAAAAATAGTGCATATGTATTAAGTGAAAAATGTTTTTTTTCTTAGAAATCTATTCTCTTGTTTGTTCTTTGGCTAAACTCAGAAAAACTATATAAATATATATATATATTTTATATATATAAAAGTATAAATATTTTAAAGATTGTAAATGGTCATCATTCTTGATATTTTTTTTTTTAATTAAAAAAAAAACAACAATTTCAAATGAATCAGAAAATCTTTATTATTCACTTTTTAAAGATAGTCTCTTTCAAATGGTGGCCGCAACTGCGTCGTAGCTTGTTCATGCGGTGGTTCCAATTTTCGATGACGCGTTCGAGCATAATCGGATAACAAGGGTAATGGTGGCCTCTAATGCTTCAATCGTAGCTGGCTTATCCACAAACACTTTAGACTTCACGTAGCGCCAAAGGAAAAAGACTAACGGTGTGATATCTCACGATCTTGGTAGCCAATTCACCAGCCTGGAGCGTGAAATTATTTGTTCACCGAATTGGTTACAAAAAATGGCCTAAGCGCGCGAAAAACATTCTTGGCAGAACGCGAATTTTCGTAATATAATATAACTGTACGGCTTGTAAACGTTGTTCGGGCAATGAAAACTGAATAAAAAACACATGGCAACTTGACAGTAATTACGCGTGATTTATAAAAAAAACCCTATTGAAAAAAAAACCTCAAGATTGATGACCCTTTACAATTATGCTGAAAACGTGAACCTAAACAAAGAAATCGGCTTCTCAACAGGGGGGTGGTAACATGGTAAACAGAGCCGAAGTTCTCTAAAGAGGCAAGCAGATTTGAAAAAACATATATTTTTCGTAGAATTTATTTTTTTCATAAAAACCCAAGTAATTTATATAATAATTATATTTATAGAAAAATATCACGATTTAATTGGAAGGCTGCCTTGAGTCGCCATTGAACGTATTTCACCTCTAAGAATATAGAGTTTAAAATTCTTTGAAAAGAAGTTATGTGCTTATGGCTCGTGGAAAGTCAAACCCGGGCCTGGTTTATCTGGATGGCTCTGCCAAAGTTAACATTTTGCCTTTACCATTTTTGACACAGAAACGCTGGTTCAAGCTAATTCTTATTAACTTTATAAGTAGAGATTTATTTTTTAAAATGGAATTGAACAAGTTTCTCGTAGATCAGGGGATTACGTTGGTCACTTTATAATTTCCAATGTATTTTCATAAACATACCTATATTGATGCATTACGAATTCTGGGATAATGAACAAAAAGTAAAGCCGATTGAATCTCCTATCGTATTTGCTCGTGAAGGTATAAAGATTATATAAAAGTAAGAACCATTTTGTGTGGAAGTGTTTTTTAAAATTTTTAATAAAAAGGATTTATATTATGTTGATTAATGTCATCACGTCTGAATTTTCAATTTCATTAGGAAAAGTTATTTTTAAGATATAATGGATAAATTTTAATTAAGAATTAAGAAAAATTATAGCATAGAAACCAAATCGCAAAAAATCACTGCATTAGCAGTGAAAATAATGAAAAGCTTTTCGGGCGTATGACGAAGTATGAAGCAATCGTTTTAGTTCGGGGCATAGAATCAACCCTAAGATATGTAACCCTAAGTATAAAAGCAAAACATAATAAAAAGAAGCCACTCAAATTGCGAATAGTGCTGCTAAAGGTTGAAATTATTCAATAGAAATATGTTTGCTTATTCATGTTTGAAATATGTGTAAAAGTCTGCTTATATTATGGGAGCGGTATGATGGATATAAAGAAACCCTAACATGATTCTTCGTTATGAGGCTAAACACTTTTTTATGTGCCTACTCTTTTATGTTTTTCTTAGTAGGTTAGGTAAGGTTATGGCGGCAGCTGGCTTAAAAAGCCAGCACACTTAGGCCTAGACTGGCCCGTTGTGATTTTTTCTTAGTAATTCTGTGATTAAATTGAAAGGTGAATTTTTAATTTAAACTTCCAGGGTTTTTCCAATCGATAATTGTTTTCTTTCTGTGACTTGACTGTGCGAAATTTCACGTCAAAATATTCATTAATGTTTTGTGAGGTGCTAAAAGCGAATTCTGCGATTTTTACTATGTCTAAATTTATTGAATAAAGAAGTTGCATTAAATTTTGTTTGCGGAATGGCATTTCAACTGCGGAAACGTTGAGAATGATGCAGACAGCCTTTGGGGATCAGTCTCTGTCTTCAAAGAATGTTTACAAGTGGTATAACGAGTCAAGGCCGGCCACGAGAGTGTTGTGAAGAATGTGGTATCTATTCGACCAAAAACATCGACTGATGAACATCACGTCAAGCAAGTCAAAGAAATGGTGCTTGGAAATCGTCGATTGACAATTAGAGACATCGCTTATAGTTTGGGCGTATCATTTGGATCGGTGCAGGCGATTTCGAGTGACGAATTGTGCTTAAAAAGAGTCTAATATCGAATGGTTTCAAAAATACAAAATTATTTGGATAATGACCGTCGTGTTAGCACTGGTTCTTCGTAAGCATTTCGCCAAAAATTCAACAAATATCATTCCGCAACCTGCTTATTCACCTGATTTGGCTCCGTGTGACTTCTGGCTATTCAGCAAACTCAAGAGGTCGCTCCAAGGAGACCGTTTTGACTCTTTTTTTTTTTTTTTTTTTTTTTTTTTTTTTTTTTTTTTTTTTTTTTTTTTTTTTTTTTTTTTTTTTTTTTTTTTTTTTTTTTTTTTTTTTTTTTTTTTTTTTTTAAAAGAAGATACCTATGTTTATCCAAACAACTTTTCTTCAAATATGTATGAAAATATCCCAGAATTTCGACTGAAAAAAGTTCAGCATACCATACCATATTAAAAGTGTAGCAAACGTAAGTAAGATATTTATGATGCCTACTAAACGTTCCCATAAAAACTTTATACTCATGCCTATAGCTAATGCACTCTCTTAGAAGAGCATAACTAGCCGAATGAAAAAAACATGCAGCATAACAGACGGCGCACGGTAGTAATAGGCAACACATAATAAATCATGAGCGGCCAGTGTATATATCAATGTTTAGTTTATGCAGCTATATTACAATGCCTCATATGTCTATGTACATAGACATGTGTGTTAGGGTATGTGTGTATTTTGGCCATTTAGAGTTGGTCGCCATGTTGGGGCAAAAGCAAATTATTTATATAAAAAATGGCTTCAAGTATTTTGGCCACAAAACTCGAAACAACGAAAATAACACCAAAAACAAACCAACAACAACTGCGACAACGACGCGTGATTTATATACTAAACGTGTAAAAACCTCAGCCGAAATTACAAGTGCCAGTGGCGTCAAAGGTGGGGGGTATGGGCGGCTCGGAGGGGTCCAGAGCAAACCTCGGCTATTGTCTGTGTGCGTTTTGGTGTTCATAAATAATATTTTCTAAGCCGCCAACACACACAGTCACACACACAAACATATGTTGTTATTATTTTTCTGTGGGATTCTTGGGGGTTGAGTGCGGGGCCGGAGTATGGCATTTGTCACAGTTGAACGCCGTTAACAACATTGCCCATACGCAGTGTGCGCCCAAGGCTTCGTTCGCATCTTAATCAAGCGGCAAAGGCAGAAAGCAGCATTGAAATGGGGCAATGTGGCCTAAATGCGGGTTAGCCAGGCTAATAGATGCAGGCTGTCTTTCTGTCTCACTCTACGAGTGTGTGTGTGTTTTGGTTGAGAACTGCTCCTACACTGTTTAGCCAGTTGCAAGACCTCAGCGACGACGAATGGGATCTGTAAACATGATATGACTGGAAATGGTTAAAGGCATACTACGGAAAGCCTAAACAAATTGGGTTTGTTATAAGACTACATAGTAGAGGAAATCTAATTGTGAGATTGCTATGAAAATGGATCAAAAGCGAAGATGTTGCGACTGACTACTAATCTAAGGAGATGCTTTGGATGTAATTCAATTGTATTTGGAACAAATGAACAGTCATATTTATTTCTTGGCTGTACGTCTATCTAATGAATTTAGTTAGCTATCAAATTTAGATTGCCTTTTAAAATGCATGCAATTTAAAACATTATGGCGTTTATATTAATGATAATTGTTTGATCTGCCATGTAGAAATTTTACTCTTTGCCTCCATTTTTGATCTGTTTAAAGTTGAAATAAGTAGCTTCAATGTTGAATGGTAGATGTTGTTTGAAAAATTACAAATAAATATTGTCCTTTAATTTTGAGCTACAAACCAAGACGGGTGAACAAAGTGCAGAGCCTACAAAAGAACAGCAATCTGAGTCCTCAAATGGCCAAGAGAATGCATGTCCCTGCAATGTTCAATTCTTCGTAGACAACACAATACCTACTTAGTTACTACCCTGCACTTTTTTGGAAACGCACTAAGTATTTAGAACAACTCTTCTTTGAGTTCTGGGTATAATTTTTATTTGCCAGCTAGGGAGCGCACTCTTTTCAACAACAAAGCCCGATTCATGCCACAGTAGCGCTTTTATGTTCTAGGTTTGTTCTAACCAGCTTGAACTTATTTTTTAAAATTAAATTTATAACTGACACGTTTAGATTAGATAACAAAAATTTTAACTAAATGTTTTGACAATGACAATAGCACTGGAATTAGATAAAAAGCGACATTTTCATTGAATTTGTTGCTAGTCTCTTGTCTAACTTTGTCTAAATGTAAGTTTTCGCAATTTCGAAAAGATAATCCAATTATACATTACGAAGTATTCGAAATAACCAATCTCAGCAGCGATACTCAAGATCATGCACTTTCTGCCCGAAGCTAAGAGCGTCTGAAGCCCAAAATATCAAAGACGTGATACGTTGACTAATAAATAGTTTTTTATACAGAGACATACATATTATATATGGTTTCATATACCAGAAAACGATTACATTTAAGCATCTTGGGGTTCACTTGGACCGTATGCTTATATAGGAAGACTCATATAAAAGCCAAACAAACTCAAAGCTAAGAACAGAAAAGTGTATTCGCACTTGGGGCCAGGGTCTCAGCATAGCTTGGAAAATAAGATACAGCTACACAAAGCCAAACTTAAGCCCATATATTCCAAATCTGCCATTTTTTTGGCATAAACCTCAAAATATTTGGATATTTGTACCAAATTTGGTACTTATGCATATTTTGAGCCCCCAAGGCGATGTACCAAGTTTCGTCCGGTTTGGTCCTATATTTCTTATAGTTGCCATATAGTCGATCTGTCCGATTTGCACCAACTTTGTTGTTTTTTAAGCTATTGAGTTGAAAATTGATTACACATATTTTAAGCTTATTAGAATACTTGCAAAATTTAGTTTTGTTTGGAGCACTCTTTCATAATGTCATAAAATCGTCCTAGCTGGCTTGGACCCACTTTTTTTTCTGCTATTTCGCTAAAAATGTTACTTTTTGACCAAGGTTTTTTCAATTCAAAATGTTGTTCTTATTTGTATTTTCTGTTGATTTCGCACATTATGTGCTGTATAACTGCGTCTGTTGAGTGATTACTGCTGTTTCAACCGCCAAACAGTGTTGCATTTCAGAATACGAATTTTGCTTAAAGAAACCCAAATATCTTTTATTGTGGCAAAATGTGGCAAAAGAGGTTAGTTTGTCAGTGTTCCACACACTTTGGTTAATAAATAGGCACTTAAACCTCTGTGCCATACAAAAGTAATAATCCAAAAAGCAAAGTTACTTTTTTAGGACATATCTAAAATAACACATACAAAATATGCAGGACAATAGGACAAAACGAAAAAAAAAATGGTTAGAGTGCTATTTATCTGCGCTAACGTCCTCCATAATTACAATTTTTATTTTGTTTTTGGCTTTCACAAAATAGTACGTGCGTAAACTTGGCTAATTTTTCCCGCGAAAAATGCTACCCAAAACGACAATCAGGTGACTTTGTCCGCTCCCCACAGTAACAAGGTTGCCACAATATTTGAAATCGATTTTTTTATCATCTAATTGAAGTATTTAAATATTAAGAACCCAAAAAAAATTGGAGTTTGGAAAAAAAAAATATTTTGGTTTATGCCAAAAAAGTGGCAAAAAAAACCATTGTGCATAGCACAAATCTAGTATGCCCTATGTACTTAAAGGTTCAGGGTATAAAAATATGCAAACATTATATTAACATACTAAAGATTCTAAGATTCAAGTCCCTATTCATATTTTACGAGTTTTTAAATTATAACATTTCCGACAAGTGTGCATTACACAATCTATAACGTTAAGATCAGCACAAATTCGGTTGCAAGTTTACAAAAAAAAGGTACTTGTGAACAACATGCACACAAATGTAACTTTATGATTAATTACGATTAAAACTAACTTAATCAAATTTGTCTGACAGTGACCCAGTGACGTCACGCCTTTATTAAATGAGGAGAGACACGACTAACTAACCTTCGCATTTCATAACCTTGTAATAGTTGTATCATTGTAAATCCTTGTGGTAAATGAGTTTGCTCTGTTCGCACTCAATTAAAATGGATCTGTAGACTTACCGCATATAGTCACCTCGTTTCAACACATTCTGTAGTTTAAACTGTTTTCTTGCTTGCATGCATTAAACAGGCGCTCGCTCCCGCACGCTTCAAATGAAGCCGAATGTTTTATAGCTCTTTTTTTTCAAATTAGCAATTAAAATGTACAAATTGGTTACAATATTATTTATTCAAGACAAACGCAGCCTTATGACGTTTTTAACCGATTTTTCACATTACTAGCATTAACCGAACCCGATGTATTTATTATTTACGATTGCACGTTTTTTTTTTATCTAGGAGTGAATTTCAAACACGTCATTAGCTGTTGCTGGAATAGAATTAAATATATATATGTACACACAACGAACGCACGATCCTTTTGGATGAATTGATTATAAACACATATAATTTGATATAACACAAGCGTCACTACACTAACGAACGCACTACTCTAACTGAAAACACTTGTAATTATTATAAGTATATGGCAAAACATGAAAAAAATTTTTATTTTATATTAAGAAATAAAAAACACACACCGCTTTGATTCAAAGAAGCTATTTATCTAAATAAATTACAAACGCGCACTGCTTTTAATAAAAAAAATTGCTAGTGCCCGACCGCATAATAACACGATCCCCACCAATTTAAATACGCGAGACGACTAACCGGCAGAACGCAAGACAAAGAAAATTATTAAACCAACAACAAAGTCAAAGGCTGCAGTTACACAAAATAGTATTGTTGTTGTTGCTTTGCTCTCCTCTATTGCCTTTTATGCTACTTTCTTACGCTCTCAGCGCTAAGCATTGAATGTCGATTGATGCTATCCTGTTTGCACTAATGGTACGTTGGCAGAATGACAGTAAAGACTACAGAGAGACTGCAGCTACTGAGCGTTCACTTATAAATACACTCCCACGCACTTGAATAGGGACAAAGCTGTTTGACAGGAACATTCCAATTGTGATAGATCATACAAATATAAAAAAAGTTTTTTTTTTTATTTTTGAAGTAATATAGAGTATATTTTTTTTTTTTTATGCATTTAACTTTTAACGAAAGCAAACGTTTTCTTTTATATAGCATACAAACAAAGCGTCAATTCACATAAGTTGAATGCATTTTTTTAGTGACAAAACCCAAGTGCACTAGTCATGTGATTATTTGAGAAGATATTAGCTTTGTCGTTAACGACACTCACGTAAAACTTACTTAAATGACATTCAGTTTAATAAAACTATGGTGTTGTAATAAAACCCTTGTCAAGAACGTATTGCATCGCTTATAAATTTTCAAGACAAATAATTTAAATTGCATTCTAAGGAGAAAAATTTATTTATTATTTATAAACAAAATATTATTTAAAAATTTATAACGCGACGCCTTTTTTTTTTATTTTCTTTTTTTTTTTTGTTTTTTATTTGTTTATTTGTAATCTGTCCAAAGGACATTTAACAAATTTTATAACATCTTACAAAAAAAAATATTTACATGATTGGCTTTTATCTTTTTATTTTTTGATAGCGGTTTTGTAGCCCTATGCTCTTACTAAGAGCGGTGTCTTTACTTTATAAATTTCGAATATGTATTGTACTTACACTTACAGAACTAATAATAATAACTAGTGCTAGAAGTAGGACTTTTCTTTTTGACGTTTCCAATATATCGCCAAATTACATGTGAATTAGAATTAGTATTCGAAAAAAATGGAAGTTGCTTTGGAGCGCGCTTACAAAAACGCAAAAATCTGCGAAATTAATATTTATAAGCTACTAATTTATTACTAAAGTTTAATATTGCAGCAGGCCATTTATATATAAATAAGAAAAGTCTGATAAAATTTAAAGCATTTTTGATTTACAATGTTAAAAGGAACGCTGGTCTTCTTATTTTTGTTTTACTTTTCGGAAATGTCCATTTACAAAGAATATTCATTTACCATTATAAACGAATTAGTAAGTTATATCGTACAATTAAATAATACATAAAATTAACAAAATTTATAAAGAGTAATTAATAAAAATAGATATACAAACAGTAAAGTTAAATTAAAAAAAATAATTATATACCAAATAATAAGAAAATGTAACCCGACTGAGAGTCGCAACTGGGACTCCAGACGCACATATGTACAAGTTTGGAGGCCTAAACTCTACCAACTCAGCTATCCTCTTTGATTTTTGCAAAATGGTTTGTAGTCTACTCGATACTCTCACGCATACACATTAAAGCATAATGTAATGAACTTCGTTCTCAAATTTTGATAGTAGTTTGATATACCCATTACAAATTTATTAACAGAGCAGTGGCAAAATTTTAAAATAGTAATAAACAGCTTTCATATGCATCAGAGTGCATTGTTTATGTTTGCGCTCAGTAACTGCAATTTATCCACTCTCACTCTGTTTTACTTCTAAGTTGCATTCTGCCAACTTACCATAAGCGCAAAAAGGATAGCATCAATCGATGCTCATTTGCTGAGAGCATAACAGGGAAGCATAAAAAGCCACAAATACAACAATAATGCCGTTGTTAAAAGGCAATAGAAAAGAGTAAATTATTCAAAAAGAAAAAAACTATTACGTGAGAGGCTGCAGCCTTTGCTGCTGTTAAATACTTTTCTTTGTTTCACGTGCTGCTAAGGTCAAGTGTCGGTCAGTAAGTTCGCGTATTTTAATTGGCGAGGGTCGTGATGTTTGTGGGCTCGGGTGCTAGTAATTTGTTTATAATTATTTAAAGTGTTTTTAATGAAAACCTGTGAGCGCTGGTAATCTTAAAAATAAGTGCATACGGCTTGAAAAAATAAAAATTAAATAACTTTGTAAGGCATTAATTGACAAAAAATTAAAAAATATGACTGTGTGGTTGCATATGATGCCCGTGAGAGAAGAGTGCGAAAGCAGCGTGTTGCGCTCTTTTAAGGCTCACAAGTAAGAGGGCATGTTTTAGCTACAGAATGTATTAAAACGAGGTGACTATATGCGGTAAGTTTTCAGATCATTTCTTAAATGTGAGCGACTAGCGCACACACACTTACCGCTAGAATTTAATATGATACAACTATCCAAAGGTTAAGCAAAGCGTAAGTTGTTTGTGTCTCTCTGAACGTTTTATTAAAGCAGAGAGCGTGGCTATTTGAAAAAGTTGACCGGTTTAAATTAAGCTCCTCATAACTATACATTTATTCAAATATTAATTAATTATTTTTTAACATTAATAAAAGAAAAAAACGAATTTTTTTAAGTTTGATAATTTGTTTTCTTAATTCAAGAATTTTAATCTTTAAGGATGCTAAACATTTTAATATATCATTTAACGTAGTTTGTAAATGTTTTGCAACAGTTTTAACATTTTGTCGATTAGAAACGTGTAATTTGTTTTATGCAAGATATTAAATTTATTTATTTGTATAAAAAAAAAAATAGTTCTAAATTGCAATATATATTTACGCCTTTGTTACTTCAAGGCTTTCAGTCTGAATTTATTACTGAAATACAGCAAAAATTCTCTGTAGCACTTAGTAGTATCTCTGATATATAGGTGTATACATCGCTCAATTGCTACACTTTGTTCACAATAATCATTTATATAAATAAAAGCTTTTTACCACAACAGCTTTTACCTGTTTTGTATATTGCATAAGTCTATAGGATCCTTGTTCTTACTTGTAAAAGTCATAAAAATTATAGACAGACATGGTTTAATCCCACAAGTGTTTAATTAATCTCTTTGTTAAGTTGTTTTTCAAATTGCAGATAGCTTGTAAAACAATTTTACAGCAATTTTAAAATTCAAATGAAAACTTTTGGAAAGCTTCCAGACGCAAAACTATATGAAGCTAGTTGACTTTTTCAAGGTTTCTTAATAATCGATTTAATACAATTCGATTTATTTCAACTTCTTTTCGTTTTTCTGTGAATATTGAATAAATAATTAACTAACAGTTCAGTGCTTTCGATTAGATTAGAGGAAGAATATGAAGACAAACCAAATCTTTTATTTTTAGAATAAAAAACTTAATAAAACTTATATCTATGTTTACATTAATATTTGGTTAATGTACTCTTGAATTCAGAATCTATATAAAGTTAAGTTCCAGGTGGATTAGTCTACCTGACAAAAATTTGATATTAAGTACCTTACCTAAACAAGTAAAGGGTCATCAATCTTGAGGTTTTTTTTCAATAGGGTTTTTTTTGATAAATCAGGCGCGAATACTGTCAAGTTGCCATGTTTTTTTATTCAGTTTTCATTACCGTTTCATCATGGAAAAACTTAAACCCGAACAACGTTTACAAGCCGTACAATTATATTACGTAAATTCGCGTTCCGTAAATAATGTTTTTCGCGCGCTTAGGCCATTTTATGGAACCAATTCGGTGAACAATTAATTTCACGCTCCGTACCGGTGAAGTGGCCACCAAGATCGCGTTAGACTTTTTCCTTTGGTGCTACGTGAAGTCTAAAGTGTTTGTGAATAAGCCAGCTACGATTGAAGCATTAGAGGCCAACATAACTCATATCCGATTATTCTCGAACGCGTCATCGAAAATCGACACCTCCGCATGGACGAGCTACGGCGCAGTTGCGGCCGACAATTGAAAGGGACTATCTTTAAAAAGCGAATGACAAGAATGATTCTTTCTGTTGATGCTAAAGATTTTCCGATTCATTTTAAATTTTTGTGTTTTTTTGCATTTAAAAAAAAAAACCTCAAGATTGATTCGATGTTAAATCGGGAGCTATTCAATTATACTATCTTAATAATATTATTATTATTTAAATTCATTTAAAAATAGCTTCAAAATTATTCTCTACCAATATGTTGCTAGAAATAATAATTGGATCATCATTTTACTGCAGTTTACAGAAGCTGTCATCATCTGAAAAATCGTTGAATTGTATTTAGCTAGTTAACTTTTCCATAAATTTAAGTTGTTGTAAAATCGTCTTGGAACTTTCAACACAAAGGCAATTGTCTACAATGTCCTGCGTAGCACTAAGCATTCCTTAGAAATTCACATGTCCCACCAGGTTCACATAAGCTTCTGTAAATTTATCCAACAGCTGAGCGTTTTATTGAAATTGTTGTGCCTCTTGGCTTAGCTACTGGCTGAAAGGCTGAAAGGCGCTTTATCATTTCCTTTTTCAAAAGCATTCTCAAAACAGTTTGCTTTGTTGTCGTTCTTCCGATGTTTTTTTCTGTTGTTGTCTTTGTTGTTAATGTTGCTGCTGTTGTTGTTGTGTTTATTTCAAAAAAAAAAAAAAAAAAAAAACATTGCGTAGGCTTGATAGCCCTTTGTTTCCGTTTTGGCGAATTTTTATGACAGCTTTCTATGCCATTTCTCTTGCTCGCTTAAAGTCTCTTTTGCTTGCTTTTTTTCTCTCTGGTATTTTGCCAATAGAATAGGTACAGTAGGAACCACAACAACAAGTAGCCAAAGCAATAGGGAAAAACGCGCTCGTGCACACAGCTTGAAACAACAATTTATTCCTTGCCATTAGTTCAGTTTCATTTCATTTTTTTTCCATGGTTTTTTGCTTTTTTTCACGCTCTTTGTGTTGCTTTAGTGGGCTTACACGCTTTGTTGTTGTTGCGGTCCTTGTTTTAAAGGCTATTCGCTTAATTCCTTTTTGCTGTCAAACGCTGAACCCTACACATATCCAAAGCCCTTTTACGCACAATTTTGCAACCGAAACCCTTTTCACTGCAAGTAAATTGGGCTGCCAGAATGCCAAAGCTGGCAAACAAATATAGTTTGATTGTCCCCCTTAAACGCCTACATGCTAATTATGACAGTGATGCCTGATATTTTTAAATTTATCAACATAATCCTGTACATTTTGATTTCACATTTATTTGACATTCGTCCATTTGTAGCCTGTTTAATATTTGTTTGGCCTAGCTGACCGCCTGTCATTTCATTCATTTGTTTTGGAGGATTGCTAAAAAATACCAACTCCCTGTTGACCAAACAGCACAAAAGTGCATTCGAACGTAAACAAGTTGTATGCCCAGCAAAAAATCTAAAAAATACCAACTAACCAACTGCACTAAAAAAAAACTACTAGAACTAGAAAAAAGGCTTAAAAACCTAAAACACAAAAATTGCGGCCAGTCTGGAAAAAAAAAACAAGTGCATTTAGAGGCTAAAAAAAAAGAGTAGAACTTCAATTGAGTATGCTGCTAAACTTCAGCGACAGTCGCATTGAGAGCCAGTTACAACCAGACTACTAAACTGCAAATATTCAATACAGTAGTAACTCGCCAATTAAAACAATATTGGTAACAAAACTTTTATGAATAATATGAATATAGTATATAAATATGCCTCTTGTAAGTTTTGACACCGATTCGTCGTTTTCATAATATCCGAGTAACTCTGACATATCTTTTCAGGGCCTACCTCTGATTTAGTCACTTCGTCGAATTGGAAAAGCCATATTTAGAAATATAATTTAAATATAACTTACAATAATAATTTTTACAAGTATTTATATAAATCGGCCGCGCTTCGGATAACGAATCCGAACATTTCATTCGAACTCGTTTTCAAACCGAATGTTTGGTGCACCCGATATCAACAAAACGAATTTTTTATGTGGTTTGAATCCGAATTTTTTGTAGCAGTAGAAATTAAAACGAATTGGAAACAAAAAATCGAGAAGTTTTCGCATTTTAAACTGAAATTAATTTTTAAAAATTCTTTTATATTCTTAGATTCTATTTATGCGAATTCCAGCATGAATTGTTATCGATAAATATTTTTAATTATTCCTTTCTAAATCAATCCAAAAAATAGCATGCACAAATCAAACAGTTTTTTTATACGATCCATGTCTTACATAAAAAAATGTGTTGCTTTAATAGTTCATGTCTTGCATAAAAAAATTTTCCTTAATATATGGATAGTATAGTCGTGAATAATTTCCATCAAATGGTGTAAAGCTGTGCTAACAATGAGCAAGGGAAATATGAGTAGGTGGCTAGATGGTAGATTGCACAAAGTTTGGATTTGGGAGCACGCAAAAACGAGTCCGAATAAAATTGTTCGATTTGTTGCCGAATTAAAAGATAATATATAATAAATACCTCTAAGTACCAAAATTATATAATAATTAGACAGCAAATCACTCAAGAAGTTGGGAAAAAAATAAACAAAAATATATCTTGCTTTTTCGGGCCAATTTTTCATAATAAAAAACTTAATCAGCTGTTTAAAATTTTAAGCATTTAAAGAAAGTGATGTTAACTATCATTAATTGTTTTTATACCCTGTGCAAGTTTGAAAATTAAAACTTTGTTGGAGTTCTCAAGCAATAAACCCAAATTGATTGCTATCTGATGGCACAGGTATCCAAAAGTCATCTGCGACCGATCTTAGCGTACGCCATTTTTTCTGGAACTATAATTTTTTTTCAAACTTAGATATAATATATCCAAAATCCATAAAGTAGTTCAATATGTGTAGTTTTAAAATATTTGTTTTTTGGTGTAAGTTTCTGAATCTTTTAGTAGTTCGGTGTATTCATTCACCAAATTTAAGCCCTAAAGTGCATTCAGTTTTACTTCGCTGCAACCCGCTTCCCTAAGCCGAATTTGTTTAAGTACACTACTCTTATAATCTCTTTATTTTCGTTTATCGCGTTTTCGATATAATGAATCAATATTCCGCTCTCGTAACCTAAAGGCAGGTTCGACTGTAATAAAAAAAAAACTGTCCAGAAATATCTGACACGCCCTACATAGGTACAAAATGTTTAATCAAAAAATTTTTATTGCAAAAAACATTTTCAAAATCAAAGGAATACGAAATATTTTTTGCCCAATACGTGGTTTTAGAAAATTATATAAATTGTTGCAAAAATATGTTTTTTCTTTCAAAATTGGTGTGTTTCAGCATAAAAAGGTATAGAAGTCGTAGTAAATTATTTCTTGGAATTCTTTTCCATTTATGCACTGTCGTTCGCTTGTTAATTTCTTTTTTTGGGCAATCATAATTCCAACAAAAATTTGAGTTATTTGAAATATTTTTATTTCACGCGGGAAGCTCTAGTACAGCCTCCACTGTACTGCTCCCAAATATACCCTCTCTTGGCAAATATGTTCAACATGAATGCTATGGCAATCTCCCAGCTACATTGCGCTTAAGCCCCCTTGCATTGTTTGTCCCCCACCGTGCATCTCTGCCTCCGCCTCTGCTGCTGCTCTGTTGCTGCCGGCTGATCATTTGCAGCGTCGTCCACTGCGTTGTGCATTTTAACACTGAGTTTTTTTCATTTTGCTTTACCCTGCTGTTTTTGTTGTTGCTTATTGCGTCCTTTCTTTTTTTACTCTAGTTGGTTTCTTGTTGTTTTCGCTTTGTTTTACTTACGGTTTAACTTTAAATGAATTTCTATTATTTTTGTGTTTATTTGAGCTTTGGCTGCTCTCTTCAGCTCTCCTGGCATCTTTGCCACAGCAACAACAACAACATCAAGAGCCACTAACGCTGCTGTTGCTTCTTAGCCAAACGACTCCAACAGCCAGAGTTGCCTGTAGCTGCTACAGCTTCACTTTTCCAGGCTATGAGGCAGCTCTGGCTCTGCTACTCTGCTGTTTGTTTTTGTGCTTTATTGTTGGTGCGCTGAACAAAACTAAATTGGTATATCCGTTTTTATTAAGCAACATTTCCGGTTACACTATACACACACTTATATGCGAGGGTAGACTGACAAGTAATGGCTTAGTTAAAATATCAAATTAGTAAACATTTTGTCTATTTAGTCAGCATTTTATATCAGTTCATTTTACACAAAGTTCAAGCCACCTAGGGAATACAAGTTGATAAATTAAGGGACATTTATTGATATGACGGATTAAAAAATGTCGTCATCAAAGAAATAGTTGACAAAATCCTCGGAATGGCATTGATATTGAAGATTAAAGCGTCACGGACTAAAATGATTGAAGAACGATAAACATATGCAGAAACAGTGACGACACCTGAGTGCCTAAAGTCGGTAAAAATGTAATCCTTTACCTTTTGAACAAATATTTTTCCGATGTTCAATCACAATTGGGTGATTTGTTCGGGGGTTTTGTAACTTTGGATATAAGGGAGATTTATCATAAAGCTCCTAAGAAAATCCAAGGAAAAGCCCAAGCAATGGACTTCTTTTGATGAATCAACACGAAAAAAATGGTTTTTAAAATGCTTCTAAGATTATTTATAACACTTTCTTTGAACTAGACAGTATTATAACTGAAAATTATAATTGGAGCTGTTGCGCAAATAAAATGGTTCCTACTTACAACTTTTTTTTTAATAAACTAAGTTTTAAGAAACGGCTTTTTGAAAAGAGATTTGCTTTAAATTATTAGATATCGTGAAGTTCATCTTCAGTTCCTTAGATGCCTAAATTGTTTTTCCAGTAGATGCAATCAATGCAATAGCTAGCCAAATAGACTTGCAGGAAGATAGAAGACATGCGCCAACCATCTTCTGCCAACCTCTCTTTGAAGACTGACTGACAAAGAAGAGAAGACACCATATTCATGCGTCCTTGGCGAATTCTTGTAGTTACGTTCTTTTCGGAGTGCATACAAAAATTGGACTACTACATTCTTACTGAAGTGCATTCTTTCCGACTACTTTTACTGCAGTAGATACAATTCAATATGATAGCCCAATTCGACCGCTTAGCAAAAAGACAAGTGGAAAGACTGAAGAGTTGCTAACACTGACTGATGCAGAAAAACACTGTATTCTTCGTTAAGTGTATTGCTTTCCGGCTGCTCTTCAGCCTGCCCTCGCACATTTGGCACACACATCTTTGGCAGCATTGTTTGGCTGTAGCAGCTTGGTGGGGCAGGGAGTGTGGCGTCCACTCTCAGCTAGTGACAATTTTTCATGCTGTTGTCAGTTTCTTTTGCCCTGGTTTGCCTTCAGCTCGTTAGTTTTTTTCCTTTGGTTTTTGTGTTCTACGCTTTTGTTGCTTTATTTTTGCTGTGTTTTTGCTTAAAGTTATTGTGTGCTGCCTTTGCTGCTGCTGCTCACTTGAAGCCATGTCTCAGCTTTAATTTTTGGCCAAAACGCTCATTACGTATACGCGGCGTGGCACACGTAGTTCATGCGCGACTGCTTGGCAACGCGCAAAATGAAATTGATTTGAGTTGTTAAGAAAGCGAATTGTAAGATATTGCCATTTAGTTTCGTGTCTAGCAACTACTCAGCATTTTTGCCAATCATTGATTGCTTACAAGCTAGCGGCTATGTGTTACGAGGGCAGTTTTATAGGTCAGCGGACTTGTAGATTTTTCGGCTAGGTAGCTTTAAATGCAACAGGGCTCTTTTCAAATAACTTCTGTTATTATTTGAAAATTTTTATCAAGCTGCAAAAAATTGTTTAAAGATATAAGATTCGTATTTTCATTACTAACGCAAAAGCTTGGCGAATCTGATGAGGACATCGTCAACTTTTTTATGGTTAAGAGTGATTAAGTTTCGCTGAATTCAATTATGGTTTACGTTCATGACAATCAATAAGGTCGTCTCTGCTTAAATTGTGAATCCATGAAATCGTTTATGAAGAGTGGGGCATACAAATTTATAATTTGACTGAGGCTGTGGGATTCTTCACTAAACGTATACAAAACATTTAACATGAATATGTGAAGATGAAAAGTCCCCCGCGATGAGATTTATGCAAACATAGACGTAACATGGATCCCTCACAGCTCACCAGAGATCAGGAAACAGTTTAAAAACCTTAGCTTCACCTGGTGAATGTGCCTAAAAAAAGGCCAAGGTGGATCCGCCTGTCAATTTGATGATGGCGAAAGTTTTTTGAGTAACAATATCTATATTATATCAGCGCAGGTTACACAGCTCTATGAATTAAGTCAAAAATGGCTTTCTCTGACCAAACTATGTTTATTTAATGTTTTTGGTTCGATAAAACCGAATCCGAGGTTTGTTCAAAACTTTTCACGTCAGAGTTACTCATAACTTTACAAAGCAGGCCTTACAAATTTTCTTTGAATCTCTTAATTCTTTTTTTCTTTAAAATTTAAATGTTTTCGGGAATTAAATGACCTTTTGTAGTAAAGAATCAAAATTGACGAGAAATTTGGTTCTTAGACCTATTTGAAAAAAAAACACATGTTCTTTATATTTAGCCATTTGTGGCTAAAACCCGAAAAAAGGATTTCTTTGACCAGATTATCTTGAGTCCGAATTCGAGGTATGTTCGATCCCATCAGAGATTGCCATATTGTTAAAAAGTAGGTTCGATCACTCCATATTCCTTTGAATCTTGATTTCTTTGATTTTGAAATGAGAAAAGCTTATTAAACCACGCGTCTTTATTAAGATTTTTATGCATTAAATTGTTTGAGCTATCTATTATTAACATGATTAAAAGGACTATTGGGCATATTTTTTAAATTTACCCTCTGCGACTCTTTTCGGTTTCCAAACCTTAAAGAAGATCTAGGATGGTAAAAGTTTTGCATCAGTACTAAAAGAAATGACTTTGAAACCTTAAGAAGAGCTGAAAGTTCGACATTTTGATAAACAAAAAATCGCTTACTTAAAAAGTCAGTGACTTATCAAGCTGCCCTCGTAGTGCTTGCAGCCAGTGCCTGCCAAACTGTAAAGGGTCTTGATAGTCTTGATAAATGTTCCGCTGGGTTATAGCATATTCAAAATAAAAAAAAAGAAACAAAATGATGCTTAAAATTAAATTTGTTGTCAATAAAAATTCAACAATTTAAAAAAGGTTTGCCACAAGCGGCTCCCCTTTTTGGGGCAGGGTTTAGCCGCTTGCCCGCTTTATGCCTAAATGCCAGCGCTTATCTCAATGGAAATCCACAAGGACCTCATAAATATGTATGTGTCTGTCTGTATCAGTGTATGCGTGTATTTATGTGCGTGTGTGTGCATGTCTGTGTGTGTGTATTTGGCAAAGCATTTACTGTGGTCAGAAATGTTGAACTAACTCGCTCTACTACAGACATATCTTCTATCTAGCTCATTTAATCTAGCTTGCTCACTTGCTCGCTTGACTCCTTACAGTGTGTGTGTGTGTATGAGAGTATCTGTGTGCATGTGCTTCTGTGTGTGCGTCAAGGCGACAGATAGTTTCAAAAGTGATTTGGGTACACTTTTGGGATTTGGTTTGCTGCTCTCCATTTGCTTGTCTAAATGTCTGAGGGTCCTGCTCGGTTCGGTCCGTCTGAATGTCTGTTTGCTGCCTTCGCCTGGCTGGTCAACGGCATATTAAATTAAAGCGACCGACCAACAATCCCTACAATCCCAACAACAACAATAAAAATATTCCCAAAAAAAAAAACAACACAAAAGTGTCACTTGCAAGTGTTAAAGGTGCTGTTTTAAAATTATTTCCACAACAACAACAACAACAGTAACAACAAGGACAACAACAACAAGCTTAAACCAACAAGATAACAAAAAATTTGTTAAGGCTTGCTGCAGAGCATAAAAAGTTTAAAAGGTTACGAGATAAGCGCCAAGTCTGTTGCAAGTTGTACGCAAAATGGCAAAAACATAATGTTAAATAACTGAATACTGAAATACAACTGACCTAGTAATAGTTTGGGGCATTATTATAACTATTTATAGGAATGTTTTTTAGTTTTTGGAAGTTCTGTGTATGTGAAAGGTTAAGTGCATGAAGTTGTTGAGGGCTTTATTGTTTATTGGGAAACCACTTTTGAGGGTAGTGAATTGTAAAATTTTGGATAAAAAGGGTTTTAGTTCTGCGTTCTATTTTAACTTGGTTTCGTACTATATTAGAAGACAATTTTTGATGATTCTGTCTACTGAAATTAATAAAGCATTATAGATTATAAGACGACCATGAAAATTGGCTCTAAAACAGTTCTCCAAAATGTAAATAGTTTCGTGAAATTGGTAAAGGAATATCTATAACAAAAATAAATCTATACAAACCGTAGTATTTTTACTTCCTTTAATATTACAAGCTGGACTTCCGTCTTGCAAAAAATAAGTAAGAACAAAAATATAAAAAACACTTTTTAAGAGCTGACACAGTTTCTTTGGGTTCATGCCTGAATCAGGCATGAAATCACGGCTGCATTTTCAGTACCAGCCTTGAATCCGCTCATTAATTTTTCACTGAATTTAATACAAGCATGTCCGAGGCTTTCAGGCCTGAAACTTAGCCGTAACCATCTAATATGAATTCATATGTAGTGTAATCGTCACACAGCGGCATAAAATCAAAAAAGGGTCTAGCTGTATCAAGTAACGAAAACTGCCAACAAAGATTTTCAAGAGTTAATAATGCAGATCGATTCAGAAGTGTTTGCTAAATTTCAGCTAACGAGCTTTATCTTATAAAACGTGTTTTACCCATGTCCGTCTGTATGAACGCCTAGATCTCAGAGGTGGTAAGAGCTACAGCAGCCAATCTTTCAGATAAGATCCCTTATTATCCTACGGAAGACAAGTTTATTTTATTTCTTTGATATCGGTGTCATATTATATAGCTCCCATATGGGTGTTTCAGACGACCTCGAAAAAGACAAAAATGTTTTAGATGGATAATTCGTTTGTTAATGAAGATATCATAACCAAATTTGTCATTTAGAAGTTCTTTACTAGACCCCAAGTAGGAAATTCTGAATTCCCAAAGAAAACTAAATGGTACGTTATAAACAGACTTGAGTTTTTAATGTATACAAAGAATATAAACTTATAAAAATAAAAATAATCAAACTGAAAATGCGAAATACAAGTTGCTTCTTAACGCATTTATTGTTTTAATGATTTGTGAATTGTAAGCATTAATATGATAATGATTTTATTATTTACGAATTGACTGTATACGCACAGCTGAAACGTTAAGAGCTAGAGAACCGCAGTGAAGTTTTATGGTTTAAGTGAGGACAGAGGCAGAGTTTTGGATAGTAACGCCAACAAGTGCAGAAAAGTGTGTGTCAAGAGTTTCTTTAAAACAAGAATTTGCTGTGTCAAAAGTTCTGTGAGGAGTGATTTTTGTTTTATTAGAGTAAAAGTATGTAGTTTTGTTTGTAGACAACTATTTACAAGTTTTTTTTGAAAAGGCATAAAGCAGGAATGGAAATTTTCAACTCAAACTAAACAAAAATCGAGTGTTTTTGCAAAATCTTTAATCTGATTTACATTAATTTGAAAATAGATTTACTTAGTTCCCACGGCTCATTTTTACGATTGAATTAGTTCTTAACATCATGATTTTTTATCGGGACCTATAAAAACAAACAAAAGTTGTTCGGCTTGTTTTGTATATTTCTTCAACATAAAAACCAAGAGACCGATTTATACAAATCTGAGGATACTCCAGCACAATCTGATGCCCATACAGGGTAACCAACTTCCTGCATCTTAAAGGTATAACCGAGTGGTTGCCACTTTCACTGTGCTGTCCTGGATCTTAGGCGGATCACTGAATGAATTCTCCCACCGACATTTTCTGATACCAAAACTTCATCAAAGCCATTTTTGTAAAGTAGAATACGACTTAAGGGTGACAAGATCAAAACAAGGGTTTTTTCGGAAAATTTTTAAAAATTGAAATATCCATGATTTGATTTCGGACTCAAAAAAAAAAAAATAATATAATACGATCTGGTCAAAGAAACCTTTTTCGAGATATATTGCTGTGGAGAAATGATCGTTTAAGAAGATCTATTTATTTTGAATAATTCGATTAAAAGGCCCCACATTGCAGCCGCCTTAAACTGCCACATTTTTTATACGGCACTGCATAATCATAAAAAAAAGTAATGAAATATATAACCCTTGCCATATTTTTGTAAGAGATAAGACTTTAAGTGGACATTTAAAATCAGTTTTATGCGTTTTATCTGTTTAGTAAGCAAAGTTTGAAAAGCTCAGGCCAGTATTTAATTGAACAAAGGTTGTGGTTAAAATCAGTTTAATTAAGGCCAATCAAAGTGCTAAAAATTTTAAAATAAATTAAAAGGCAAATAAAGCCTAATTGAAAAACATAATTCAATTAAGGTGGCGCAAACAAATAGTTAGGGTAGTGAAGGCGGCAACGCACTCATGTTTATATCAGCTTGCAGTTTGTTTAATTTAGTCATAAATTTTGTGGCAAGTGCTGCCTCAATTGTTATGGTTGTTGTTGCAACTGCCCATAAAACACAAAATGCTGCCGCAAGGCCGCCCAGAAAAGTATGCAACAAAAACTATGTCAAATAAAACAAATTTTTTGGCCAAAATTATTTTATTCACAATCAAATTTATGTATTTAGTCTCATGACTTGGTCACAAACAAGCACAATGCCACATCCAACTGTCAGGACAATTGTCACACAATTATTGTGCAAATTGAATGGCACATCAAATGTGGCATGGCGTCAATCAAGGCGATGACAGTACTAGACCGCAATGGTCGGCCAGAGTTGCCTGCACTGCACTGCTGGCACGCTGGCACCCTGCCAACCCTACGACCTGTACAACCGCATTGTCGCAACCAATTAGAGCAATGAGGCAGCCTGTTGAAGTAGTGGAAGTGGAACTGGAACTGAATTTTGCAACACTTGAAAGCGCATTATGCAAACAATATGCGGTCACCAGGCTTGACTTGCTGCAGTGTCTTCTCTACTCTGCTTTCTATAACTCACCTTCTCCTGCTCTTTAGCACTGCTTTATTTATTACTGCTTTCTCGTGCGTATTGACTTGGCTTTCAACGCAACTCAGCCGCAAAGTCAATTGTACGCCATTAGAAGGGCGGGAGCTCTCCCTGTCCGGCGGCAATGAACGACCGGCCTGAACTATGTCGTCACTGACCATGTTCTATTTTTTTCATTCGTTCTTTCCATCTATCTTACACTTTTATGCGTAACTATGGATGTGTGTGTATGTCAGGTTGATTTTTCATTTCAATTTTCTTGCCTTGCTGCTGACGGCAGCGCGCTTTGATTGTATGCCTCCAGCATCAGACCTCTGATACTAGGAAGAACCTCGAACTCATATACCAGCCTCAAAACACATGTCTGCACAGATATGCGTATTAGTATGTGTTACACAATGTCCATACACTGGACGCACAAAAAGTTAGGATGTGACTTGGACACTGACAGACTCAATAAATATTGTTACCTTGCTGAATTTTTAAGGATTTGGCAAATATAACGAAAAGTAAAAAGGGAAATTTTGATAAACAGAAAGGCGTAGAAATTCACTAAAGGAAAGTTTGATTGTATCTTGCTACATATATTAATATTTACTTTGCCAATTAGCCTTTATTTCTTATACAAAAAGCCGGAAAAGTTGCTTAAAAACAGAATTCCAGTACTTCAAACCATTTCGATACAGAATTTGTTACTCGTTACAAACTAATCCGAAACAAAAGTTTCATTATAATTATTATAATAATAATTACTTAAAATATCATATCACATATCATCGTAAAGAGCTCATCAATACCTCTCCTGAAAAAAGTCCCCAAAAACATGTTTTTCGAAAAAAAACCGAAAGGTGCTTAAGAAGAAAAATGAATGACATTTTCGTGTTTCTCGACCAAAAATTACCCAAAAAAACACTTTTTTACGAAGGTTCAGTTTTCTTATAAACTAGTGAAATTAATACATCAAGTATTTGGGCGAACCAATTAGAATAAAAAATTCTTGTTTTTTAATTAAGCCATTAGGCGTTAAATTAAAAATGATGTGCGATTTATTTTAACCTCTAAATCGCTCTTCATTGTTAGGTTCTAAAAAACGATGACAGTGTCTTATGCTGCTAGACCAACGCAACTAATTTTTGTCTTGCCTTATTTAGTTTGTTCGAGTTTTCTCTCAGTGCATACGCATTTGCGTATGTGTGTGTGTGGGTCTTATGTGTGTTTGTTCATTTGTCTTCAGCTTCTGCTTCAGTTCAGTTCAGTTTCGTTCTATGCGCGCTGCTTCCTGTGCTTAATGTTTACTTTGCGTTGGCCGCATATAAATCCAACTGCAGGTTTCTCAGTCAGTCAGTCAGTCAGTGCTTCAGTTAGTCAATCAGTCAGTCAGTCAGTTATTCACTTACAGACAGTCAGGCTCAATGCTAGGTAAGCACTTATACTTATGTGCACACACGCATACACACACAGCTTATTGCCTTGGCTACCAGCTGGCATATAGTAGTCACCACTAGCTGTATTTGCAAACGGCTTTCCCATATGACGTAGTGTATGTGTACGAGTGTGTGTGAGTGTGTTAGTTTTAGTTTTCTCAGTTTCCACTAACTGTTGTTGATACTGTTTCCGTTTGTCTAAAGCTCCATGCGGCACTTAAGTGAACTTTAAACACTTTTATTAATGGCATATTATGTAATATACGTGCCGTGCTCATTGGCTTCAGGTTTGAGAATCCGTAGTCCGCTCGAGTGGTTTGGGTTTGGCATAACTTTTCAACATTACAAGAACTAGCTGCAAATGTTGGGTGTGAAAATGTAGGCGTATGTATGTGTGTGTTTGAGTGTGTGGCAAAGCAAATGTTTTAATTAAAGTGAAATTGAGTATTCTGAGTGGCACCCAGTGTCCTGGAGTCGGGGAGAGTCAGAGTCAGCGTCAGCATTACCGAGGCCATAGACCCATATTCAACTGCTTAGCCAGCTGTTACGCATATGCGTCGTAAAAACTTTTTCCATGACCTATCCGCCGGTACTGCAGCCACTCTCATAACCCCTTTAGCTGGTTTTTTAATTGCTGCAAGCTGACGTCTCTCGAAAGGCTTGAGCTGGGCAAATACTCACTGTTGATGCTTACATTAAGCATACGCCACGTTAGCAGTTAATTTGTAATATATTTCACATGCTGGCTTTATTTCTATTGCCTTTTCTGCCATATTGTTACAGTAGGCGTTCAAATATAAGAACCACTTGGTTGCACATGTGATTTTTATTATTTTATATTCGTGAATATTGCTTAAATTTATGCTTCAATTTAGTCTTTTAGGAAATTCAATTGGTTGAGCAAGCCTAATGAAAAAAAAGAAATGTATAAAATATAAGTTATAATCGGAAATAAAAATGTGTATGTCAAAAAACTTAAATTTAATTTAAGGTTTTGAATTGATTAAATTTGGACTTACTATTGAGAATAATAAAAGAACTTAAAAATCGGTTACCAAAAAAGTTAGAAGAAACAAAGTGCAATATTTTTTGTGGAAACAATGAAAAACATCTTATTAAATATTTTTTCTTCTGCTTAAATAAATGTGAATATTCTAATCTCTAAAAAAAGTAAGTTTTAACAGAAGTTACACTATTAAACAAAACTAAATATTTAATTAAGAATTGTAACATCCTCGATTTCGGTTCTTAAGGACCAAAAAATGATTAAAGCAAGCCCATAATTCAATAGTAAGGCCATGTTATCTTTAAATAAGATTAGAATAAAGGGTCATCAATCTTGAGATTTTTTGTTCAATAGGTTTTTTTTGATAAATCACGCGTGAGTACTGAAAGCTCTTAAAATACAAAATGTCAACTTTGATTGCCAATAACTTAAAAAACACTTATTAAAATTTAATATTTTTTTTTTGCAGGATAGCATAATATGTGTAAAACCATATTTAATTCTCATTTTGTCCAAAGTTTGACTTTCTGCTGACGGACTTTTGGCCAAAATCTGGCTACGCGGGCCCATTGTGCATTAATAAATAGATTGCCGTGGCAGAAGAGTTTAGATTCGTACTATAGAAACAGTGTTTCCATTTTGTTCTTAGTAACAATTTAAAAAAGAATTAATTATTAATTCTCTATATCTACGAGATTGGATCAATTTAACCGATCGCTACTCATTCAAAATTCCCAATAAACCCGATTCTAAGATAAAAAAATTTAATTTCATTGTATAGGAATTTGTGAAAAATAATAATAATAAAAAATTCTTTAAAATAAAATAACCGACAACATTGCAAATAAAATTGACGTTTTAGCGTCATCTACCTTGAGTGTCGTACTTAGTAATACGAGAACTGCTTCTCAAAATTGCATAATCTACAGATGTTGGAGTATATTTTAACCTAAACAATCTTTCTCTACTTAAATTGCTAACCAGGCTGGAGAACTAATAACAGCATGGTATCTGGTAGACTGAAAATACTCCACTATATTTTAAACTAGGAACTTTTTTGGCTCCCAGTCAGATTTTCAAATCATGTGGTGAGCAGTTTTGTGAAAAGCGTATTGAAAAATCAAGTTTATTCTACATTTTTCCACTTGCAACAAAAAATTGCTGCTAATTGCACAAATCTTTCATAGTTCCATTTAAATAATGATTTCTTCTTATACCATTTTGTGAGTTTTTACTGTATTTCCCTCATTTTTTAATGAGTTGTCATTGGCTCTTTTAAAAATACCATAGTTACTTAATGGCGCCCCCCAGCCCTTGATGTTCCAGCACATTTCCAACGCTTTTTCCTCACAATCTTTGTAGCTTTATTAAGTTTCAGCTGCTTTTTGCCGTTATCTTCTTCTGTTTGTTTTCACTTCAATTGCCGTGCAGATAACTGTGCTCAATTGTATGTAGTTCATTTTGTTGGTGCTTCTTCTTCATCTTTGCAATTGTAAAGGGGTATCATCTGTATTGCTTGTTATACCGTTTATAGCGTAAATATTTGTCACAGTATTCTCATGTCCTTTGCTGTAACTGTGAGTGTGAGTGTGTGTGTATGTGTGTTTGAGTAAGTGTGTGTATAACCTCATTGAAACTCTTTGCATCATTTTGTAATACATTTCTGTTTTGTTTGTTACTGCTTTTGTTTCTTTTACTTTTTCTTCTTCTTCAACTGCTTCTGTTGCAACATCTTGTTAAACGCATAAACTGCACTGCCACACACTCTTACACACACACCCTTTATACATATATCCCAAATCTACCACAAAGACGCTTATGCATGAGAATCTACGTACAGAGTTTTGGAGTCGTTGGCTTTGCTTACTTGAAGTTGCCTTTACATAAGACTAAGAGCATACTAAAGACTTATGGCATTAAGACACAACAACCAGACCCACAACAACAACAACAGCAGCAACATCAGCAATAAGTACTGACTGCAACAATAGCAACAGCAATAACAGTAACAACAACAGGATCTGCGAGGGCAGTTTAATAAGCTGGCAACTTAATTAGTAGAAGATTTTTTTTGACACCAAAATCATTATATTCGGATTTGTTTCGGAAACGAATTCGGATTTCTTTTGATAACAGATGTTTGGTGTGGTAAATATGGTTCATGTGTTTCATTAAAAAAATAATAGCATAATCGTAGATAATTTCACTCGAAAGGTACCGTGCTAACAAAGAGTAAGGGAAATATGAGTAGATAGAGACAGCAAGAAATGCGGATTTGGCACAAAATTTATTCGTTTTTATTTTTCGTTTTGCAGAGCGCGGTCGAATGTTTCCTTTAACACATTACATTGTGGCCAGCGTTTTTTCAATTTTTTAAATCTTCTCACTGAGCTTCCTAAAATAAGCTTTTGTTTTAGTTGATGCGAATATCATGCAACAGATTTTTTTTTTTAAATTTTCTTAATTTATTTAAATTACTTTGGCTTTGTAATTTCGTAATAAAGCCAAATTGATTTTTTTTTAGGTTTTTCGTTTTATATCTTTGCATAGCTTGAAGGATTTTAGGAATTAGGGCTGTCGCTTAAAAATCAAAAGAGCATCGAAAAAAAAAATATTGTTTATATACTTTATTATTATTATTTTGATACTCAATTGTGCTAAATAAGCTCTCTTACCATTAAAAAACATTTTTTTTACATATTTAACACTTTTTTTACTATGACACAAGACGGCTTTCAAATTGTAACTGAACATTATTTTCTTAGCTTAATCATTTATCCAAAAACATTTTTTTTTAATTTTGGTACAACCATATGCTTCTATAATAAGAATATTAAAAGAAAAAAAGGCGGAAAAATGATTTAACTAAAAAAAATAATTTGAAAGCTGTCGTTTGACACGTCTTGGTAGATATAGTGTTACATGTGACGTTGCATATTCTATAACCAGTGGACAACCAAGGCGCTTTCAACGATACTTTATTTGTCAAATTATGATAAGAGGCTAAGAAGTTACGAGGGAACAGATGTACATATGTAATTTCGTACAAGTCAAACATATAATCCTCCTTTATTGCTTAGCCCCAGTCTGGTTAAAAGGAAATGAAAATAAGGAGAAAAGCATAAAAACGACTTTGACAAAAATGATTGACTCATATATCAGAATTGGTCAAAGAGTCAACTCAGGATGACCCAATCTAGAAAAATTTATAGAAGTCAGAGACTATTCGAAATACAAGAGATTATAAAAACTTATAGTTAGAACATATGACTCTAAAAGGAGTATAAAGAAGTTTTATTTGGTAAGAGTGTCGTTAAACACTTAAGAACAACGCTTGAAAAATGCTAGACATATAAATAGCTTTATTAACTATGCAAATCTAAGTTTATGAATAAAAGGAACAACAAGATCAGAGAAAGTCCAGATGCTATAATTTATTTTAACTGTTTTACTTTATAATTTGGATTACTGACTATGTTTATTTTTTTCCTAATAAAAACGATACGACAAGTTAAAGATTTTTTGAGCAGGCGATAAAATAGACCATTTAAACCTTGAAAAGGGCTTATATCGACGGGCCCTAAGCGCACTCCATTTTTCTGAAGAACTCAAATTTTTTTCCAATCTAAGGGTCGAGGGGAATTCCCTCTCTCCACAGGCAGGCCTGGGTACAGCTCAATGCAAGTAAGTTAGTCCACAAAAAAATATATATATTAGGTTTACCCTAATGTCTAAATGCTTTGTGGTAGGTGACCGATCTTTCAAGAAAACACTAAAGGCGTGGTTAACTTAACAATTTATTTTCGCTGTGCCAACACATAAGACTGAATGCTCTCTCCATGTCAAAGTACATATACACTTAGCCTAGCTTAGCATTAATTAACATAGAGAGCGAGTTAACATCGGCAGATGTTATGTGTATTTCCTACTACAGCTTGTATGTTAACCAAACCACGCTTAATAGCATTTTTTTCTTTTCATCCAAATTCAAATATTTGTCTGCTTTTGAAATTTTTGCATTTAAAGTAAAAAGTAAACAAAAGTTAACAAGCGTTTAGTTCATAATTTCGCTAACAGAACAAACTGCCCTCGTGTACCAAAGGCAGACATTTTATGCAAGCTGCAACATGGCTGCCATTGCAGTGGCCGGCTCATGTCAGCAGCACATTACCCGAACAAACACACACACACACATAGTTGATTTTCGCCAACAATTGCTGTTGTTGTAATTGTTATGAGTTAAAATTACAACTGCAACATACAAAGGCAATGAAAAGACGTAGACAGGAAGCGAACGGAGAGTGGAAAGAACAAATGCAGGAGACGTTGCTTTAAAAAGTAATATATTTCGTAAGAACAACCATAACAACAACAAAAGCGAGACTACATGTTATATTTATGACGTCATGCTCTGAAACAACAACTACGACAAGAACAACAACATCAGTTGTTAAAAGCAAAAATTCGCATTAAGCTGAAAGAAAAAAAATTGTAATATCCTTAGCAAGAAAAAATAATTTTATTGCACGGAATTGAAGATACACTATGGATTGTATTATTAATGATTTATATATTAGAGAATATTTTTATAGCCTAACTTGAATCTTTATAGGCCGACACTTAACCAACTGAGCTTACCTTTTGCCACTGAGGAAATTCGAATTCCACCAGGAAAAATAGCATTGTGAATATCTCCGCTGACCCGATTTTAATGATCCTGAACATATTTCGTAAAAGTTTTTTTATTTCCAAATTTTATACAAATAAGCTAAAACTTTAAAATTGTAGCAAATAAAGAGCTTTGAAATTATTTTGTAGTATGGGAAGCGTGACAGAAGAAAAAAATATGGGCTTGATCTGTCTGGTCACATAAGGAGTCCAATTGGAAAGTTTGGTCTTATAGTCTACGAGATCTTGACGTTCTGACAGGCGCGCAGTCATATCTACAATAATTTCCATTGTTCTGCTGACCATATTGATGACATCTTTGGGCGGGTCTCTGATGTCCTTGTTTTCTAAGTTAATACATTTATAACCTTAAAATACCCCTTACCGTTGGTAAAGAATTTTATAATCTGCCCTAGTCTTTGTGTTGATACGTTAAAAAATGTGGGCCGGTATAGGAGTATTTTTTTTTAAGAAAAAGTCAACATTTGGTTGTTCATTAAGCTCACGCTTTATATCAAAATTTATGGCTCTAGGGTGTTTATTTAAAACGAAAGTGGAATTTTTTTGCAGAGTTGTTCTTGAATCGATGGATTTTTCGCTATATTTATTTTTTGTAGAGCTTTGTTATTTTAAAGCTTAGTATTTTTTGGAGCAAAATGTATGTAATGTATATCAATGCTAGATGACTTTCATAGTGTCAGTACAAACCACGAAATTCTCCAACAGCTGAACGAAATCAATATGAATCTGTAGCTCTTATGGTCGCCAGGACCAATCGCTAACCGAGGCAAAAATGACCCTGTGGGTACAGTGTATAATTATTTTATAATTAATAAATGCTTTATGCATGCGAATTGCATTGTTAAAGGTAAATATTTTAAGCAATTCAGTCAAATTAATATGTAATTAATTTCGGTTAAGGAGAGAGAGAGGTAGGAAGGTTTATAACATAAGGGAAATTTTTTATCAAAACGAACACATAATGTGATTTCAAAAATTTTATTTGTCTAATGTTTTTTAAGAATTTTAGAAATTTACCTTTTTTTTTAAATATTATGCAAATAAAAATTTCAAAATTAAATAAGTGTTCTATTTGATAAAGAATGACGCATTTGTATGTGCGATGTAGGTGGACAGGGGAATGAGGCCACCGGGGTTACACTGAGAGTGAGAGCGGGGCCCAGATAGCGAGCATAATGAATATTAAGTACAATAAGCAGAGCTGGGCAGCCCATAGCCCAAACGGGCACTTTTTGTTCGTGCACTTATGGCAGAACGCTCTCTTTTTGCCCAGCTCTGACAATAAGAACAAAGTAGAATAAAAACAGAATAAGTAAGCATCGCTGACGCACACGAGAGCAAGAGCCAGTCGATCGCTGAGAGCAGAAGAATGAAGACTTGTTTGAAATGAAGTGCATTGAAGTGCGTACTAAATTATTTGATTTGAGGATTGTTTTGATTTAATTTATAATAACGCTTCACTGAACAGCCCGTTGATTAAATAAACATTAAATTGAGATTAAACCCTACATGTTGATTATGAGATGTGTCAATTTATAAAAAATAGTTCCAAAATTTTACTTGCTAATATAAAAAATTGATTTGACGTGAAAGTGATAAAAAAATATTCAATAAGTAAAGTAGAAGACATTGTATTTTGAATTCAATTTTTATATTTTTAAACTTTTTGAGAACATTTTAAATTAATAAAGCTTTCTGAAATAAAAGTAGTTCGTTGAAATCCCAAAACAGGTTCAATCGAATTGCTAACATAGATATGGAAAATTAATATTTTAATTTTTTTTTTCTTAAAATCGTTGGGATATTGAAAGAATCAAAAAAGAAATCAGAAGATTTCAAGGCTATTTGTAAATTACTACAATTATTTAAAAAAATGTGTTATGGAAATACCAAAAAAATAAAAATTTCTTATATTGATTAGAAAAAACATAAAATACAAAATAGATTTTTAAAATTTTTATCTGAAAACCATTGTTATGGTAAGAGACCAATCACGCAATGCAAATAAAATTAAAAAAACAACTAAAATTTAAATAAAAAAAATATATTTTCATGGCTACCTTGGTTTGAAAATATTTTTAGGAAAGTTTAAAATATATACCTACTAGTATTTATATTCGAAGATTTCTATTACTAAGATAAAAAAATAAAATATTTTTTCTCTTAAAAACTTAACTTAACTTTCAAAAAGTACCAGTGAAGAAAACAAGAAATTTCAATGTTAACTATTGGACTTTTGTTTCAATACTTTATGGCATTTTTGGGAACAATGGTTTGACAATATTTTTACAAGAGCTTTGAATTTATTCCAATATTTCTAACTGAGCTTACAAGTATCAATTTTTTTTTGATTTTCTATTAAAAGACCAACGAAGAAATCAACTGGTTTGAAGATTATCTTCCGGAAATAAATAGATTGTTAGGGCTGCTAGCTATATGACAATATTTGTAGGAAAGTTTGAAATATTTGCCAATATTTCCTATTTTTTTTTTTCATTTCCTTGATATTATGTAAATAATATTTCTTATTGAGTTATTGAAGTTTGAAGTTATGTCATTCCGTGCGAAATTTTTCATTCTGCGTATGGGCCTTAAAGAAAAAAATATCTTATTGAAATTTGTCTCTTTAGACAGTTTGGCTTGTAAAAGAACCAAGTAAGCAATCAAGAGATTTCAAGGTTATCTTCTGGAAATAGTCTTATTTTTTTTTTATTGTTAGGAATTTTATGGTGATTATAATTTAAAATATTTTGATGAGAGTGTAAAAAATATGCCAATATTATGGTACGATATAAAAAACAGCATCTTTTATCTTTTATCAGTAGTAAGTACAGTTTTTCATTAGTATCAGAAATTTAATTTCCAGAGCATCGCATTGCTCGAGTACAAATTCAAATTTAATGATATTTAATTTTTTGACTTAAGGTTAAAGTTTATTAATATTTGAAGAATCGTAGGCTGTAAAGTTCACAAATGTAGTTGCATTTATTTTACTTACTTGAGCACTTAAATAATTGCATTATTTATTAATAAAACAAATTAAATTAGCGACAAAATAATGATTTTTTTTATTTAAATGAGCATAAGCCGAGACAGTACCCGACAGAGGTATATAAATTGTTGAGAGTCATGGACGGTATTGAGATTTGTGTGGAATGGCTTTGGTTTTTAAGTGACTGCACGGATTTTTTATGGTCCTTTACAAATCAGAGTGCCGAGAGGATAAAAAGATGCAGATTTCCAAGTTTCATATTTGCCAAACAACCCATAATGATTCTTGTAGAAGAGTGTAGGGCAGACCTGGATGCTTCTTATGCTTTCCACAGCAGCTACGAAGGTAGTCCTAGTGGTAGACGTGTTCCCGGCTCAGTCTCCTATAATTTTTCAAGTTGTGGTCTACACTTTAGGTATTCTCGTCTTCGATTCTAAGGTGGTGCTCTGTTTTGGTCCTGGCTTTAAACTGTATAGTTCAGTCAGCATAAGAGCGTATGTTGCTGGTGGCGCCAATCCATCGCTCTCCTGTAGTTGTTACCTATGCCTTATTGAGACACATTTAATAATTTTAAAAGGTTCTACAAGTTTATCGTCAATGTACAACTGCTTTAATGCAAACAAAAAAACTGAGAGTGCATAGCGTTGAATTGAAAAAGGATTTTTTTGCATCCCGAACTCGACGTTTTTAAAGTGTTATCATTTAATGCTCGATTGAGTTTCAAAATCTTTTCTATCTTATGATATCTAGAGTAAATATATAAATAATATCTGCATTGAGGGCTTTTAACATAAGCTGCTGTATGTCAATAGCACCATTTACTTATCCCGTTTTAGCACAATCTCTGTTGAGTATACATAAGTAACATAATCGGGACATGCCGACTTCAATACACCTTATAACCTTCCTCATGGCCAACTATTTCATCCGATTTTACTTTGTCCAAAACGATTGCTTTATAATTTGCATTAAAGTTGAACATTTTATGAGCAAAGTTTTCAGATTGTGAGACTTAATATGCACAAAATAAAGAGTTTACGCTTCTAGCCTTTCCTGCTTAGATATTATTAGCATTTTAAACAAATTGATTTGAAAAAAATTTAAAAAAATAATTTTAGAGGGCAAAAAATTAGCAAAAAAATCATGAGAATCCATAACTTGAAATCATTTCAATATTTTTACATTTTTTGTTGTCGATATATTTTGATATTAGCCAAACTCTTTGTTGGATGAAATGCTAGCTGAGTACAAGTTCAATCAGAACTTTGATATCAAACTCAGCACGAAAGAGGCCAGGACATCTTTTACGGCAGTCCACCCAATGAAACCACAAACAATAAAGTGGTACACAGATGAATCCCTCACTGATGAAGGAAGTGGCCTGGGGGTAGTAGGAATCAGCACTAAATATCACGAATCACTAGGCAGACACAACAGCATTTTCCAAGCTGAAGTTTGTGCTATTGGAAGTTGTGCAGAATACAATCTGTTAAAGAACTACCACGACAAGGATATCTCTATCTAGTCAAGCAGCGATAAAGGCACTAAGCCGAGCCAAGATCACATCAAGGCTGGTCAAAGAAGTGAGATCTTCACTGGACAAAAAAGGTGCCAGGAATAAGCCAACGATCAGATGGGCACCAGGGCACAATAATATCCCTGGAAATGAGCTGGCAGACGGACTAACAAGAATGGATGCAGCAACACCGCTAATCGGACCTAAACCATACTGTGGGATTGGTAACCATGTGGTACGGGACCTACTGAGAGTGGAGGAAGAGAACAAACGGCTGCTTCACTGGGCACAGATACCAGGACTTAAGCAGTTGAAAACCCTCATCTCTAACTACAACCGTAAGAGGTTTAAACTCATGATAACTCACGGGAAAAATACCTTAAGGATCCTGACTGGTCTCTTGACGGGACACTCTAGGCTCCGCAGCCACTTAAATAAAATTGGCATAGCGGATAGTGGACTATGTCGCTTCTGTAGCATGGAGAAAGAGTTCTCAGTGCCTCTATTATGTGAATGCATGGCACTCTTCAGCAAAAGAAACAAGCTCCTAGGCATGTACGTTCTCTCACCGGAGATCGTTGTTACCGTAAGTCCAAATAAAGTACTGGAATATATGCTGGCCATTGGACTTTTGGGAGAGCTATAAGGCGTGAAAGGGGTACAATAGATCCACTTGGGTCGCAGTACATCTTTACACCTATTACTCATAATAATAATAACTCTTTGTTAGCACAGCTCTACACCTTTTTGTTGAAATGAACCATTGCGAAGACATTTTTTTTTCTAAAACATGAACCATGTTAGCATATGCCAATAATTCATTTGGGGTTGTACATGCTATTTTTTGTTTGATTCAGAAATAAAATAATTAAAAATATTTATAAATAAACTTACATATATGCATATAGCTTGAGATTAGCATAAAAATTATCTTAAATATCAAAAAATATTAGAAAAATTATTTCATACAATTTTGAACCTATTTTGCTAATTCGATTTCACTTGCAATAAGGTAGTCGTTTTTAAATCGCATAAAAAATTCGGAATTGCGAGCAGCAATAATGTGGTTTTAAAAAAAAGTGATTAAAAAATTGAGATATCAATATTCAAGCGAACCATGGGCGGCACCTGTGCTTGTCCTGAGGGTCTTTATTTGGGAAACTCCCATTTCGTTGAGGAGTGTTTGAAATGATCAAAATTGCAATATTTCGAGATTTTGATAAAACGGACAGACGCACAAAAAGAAAGACGTAACCATAAAGGGTCGAACGGATGATAGATATAGCTTAATAGTTCTATTTAGTTGCATGATCATTGCGATAAAAACTTTGCGTCACCTTAATCATTTCTGTCCTGTTTTGCACTAACTAAATATGCTCCTTAATCTTTAGGTAAAGTGTATTGGAAAAAAGTAACTTGCCAGCAAGGTGGCAAGGGCAAGCCGCAAGTAAACGAGCCAAGCAGCTTGTTTTAAGTGTAGAAACACACACACACATATGTCTACATCATAGTGTATGTGCTTGTGTGGCAAAGTAACATTAGTTGTCGACTGCTGGCAACATCTTCCTGTTTATGTTGCCACCAGAGTTGCTTGTTGGCGTCGGCGTTGTAGCATGAAATCTTTTTAAAAACACACCCACAGAAACACACACACAAAAACAGATACGTAACAAAACAAATACAAAAACAAACACTTACACTCTGCTAGTCGGAGAGCAGAGAGCAACAAATGAAAATGCCATAATTCTTGTCTACGCACAAAAGTATGCTACAAACATATACTGAAAATAAATAATTACGACAAGTCAAGTTGTTATATGATGACGTAGGCAAACAGCAAACGGCAAAAGCCAAAGTGCATTACATTTAAAGTTGTTTGGGTTTTTTCCTTTTTCTTTTATTTGTTTTTAGCTTTGTTTTTGTTGTTTGCGTGTTCCAGACCGTCGACCCCAACACGACATATGACAACCGACAACAACAACAACAAAATAACCTCAACAACTGCAAATTGCAAACGCAGCCAGCAAACCAAACAAACAAACTGCAAAACAACTTCAACCAAAAAAAAAACTATTACTACTATTACTAAAGAGCAAAAAAAATACTTTTTGTGTTTTTTGCTCGACTTGACTTGGGGGCAAC
This sequence comes from Chymomyza costata, assembly GCA_018150985.1. Taxonomy (NCBI): domain Eukaryota; kingdom Metazoa; phylum Arthropoda; class Insecta; order Diptera; family Drosophilidae; genus Chymomyza; species Chymomyza costata. Next base: position 131,496 of record JAECWU010000093.1, on the reverse strand, counting down.
CTGCGCGCGCTCTCTGTGGCAGCAACATTGCGAGCAGCAGCTGCAACTGCAGCCACAGGCAAATGAAGTAAACCCAAAGCGACAGAGCACTGCTCCAAAGACTGGAAGACCCCAGTGCCCAAAGACAGAAACAACTAACTGCCACTCTATGGCACTTGCGTTTATGAATTTTTGAGCATTTTGTTGCAAGTTTCTACATACTTTTTTTTTTATTTTACAGCACTTTTGCTCTCTTCTCTGCTCTGCTGTGGCAGCTTCAAGAGAACAATTGAAAAATTCATAAAGCCCAAATGCAAGAGCTCTCTGCAAACTTTTATTGCCAAACTCATGTGCGTGTGTGTATCTGTGTGTATGTATTCGTGTGTGTCTGCTGCAACTCTAATAGTAGCTAATTACTTTATAATACATATACACACACAAAATCCCCCCTCTTTCTCCACAGCACTCTCTTGTGCGTACTAACCAAAAGTCTCTGGCCAACTTAAATTCAAGTTTTTGCAATCAATGCCTGCAAAACTACAAAACTTTTACCAAAATATGCATAAAGTTAATAGAAATTATACTTTTAAGTTTGTTTTTTAAATTAATAAGCAAAGCTTATTTAAATAAATTTTCTATTATATATAACTCTAAACAGCAACTTACTATATATATACAATGCGTATTTTGTTGAAAACTTCCATATTTAAATAAATAATGTAGTCAAATTCTCATTTTTCCCCCTTCTTTAAATAAGATATGTAACGACCTCCGGTTTCGTCCGGAACAACGGCTGGGACAGCTCAGCTATGCTCAGGGTAAATGTCACAACGAACTTAAATTCGCTGAGACTCTGTAATAATATTGAGTGCGCCAGTCTTGTTTATAGTTTTGTATTCTTGTGTTTATTACTCGCCTTTTCTTGGCTTATTTCAATTACATATATTGTCAGACTTATAGGGCCACAGTTATCGCCCACTAAACAATTTAGGTCTTAATATTACGCTAACTGACTCAATGGTTTTCTTGTCTTACTTGCACCCAAGGCGTTCACCGGCCAGATTACCGCACTGTCTCGGTATCCGCTACTGTGTCTGGGCCGACCCGAGCGCATCAATGCCAATCCCTTCTACTTGGCCATTGCCTGTCTTGACGGTACCGCTCACATGTAGCCCGAGCGCCACAAAGCCGCCCAACGCCGCGTATGTTTTGACCAAGGGTATCCTCTGCCGCCTCCGCACTTATATATTCCCTTCCTGACGTATCAATCTGCTCTAGATCAGATCTTATGATCACGGAAATATTTCATAACAAGAAATTTATGATGGCTGATGGCTGCCCCTGTGTAAACTTCCGGTGGCAACAATGGTTCACGGATGGGTCCAAAACTGTGCAGGGTGTAGGCGTTGGAGTCGTTGGGCCCAACACCAGAATCTCTAGTGCAATGGGCATCTGGCCCAGCATCATTCAAGCAGAGATCCATGCCATAGAGATTTGCGCCCATAGTATCCTTAGCAAGGAAACATCTGTATCTACTCAGATAGCCAAGCTGCTATTAGGGCACTATCATCATGGAGCATCTCCTCCAGGATGGTTAAAGAATGCCACAATTACCTCCAAAACCTCCCGGAACAAAGTCGTGCTATGTTGAATACCTGGACACTCAGGATTGGATGGTAACATGATCGCTGACGATCTAGCGCGACAGGGTGCCTCCACCCTGACCACTGCCCCTGCGCCTTTCTGTGGTATTGGTTGGTCCACAATCAAAACCATGGTAAACAAATGGGCTGCAGGAGAACATAGGAGATACTGGTTCTCCTTACCGGGGCTGCGTCAAGCAAAAACGCTTGTCAAACCTCTGGATATGATCAAGACAAAAGCTCTTGGCAGAGCGGACTTAAAACTCCTGGTAGCATACCTGGCCACCACACTGTTAGATACCATCTACAGAAAATTGGCATATCGGACGCTTCAGAGTGCAGACTCTGTATCGAGGACGATGAAACCACCAGACATATTCTCTGTGACTGCCCAGCGCTGGTATGGGACAGAGCTGTTTACTTGGGAAAGGAACGGATTAGTCCCTTCCATCTTAGGTCAATACCAACAAAAGACTTACTGCTATTGATGCGGAAAGCGGAAAGCCCTTTGCCATAATTTATGGGTATGGTACAAAAGATCTTCTGGTCGCAGTGCCCCACCTCTTTGTGAGGAACCCATACGGGGAAAAAAAAATCCTCTGCCGCCTAGTGAATGTCCCTCTTGCAGTTGGACTCGTGTCCTAGTGTCATCTATATTGCACTGTAATCACAAACCACTGTTTTATATAAAACTTTCTAACTAACGGAATATTCCGACTATCCCGATTTGGCTGCTGATCTGCCTTATATAGGCCTCGAGCGCCGCCAAATCCCGAAATTCCCACCCAAACTTATACTAATGAAACCTAAACGGCACTCTGTTTATATATTTATCTATCCTGGTTGATAGAACAAAGTCCGGCGTACCCCAAAATATCCCTATCACCTACTCTACACTCTTTCGTATATACCAATACAAGTGTATAAATAGCTCGCTAACTCTGAGGCCGCTATACGAAAGTTGGCATTAATAAGAGTGAAAACGCGCGCTTTACTCTTACTCAGCAAATACCCTGTAGGGATTTTAGGGAACGGCGTTGTGAGGTGGCAATTTACCTCCTCACGGATATAATATTATTATAATTTCTTATAACATTGTAAATTAAAATTTTATATTTTTTTAAGTACATTCCTTAAATATGTCAATCACCATTTTTTTGTGGTGTTGGTGTGTTTTAATTTTCTTAATAAAACAGAATTTTTTGAATTTCTTAATACTACAGCTTAAAACAAAAACCATAACTTATACTAATATTAACAAGCTAGGAAAACTTATTTTTATTTTTCCTTATACTTGCAACTTTAATAAAGAACAAAGTCAACTTGTCAACTTTATATACTCTACTTTTTCAAGTGTCATATTAAAATGTTTGAGAGACTAAATAATTCCCGATGATTTACTAAATTTGTATCTGTCATCATCTATTTCCGATGACACTGCATCCTTAAAGCTTTTAGCGCAGTCACTCAACACTTGTCAACCCGTTTAACCAAATCTATCTAAAGCTTTCGGCTCATATATCTGTCATAATTAAAGTTTTCAAAACTATTGTTTGTCTGTTTCCACTTTTCCTAATTCACTTGTTTTTAAATAAAATTTGCTTAAATAATATAAATTGAATCTGCGTCAACTTTCATGCAAATAATAAAGCATGCCAAGTGAATTTATATAAAGGGTGTTTTTTTAACAGCGTCCAGATTTCCAAAAGGGATATCCCTGAAACTAAGTAAGGACTAACAATTCATCATGGTAAGATTTACATCACAACCAACGTCTTTAAATCTTCGAGATTTATAATCAAAATCAGTGTTCTGAGAACAGCCCGGTCCGAAGAAAATATCGCTGTTGTAGAGGCCAGTGTAGAGGAAAATCCAAATTTATCAGTTCGCAACGTGTTACCATCAATGTTGGTCGATACAGAGCGATGATCAATGAATATTTGTTTTCAAATTTATTTAAATTTCATTGATGACGATGAGTTCTGGTTTCAACAGGTTAGCGCTACGTGCCATACGGCGACTGAAAACTCAATTCGGCGAGAAAGTTATTTCAAGAAATGCGCCCACCAACTGGCCGCCGCGGTGGTGTGATTTGACCCCTTTAGATTATTTTTTTTGGGGACACGTCAAGTCGTTGGTTTATGTAGACAAGCCAGCAACTATTGACGACATAGAAATTAATATTAAACGTGTCATTACTGAAATACGGCCTCAAATGCTCGATAGTGTGAATGCGCTTTTTAACTCGCAGTCGTGGTGGTCACATGCTAGAAATGTTTTTCAACTATTAAATGCTACGAAATTATCTATCTAATAAAACCATATTTGGGGTCATTACATTAATTTTTATTATGTTTTATTTAAGTTTGAAATTCGGACGCGCTTAAAAAAACACCCTTTATATTTAGTTTATTTAAAGTTTGTGCAAATTTTTATTCTTTATTTTTTCGCTTCATTTTTACTTTTTGGCAGCAGAACTCAACAAATGTGTTAAACAAACAAAGCTGGCAACAGTTTTTCATATGAATTACTGAATAAACACTAAAAAGAATTATTGTTATACTCTATCTTTTAAAAACATTATTATGATTTTGTGCAGAACAATATTATGCTTAATTTTTTAGTAAACACTTTTGGAAAGCTACATATCTAATAATTAAAATTACCTTTAAATATATGTCTTCATTTAAAAAAATAGTCGCGAAATATTATAAAAACATATAAACAAAAGAGTGTTGTCCTATGAATTTACTGATGCTTTACGTAGGATGGCGCCAGCAATTCCACGAGATGGCGCCAGCAGTAGCAATAGCTGTTTTTGTGTATTCACATTATTATGGGCGCAATTTATAGCTAATTTATTTTATTATTTATTAAAATCTATCAATTTAATGGAGATTTCAATATTTTTGGAATAGTAAAAAGCATTTTATAATATCTTAGCTTTAAGCGAGCATTGTGATTGACCAAGTAGTCCTATGAACTTGGCTTTAAAATTTTTTTAATGGAGAATTTAATTGTCACTTGTTCTGCAACAGTTAACTCTACACTGTAGAGTCTACAGGTTATACCAACAAGGATATCCTGCGAAAACCGAACCAAATAAATGAGGGTGTTTTGAAAGTAAAATTCTTTTTTTTTTTTTTATGAGAGTTCATGTGCAGCCACACCAATTTTTTTTCTTTCAAAATAATATAATATCCTTAGACTGTATGAGTTAACTGAGGGAAATCGAAAAATAATTTAATTTATGCTGAACTTCATTATAATCGGACTATAAGTCATAGGTGATAATCGTAATATAGCATAATATGAGATAAAGGTTCAAATCGTCGTAGTAGCATATCTGAGACTATAAAACATTCGTCGGCATGGAATACAATGAATTGTGAATATTGGTGTAATATGGCTTTTTGTTTCCTACTAGTGCTGGAGAAAACATCGATGATCGAAGTTTAAAATCCCTTTATATCGATGTTGGCCAACAGAGATGTTTCTCCAGCACTTCTGCACTCACCAAATGGGTGTTAAGTAGTGCTGGAGAAACATCTCTATTGGCCAACATCGATATATAGAGATTTTAAACTTCGATGATCGATGTTTTCTCCAGCACTATTTCCTATAGATTTATTTGTTCTTTTTTTTTTTGGTATTTGCTATCTTTTCTTTAAATAGCTTAGCAGATTCCATATTAATTTTTTTCTAGTCAGGTATAACCGTCTGAAGAAGTCAGAAAGTTGGCTAGTCGTGATTTGAGAATCACACACTACGACTTCATGGACTAACAGGTGGACTTATACTGTAGAGGGCATAACGAAGGGAGAGTTCTGGACAACTAATTTATATTGTTTGATAACCTTGAGTTTTAATATCAATACTTTCGTTACAATATTAATTATAAGAACTTTAATTTTTTTTAATCATTAATTGAAAAATCAGTTTAAACCTCATTTTTTTGTAAAGAGCATACAAACTTCGGTTTCCCAAAGTTAGGCAGCTCGAATTCTGCGAGTTTAATATTTTCGCACACATCAAATGTTAATTACAATGGCCAACAAATGTTTGCCAAACTTTATTGTTGCATACTTTTGTGCGCCAAAATTAAACCATTTGTTTTGTTGTGTGTTGATTTTATGCGGGCGGAAACCTCAAAATAAAATAAATAACTAGTATATAGTATATGTACAATAAAAATCATAAAAACAAAATGAAAGCCATAGTTTTTATATTTTTTAAAGCGCTGCCAACTAGTGGCATAGATTTAGTTGCTGTTGTTGTTGTTTTTGAGTGGGCCAATAAAATGAAACTGCCAAATTGTTGTTGCAACTCAACTGAAGAGCTTGTCAAAAAAATAAATACATGCGTTTATATAAATGTATGTTTATATGATGCTGCCATTTATGTACACATATATATATATATAAAAAAAAGGGCGCATAAAAAATGAATGTGCGCATAGACAAATTAAAACTAAGCTTTATATGGACAAAAACAACTCAACTGAGTCCTCTTTAGAATGAAAACCGCACTCGACCCAATGGCGCAGCGGCCTCTCGACCATTTGCTCCATTTAGCCGTGCTACAAATACACATATACACATATATGTACTTTGGTCTACATATATGTGTACTAGCATACATACATATGCTACACATAATAGACAGCGCCTCTGCCGTACTACAACCAAATTGCAGTTCAGCTTAGTTTAGTTTTTATAGCATTTACACAGTGCTGCTCAAACTGTAAACGCAGACCGCAGCTCCCGAAACTCATTTCATTTTAGTTTTAGAACAATTTTTATTTCAACTTTTACTGCCAGTGTGTACATAAACATATTGTATGTAGCTACATAACGTACATATACAGCCTGTGTGTATGTACTATATATGTATTATTCATTTTGTGGCATAGATTTACAATTTTCTACAATTTACAATATTTTTGTATTGATTTCAATGCGCGGGTTACACAATTTTTATTTTTATATTTGGTTTTTGGTATTGCTGATATTTCCAATCGAGCTGTGTTTATTTTTTTTTTTGTACATTCTGGCAACATTCGCCCGCTGCTTTTTAATAAAAATAAATCAGCTATGGCAACGCCCGCAATGAATATTTTGTGGTGTGTTTCATGTTTTGCTGCCTTTTCATTTACTTTTTGGTTTTTAATTTTGTTTTACCTCTTTTTTGTTTTGTTTTGGTTTTTCTGTTTCTTAATTAAATGTGTACGGCAAATTTGTTTAATGAAATTGGTAGCAAATATATCGTTTGAGTAGCGCTTAGAAGCTTTTGTTTTTTGGAACAAAATGCTTTAATGGGGCGTCACGTAACGATATAGAGGGAATTGTAAATAAATTTTATACCAGGCCAACCGATCTCAAAAAAAATTGTTGCTCTTTTTTATTTCTTACGGATTCGGATTCAGATGTGTGGACAAGGTGATGTTGAAATCGTTTGCTTGACCACTAAGTTACAGAAAAACTACAGGGCTATCTAAAAATCGCATGGAAAGAAAAGAAAAAAAACTTTTACATAATTTAAAAAAAAAGCCTTTCGTGATGATTTATCAAGAACGAATGTAATTCATTTAATCAGATTTCGATGAATTTTTTAATATCGATTTTTTTCAATAGTGGAAACATATATGCAAAAAAATTGACTATGGAGAAGTTCTAAATCCCAACCGAAAAGTAAAGCCCAAGTTCTATTATTATGTAAAAAAAATTTCATCGGTTCTTGGGAATATACAAAATATCGCACTTTACTTTAACTAATATTCTCTTTCTCTTCATCTATCTCTTTACAGCTCTGCTTTGTCTCAGTTTACTTACCAGTCGAATTGTTGTCGTCAAAGCCAATGATTCGCTGGACACTCGCGAAGGTGTCGATCTGGTGCTCAAGTGCCGTTTCACCGAGCATTACGACTCGAGTGACTTCACCTTCTATTGGGCACGCTGGACCTGTTGTCCCACATCGTTCGAGAACGTGGCCATTGGCGATGTGCAGCTCAACTCGAATTATCGGTAAGTGCAATGGACTGATAAATCACTGGCATCATGTCATTCATAAATTCAGCTCGGCTGAAGACCCTTTTGCAAATTGACGCTCAGTGCTGTCAATGAGGCAAAGGTTGACAGCACTTTGTTGTTGTAGTTGTTGTAATTGTTGGTGTTGTTGTTTATGTTGACTCTGCTCATCATCGTAACCATCATCATCATGATTGAGGATGCTGACAATGCCACTTGCAACATTTGTTTAATTGTCTGCCCAACATTCATTCAACGATTGGCCGTTTATTGATAAAAGATTAAAGATGCGCGCTGCGATGCGTTCAACTGTTAAATTTATTAAAATTGCCAGAGCTGTGGCAATACTGGCGGATTGTTGCTATTTTTGTGTCCTGCTTGTCGACATTGGTGTGTATAGCATTAAAAGTTCATCTGGCAGGCCAAGGGTAATATATAGCCACGCCTTAAGAGTAGCAAAGGTTGTATAAAATAAGCAGTTGTTCGACAGTGGTATACCCTGCCAACACTTTTCCCAAGAAAAACATAGTTATTTATGACCAGTTTTGAATTTTAATGTTGCTAATAAGAGCACAGACATACAAAAAAAAATTGACTTTCTGATTTTGAATCCTAAATTTTTTCTGCCTTCTGAGGTACCACAATGTTCGCTAAATCCGAACTCAAGCTTCGATTATAATAACTTCCAACTTAGAAAACTAGTAAAACTAAGATCAAATCCGACAGCTAGGTGATCCATATTATTTTATTCCTAAACGATAAAGATTTCCACGTAAATCGAAGGAAAAACTTCACCTACTGATAAAGCGCATCTTTCAAAAAACTTGAGAGCCAGCAGCTTTTATGGTCTTCAAGAGACAAATGTTTATACACACGGATATGGCTAACACTAGGGCTTGGTGAAGTTTTTGGCGTAATTATCTACCACTATTACTTTTGTCTCTTCCATACAATCCAGAAATCTACAATAGCCTAGATACTATAAAAGCAGTGTATAATAAAAAGTGGCGTCAATGTAAACACAAGAACAACACCAAGAACGAGGCCATCAGTGGCAGCTGTTGCTTTTGCCCCCTTTCGACGCTCTCCGCTTATATCGACTCTACATCGCTTCTCTCAGCTCAGCTCAGTTCAGTTCAAAGTGAAATTATTGTTTATGCTTGCCGTTAAAGCGCGGCAACACATTGCGTATACGCAACTTTATTGAAGCATACGACTAGGCGGCCGTAGTTTGCCTGCCTTTATGCTCATTGCCTGCCTATTTATTTATTAATCATAATAATCATTTTGTAGCGTATTTTAAGCGTAAACAAAATGAGTGTTCGAACGAAAAAAAAAGAAAAAAGTTCAATGCGGCGTATGCTGCAAATCGCTTGGAAAATTCAAGCGCCCACACACAGATATACGCGCTTACTATAGAGTAAGAGATACAGATACCCACAATAAATAAATGATGCATATACGCAGATATGTGGGTGCGGTTTATGCTGGAAAAAATCAACAACAGCTACAATGAAAATAGCAAAAATTTCACAACAACAACAACAAGTATAGAGGAAAAATTATTATAAAATTTTGTTAATCGTGCGTTAAACAATTTGCTTGATTTATATGCATGCATCATAGACACGGGCAACCTAATAGCAGCCGAGTGCCAATTATGACAAGGACAAAGTGATTGCAAGGCGTTGCCTTGGTTATATGTCCTCGCTTTCTCTCTGCCTTAAGCTCTCTAATAGCTACAAAAGCTGTGCAATGGCGCATACAAATTATTTTAAAGCATACATTTCAGCGCTGTATTTTTAAAAATGCTGTAAAGCAAAAACAAAATGGCTGAGGGCGTATTATGTTTCTACAGCAAATCGAGGTTTATGAACTCTTTTTTAATTAAGAAAAATATAAGCTAAAAATTAACAAGCAAACTAGTTGTTACAATGAACGTCTGCTACGTCAGCATTAGAGATTGGCGAGGGGTCTTTTTAGAACAATCTCATAAGAAGGTTAAAATTGCGAGAGTGCAGTTCCGTTGCACAAAATATTAATCGTAAGAGAATTTAAAATAAGTAGTACAGAAAATCTAGACTTAAATAAAGTTTTTAAAGAACATAAAATTAATTCTGTCGCCAAATTGTATGACTATTAGAAAGGGATAAATATTCCTAATCAAACATTTAGAAATTTGGTTTTATCAATAAATTAAGCCGGAGCAGCACAAAATAATATTTTAGTTGGTTAAGTAATTAATGTATGAGACATTATGCCATTCGGTATACTACGCCTAAACTCATAAAACTGATTTTCTAAACGGCCTGAAGACATATTTTGCTCTTTCAATTCTGCTTTGAAATTTAGAGTTAATTATATTGTTATTATAAATATATAAAAAAATATATAACAAATAATATAATATAATGCTATAAATTTTTTTCTTTAACTAATCGGTACCGTAGAGAGATAATCCGGGCCTGGGGGCGAAAAAGTACCGGCCCCTTTATTAAACCTTTAGCTTGAATCACCGTGTTCTGTAAGTACGACAGTATTTACACCGGTTCCGTGAGAGAATTCCGGGCCCCGCATCGGGCATGCTCCTTCCCACTGCACTTACGCCTACGGGAAGTCGGAATCCGAGATCAACTTCATATTTGCCGTCAAGGCCTCTTAAGCGTCTTCTACGTGGCTGTATCGGTTTTCCATGAGATCCCACTTGAGCTGAGGCAAGGGAAACCGCTTGGCCAGGGACTCTTAGCACAAATTTGACGCGCACCTTTCGCATGACCTAAACTTCGGTCATAAGTTTTGGATGCTACCATACCATGCCCTTTTCAATTAGACGTATGTTTGTGCACCGGTCAGAGACCAATAGCGCCTTCACTTTTTCCACTTTTTCATTAATCCTTGTAGTTGATGTGTGCGCTCTTCGTTTTTGACGTGTTCCTGCCCCGCCTGCAACAACTAATGTCACTCAAACACTGTTGAGCGGCTCATGACATTATCCCCATAGGCGTCCTTAATCATTGCGATGACTTCCTATTTGCCACAGAATTAAATGGCGTAGCGCTGGTCGAGATTTCTTTCTACTTTTTGTTCCCATCCTGTAGGAATGAAGCATAAAGCAGAAGAAGCTGCACGAATGGTTCCAATGGCCTTAGTAACAAAAACCAATTAAAGGTACGCTTAATAAGAAGTACGGCCCTCTAGTCTTTGTAAGACTTATAGAAACTTATATATATAAATTAGTATCTATCAACAACCTTGTTGCCTCAAAACAAAAGATTTTAAGTTGGGCCGAGAACCATGTTCGATTTCCAGCTCAATGCAATTTTGGTATTTTTTTTTTTAAGTTATTATTTTATTCAATTCTGAGCTGGGTTGGTATAGTCTTTTGCTTACAGTTTGAGATCCTTGGTTTGAGCGCAGATGACTTTGGGATACCCTGTACCACCGCATTGAAATTAAGTCCGACATATTGCTTAAGATCTCAAAAAGATATTTTATTGGGCAATTTTGACTACGATATTTTCACCATTTTTCGTTATTTTCATTTCAAACAGAAATCAGTCGAATTTTGCACAAAAAACGTTTTTTTTTGGTCCTATGGGAGCTATATGATATAGTCGACCGATTTTGATCGAATTTGGTAGAGTGCTTGGGCACTCTAAAAAACTTTTTAATGTCAAATTTGGTTACAATATCTTCACAAACAAACGAAACACAACGAATTTTGTATAATACATAACATGTTTCTTTGACCGATCGTTCCTATGGGAGCTATACAATATAGTCAACCGATTTTGGTTAAATTTGGTACAGTGCTTGGGTACTCTAAGTGCTAAATTTGGTTATGAAATCTTCATAAACAAACAAATTATCAATCTAAAACTTTTACTTTTTATCGAGGCCCTCTCAAGAACCCTTATGGGAGCTACATAATATAACCCCGATATCGAAAAAATAAAATAAACTTGTCTCCCCAGACATAATTACGCATCTAATCTGAAAACTTGGTCGCTCTAGCTCTTACCACCTCTGAGATCTAGGCATTCATACAGACAGACGGACAGACGGTCAGACGGACAGACGGACATTGATATATCGACTTCTCTTTTCACCCTGATCATACTTTAGGTAACTTTGGGGGGTCTTCCACGTCTCCTTCTGTATGTTACATACATTTTCGGCTTGCACAAACTTAATATACCCTTTGTACCATACGGTACAGGGTATAAATACAAATTAAAATTTAACAAAGCCATATTTCCTACAGACAACCTTAAGATGTCTCATGCCAATTATTACCCATGAGCATTTTGTTATAATATTGTTGCATACTTGTTTTCGAAATTAAAAAAATTATGAACAAAACTACTTTTGTAGCCTGAACATCCATATAACAATATACTGACATACACATTTGCTTCTTCCAGAAAGCAAAGTCATATAAAAATGCCCCAACTAAATTTAAGTTGAATTGACGTTTGAAACATAAGATTTAAATAAAATTTATAGAAAAAAAGAAAATCACATTTTGCAATCAAATTGCAAGTTGGGCTGTTAAGCTTAGCTGAGATTTGTGTAGCATCAAGGTCCAAAAATTTATAAAGTGCAGCAAAATCCACGACAATTTTTTACTAAAAGCTCTTTGGTATGCAAAAATACCAAAAATGATGGAAATGTAAATCTATGTGCCTCAAATAAGCTGCTGTTGTGCATTTTTAATTTATATAGCAAACATTTGGGCTGCCAAATGGCAATGACATATGAAATGTAGAAGAAACAGCAACAGTAACAACGAAAAAAGAAGATAAATTGCTTTTTAAATGAATTCAATAAAGCATAGCCGGTTAATCCAACCAAAAGCTACAACAACAGCAAAACACCAATAAGCTGAAGAAAAACGACTAAAGAAGCCAACCAAAAGTAAAAAAAAAGCAGAAACTTGCATCCGAAAACACCAAAAGCGGCTTCCACAAACAAAACGCTCGCTGACAAACGACATAGACGGCGCGTTTCGACATTGGCTTATTTGCATTTCAATTTGCATAAGTGTAGGCCCCGTCGAGGACTGATAGATGTCGGATGTTGTAGGTAAGATCCAGTCGGGCCACTAAGAGCGGCTGCCGCATGGCATCAAAATTCGGCAACACGTGTTGGCAGCATTTGATGTATTTGTATATGCAAGGTAAAGGTTAAATGTTGACCCACATACTACATATACATATGGCATGTCTGTGTGTGCATAAAAAATGAGCGTATAGAGAGCAGATAGCAGCAATAGATCTTGGTTAGAGGGAATCCACGTTGCTGTTGGTGGGTTGGGGGCCTTTTGGGGCCATTGATAAAAGCAGACGTTTGCATAAATAGCAAAAAATTATTGCGCACATCCATCAAAACACAAATGTGACAGCTTGCTCTGGCAGCAGCCGCAGCAGCAGCAGCTCCAACAAAAGCAATAGCAACAATGGCGGCATATAAGAGAGCAACAACAGCTGAGAGCAGATCAAAAAGCCAATACGCCCCAGTAATTTTTGTGCACCCCGCAGCGCAGCCAAACATTTAACTTGGCTTAAATTGAAATTTCAGCGTGGCTACATACCAGCAGCAAAAATGTAGCCAAAAAAAATTATTTTGGGCGTGACCGATTTCCGTATGCCCGCATTGCGAACATGGCATACACTATATCATTTTTAATCGAAAAAAACAAAATAATTTCTGCCAACAGAAAATGGGGGAATTTCGTTAAAGGGTCTTTTAATAACTATGTATGCTCAAATTTTGACAGCTGAAAGCGCTGAATATGCAAATTGACAATACATATATTTGGATTTTGTACCCTGCAATAGTCAACACTGCCTAAAGGAAGCAGTTAGAAAAGCTACGACAAGGTGTTCCTGCACTTTGTTCCAACAAGACGACATTAAAGTTGCTGCAAAGAAAGGGTAGCAGACTGGGATATTTTCAGAACAATTACTGTGGGATAAACGACAAGATCTTGCGATTTAAGGTTCTTCCTTTTTTTCCTCTTCGGCTACGTTAACTATTGGTCTATAATAAGTATAATAATTAAATATAAAAGAATGATTTTTAATTACACTACCGCCAGAAGGTTTAAGACCAGTGCTTTAAAAGCAAAAAAAAATTAGAAAAATAAGAACAACTCAGTGTTATAAACAATATTTTAAATAATAATATAAATAGTTCATATTTCCCCTCCAACAAATTTCCTTCGATTTATATTTCGGCAAGATAATGATCCCAAACATACGTCATAGTTGTGCAAAGTTAATTTAGATCGATAAGAAAAAGATGGAACCCTCATCTGATCTCAATCCTTTCGGACTTTTATGGAATGAGCTGGATCTACGAGCAAGAAAAAAGTGTCCAAGTTTACAAAACTCACAGTGAGAGATCCTGAAAGATGCGTACTAAGCAATTAAGAGAGAAATTTAAACATAAAAGCGAAGGTAGTTTTTTTCACGAAAAATATGTTTGTCTTTTTTAGAATGAAACTGTTTGTAATTAAAGGTTTTTTCTTTATAACAGCAATGACTCCGACACTGAGTATTTTTCATTTGTGCTTTTGATATTTCGCACATATTTCATTATATTGATAGACTGGCCTTAAACTTTCTGACGCGAGTGTATATCAAGTATTGCATAGCATTTTATGTTACATGTTAATGTTTTAATTGACTTGGTACAATAGAAGATAGGAAGACACACGAGAAGGTACAGTGACAAACTCAGGTGTCATAACAGCGAACTCGACACGAATCTACTTCCAGCTTGGCCTCTTAGGCGGCTCAAGAAAGAAGGTTTCGCTAAAACGATTCAGTCATGATGATTCTCCACCGTCTTATTAATACTCGTGCTTAGCGCACAAAGTTTGGCTTGTTTTTTATTGTTATTTTTCTTATTGTTAAGGTACATACTGCGTACGGATTCAATACTTATATCTGTTTTAATAGAAAAAAAAAGTATATATATCCTTGGTGTGATCTTACAAAAACTGCATCGATGCAAATCATTAAATTTTCACGCCTATAAAAAATATTTCGTGCATATTGACTGAGTCGTGTTTTTTTTATTTTAATTATAAATTTGTTGTCTTTTTCTTCTTTAATACCCTTAATAACCCGTTTTCGGAAAACGGCCTAACGTCATGCGTCACCTTAGGCATCTCTGTTTCGCGCACGCTTTCTATACCACGTGTTATCTGAGGTGAGCTCGCTACCTGGTCCTTCCCATAAAGGCACGGTCTAACCCTTCGCCGAGCTCCCACAGCAAACGCGTATAAAACCTTACTCGCTGGAGCTTATTATAACTTACTTATCCGTACAAACAACATGTCTGAAGCCATTGCTTGTTTATCGGCTTGACTCTACCAATGCCGCCGTTGAGCTCAAACACATGATTCATCTTCGTTACTGAAGCCCAAGGGGCCAAATTTCTTACGTAGTCCTTTCCTCTGAAATCAGTTAAGGTTATCATCAATGCCTCAGCGGTATAAAGTAAAATGGGCAGGATGAGAGTCTAGTATAGAGTTAATTTCGTCCGGCGAGAGAGGACTGTGCTTCAAGACCAAAGTAGCATCCATTGGCAAGAGTAATTCTCCGCTTGATCGCCATGCTGACATCGTTGTTTGCTAGACGTAATCCTTGACAACATCAACCGACATTTGATTTTTGGTTTCAGCGTCTCTGTACTTGAAGAAAAAATGAACTACTTCGTCTTGCTCTCTTCTTCTCAAAATAAATAAAAAAATTATCTCAAAGAAAAACGTTGTCAGGAAACTTAAATGCACATAACGTATGAAAATAAGAAATGAAAAAGAGGTAATTTTTAAAAAAAAAATTGTTCGACTTTAGCGTACGCCATCTTTATAACTGAGCAGGTCTGATATTGTAAGTATCCGCAACCTTTGGATGCATTTTTTTTACTATGTAGCTCTATCAGTCACCAACATATCAGCTATCAAAAAGACGTATTAACAATATTGGCTAGTCAACCCGATCAACTTTAGATGCTTTTTTCACCCAGTTACATACACTCCCATGAACCTTATATACCTCTTAACTCTACAGGTAACATGTATAAAAGTAACCCACAACAAAGCGCATCACCGACCTGTACAGGCTCTGGCCCACACGCACATACAAAACAAAAATTTTTGCAGGCGCCAAATAAATCGAAATTAAAAATCAATAACAACATGAGTTTCATATTAAATTTTCTTTTAGCACAATAGCACGCTTTGTCTGTCTCTGACGGCTGTTTTTCCTGATTTCCTGCTTTTCCACTCCATAATAAAAATTTAACTACTATAAATGAAAAAAAAAAAAAAAACATAAGTAAATTTCTTTGTTGATTGTTTGTTGTGTTGGCCGAAACGTTTGCGGCACTTGTATATACAACAAATTCCAATGTCATGCCACGAGGCATATTGACTGACAACCAAGGAAACATTAATGTAGGCGCGGGAGGCGTGTCGGCGTAACTACTACGCCGGGCTCTATTAAAGACTTCAATCAACTTGAAGTAATTGAGACAACAATTTGAAGCACACTCCAGTGCAATTCGATGCCAGGACAAACGTTCAAATGGCTGTTATGGGTAAACATCTATCATCACTTAGGAACAATAAATGGCTCATTGAGGCGCCATATAAACAGCAATTAAGTTCAACTCAATGAGAATTATATAGATTAAAGCAATTTGATTTTGATTAAATCGAAGAGAACATGTAAGCGGAGAAGCTTTAAAGATTTTGTCCAAGTTCCAGAAAATGAAATTAAAGACTAATAGCATTTAATTGAAGCTAATTTTGAAAAAAAAACAAGTAAAATAATAATTTGGCAAAACTAATTCAATTAAGGCAAGTTATGAAAGAAATTTTTAATAATTGTGAATAGAAACCATAAATATGAAAAAGATCTTAAGGGTCTTCATAGTTAATTTAAAAGCAGTTTGTTTAAGCAATGCTTTAATGTTGTGCTTTATGTACAAATTTTTTTATAAATAGTTTGCTTAAGAGATACAAACATGTAATAAATCAGATATTATATTATGATTACACATTAATACAGTGTACGCTTCGGGCATATTTGTGCAATAAATGAAATACGAAGAGCTAGATATCACAGTTTACAAGGTCAGAAAATTTTAACAAAGGATAAAGATTAGGTAACACTAGTTTACACGAAAAATGAACCTTCGTAAAAAAGTGCTTATAACTATATATCAATGTAAAGAGCCATCAATACCTTTCAATCTAGTTATCTTTCATGTCGATACAATGTTCGCGAGATTTTGACGAAAAAGTGAAATAAATGCCCAAAAGCATGTTTTTCGAAAATATCTCGAAAACGGTGCTTAAGAAAAAACAAAGGTTGCCATTTTCGTGTTTCTCGACCCCAAATTACCCTAAAAAACACTTTTTTACGATGGTTCACTCGATGACCCATAAATTTGTAAACTAGTATAATCAACATATCAATGTGCATATATTTATCATAATTTATATGTTCAGTGTTGTGCCAAAAATCCCTTTTAACTGTATTTTTAACACAGAAGCAAAAAACAACTTTTGAAAGCGTTACTCTGAGAAATAAAAGAAAAGAATTTCACGCTCATAAGCGAGAGTTGGATGTTTAAAAAATTTCTATTTTTCAATTATTAAGAGCGAAACTACCATTTCAAGAGCTTTTTTGGTAGACCAAAATTCTGAACTTAAGAATTTTTAGAATGAACTTGAGCACAATTGCGCTTGATTAGACTAGTTTACGGCAAAATGTTTTCTCAACATGTTTTTCTCGTTTCCATAGTAAAATAGGCACGTCAAATCCAAAAAAGAACTCCCAAAATTTTTTCATGGAAAGGATTTCGAAAAAGACACTTTTCGAAACTAAAAAAAAAGTGTGTCTCCTTAAAAGCAAATATCTCTGATTTTGATTATTTTATAATTTTATAATAATTGAATTATCTATCGATTATATTTGGAACATATTTTTGTCAACTTTACGGCTCGGTCGTTATTAATCCATTCATATGAAATTTTTCCTTATTTTTTGCAAATTTTTGAAAAAATTCTATTTCGAACGTAAATTTAAAAATTTTAAAAATTTTAAAAAAGATTTCTCATACAGTCATTTTTTCATGGCTCGATCAAAGTTTAGATCGATATCGAAAAAAATGAGTGGTTTTTTATTTTCAAAAGTTCGGAGTAAAATTATAGAATTAACGGGAATTTTTTTAAAAGTACAAAAAACTAAATTCCTCTGGAAACTTTGACAAAAATAGTTTAAGACTGGATAGATTCGTTTGTTTACAAAGATATCTTAAAAACAACAAGATATTTGCTTTTAAGAAGTTTTTTATAGCTCCGCCCAAAGCTGTATCAAATTTGATCAAAATCGGTATGTAATATATCATGATACCGCTCAGAGGACCGATCGGTCAAAAATATGATTTGTTTGTGGCAATATACCATCGTTTTGATTCCGTTTGTCCGTATACGCCTAGATAGAATACCAGCAACCAAACTTTCAGACAAGATATATATGTAATCTTTAGGAGACAAGTTTATTTTAATTTTTGATATCGGGTTTACACCAAACACGTTTTTCCATAGTGGGTGCTTCATATGACCTCATAAAAAGAACTGATTTTGATGATAATTCGTTTGTTTATAAAGAACATAGAAAATCTGGAAAACCAAGTTTTTAGAGACCCCAAATTTGGATAATTTTAATTTAAATCGTATGAATATATCATAGCATCCCATAAAACTTTCGGTCGAAAATGTTTTTCAAACAAATTCGTTCTGTTTCACTTGTTTGTGAAAATATCTTGATCAAATTTGGCGTTTATAATTTTTAGATTTCATAAAGCACTCAGCAAATTTGATCAAAATCGGATACTCGATCATATAGCTCCCATAGGACCAATCGGTCAAAAAAACGTGTTTTGTGCAAAATTCGTTGTGATTCGTTTGCTTTTGAAGATACCGAAACCAAATTTGGCATTCAAAAATTTTTTAGAGCTCCCAAGACTGTTCCAAATTTGATCAAAATCGGTTGACTATATGATATAGCTCCCATAGGATCCAAACGGTCAAAAAATTTGTACAAAATTCGTTGCGTTCCAATTGTTAATGTAAAGATAGGTTGTTGGCAAATTTGGCATTTATAAGTCTTTAAAGTACCCAAGCACTGTAGCAAATTTGATCAAAATCGGTTGACTATAGTATATAACTCCCAGAGGAACAGTTGGTTTAAAAAAAGACTTTTTTTTTTACGAAAATTCATTGCGTTTCGTTTGGTTTTGAAGATATCGGAACCAAATCCGTTGGCTATCAAAAAACTTCAGTTCCCAATCAGTGTACTAAATTTGACAAAATGGCGCTATTTCATACTAGTCCCGATAGGACCGATCGGTCAAAAAAATGTTTGGGGATAGTCCAATGATTTTTTTTTTTTAATTTGCCAATAAAAACTTAGGTTTTAAGCAATGTGTCGGCTTAAATGCACTGTGGTTGTAGAGGGTATCCCAAAGTCGTATTTGCCACGAATTTAACGTACGCCAAAATTTTTTTAATTTCGAAAAATGTTTTTTCTAAATGTCTCAAAATTCGTTCCATGAAAAAATGTTTCGACTTCATTTTCGGATTTAGCTTGCCAAAGGCTTTTAATGATTTCTGGTAAAAAGCTGATGCACTTATTTTTATGAAATATTACAGGATATTCAACGGCGTTGAAAGAGTGACTTATTCAAAGTGTTTATTAAAAAATCTAAAGTTTTTATAATTTTAAAAAATTTCACTTTGAACACACTATTTGCTGGGCCCCTTAATAACACCTTTAGCTTGAATCATGGTGTTCTGTAATTATGTCAGTAATTACACCGTGCCCCTAAACAAACTCCGAGCCCGGGGGAATTTTACTTATTTTTATTCCCGCAGTTTTCATTTTATTTTATTATGTTTCATCTTAAATTATGCTATAAGCTTAATATTATGCTATTAGCTTAATATTAGTTTAATAAGCTGCTTTGTTATTGCAGCAATTTAAATATGTACATCCAATTAGTATACTAACAGAACTGCTTATAAGGCTGCCTTAAAGCAAAAAAAAAAAAGGAAAAGAATTTTCAACTTATAAGGATTTACTAGAAAACTTAAAGGAAAAAGCTTTTAAGAAAAATATTAAATGCATTCTTAGACGTGGGCAAGTGGGTGCTTAATAATAACTTATGAAATTTTTTGTCTTATTACTATTTCTAAGAAATTTAAATAAGTCAAGCCGCTTCTAGAAAAAATATTTATACTTAGTGTTTATAAACATATTTACATAAATGAAATCAAAAGTACCTACTTCTTTTGATATTTATAGCAATAAAAGGGCATTTTAAGGAACAAGCACTTACATACAAGATTATTTGTTTATATACTCAATCTAAAAGTTCTTCACACAACAAACACTTGCCCAGAATCAATTTAAATGTGTATTTAAATAAGAGTTAAAAACTAAAACTTAACCTTAAACATGGGAAAGATAACTTTGGAAATATCGCAAATCAAAGATGCTCTGCATAATCTCGCTTGTACCAAAAGACATACAACTAATCTTCAATTAAATCAATTTCACTTAGAACTTGGTTGTTATATAGTACAATGGAAATTTTAGACCAAATAAGTAGAGCCTGCATAGAAGATGTTCCACATAATCCGCTTAAAAGCTGCAGCCAACTTTAGACGGCGAACTTATCGCAGCTAATATTTATAATCTACCCACAGCTAGTTGACTGTGTGGTCTTCTACTGCATTGCAGTCAGTCAGTGTATGTGTGTGTATCTGTGTGTGTGTGCTAGTTTGTATGTATTATTATCCTTGTGGCCTGTTGTTGTTGTTCATCCAACTGCGCGCAAATTAATTTCTGTCGCTTAGCTTAATTTAAAGTTGGCTTAAGCTTGCACACACACACACACACACGGAAAAGGCAGTTATATATACACACACACACACATACGCACTTAAAGCCACAGCATGGCAGCGACGTCGCCTGACTGACCTTCTATGCAAATACAAACACATACATAAAGCAAGTAATAAGAACAAAAACAACAAGGACAACAAGGACAACAACAATCGCCCACCCGTCGTCATGTGAGTTCATAAAACTTGTTCCTGACGCCTCCGGGGCAATCCAAACCCAAATGACGCCGGGCAACCGCAAGCAGCGGCAATGGTAGCAGCAGCAGCAGCAGCGGCGTCGCCAGCGCCAACCGGAAGTTGTCCGCTGGTACGAAGTGCGACTTGTCAACGTGTACTTCCGGCCGCCATTGCTTGCCGCAACAGCCGCAACTGCCGCACAACAATGCCGCGGGGCAATGCCACAAGAAGCAGCAAGTGTATAGCCATAGACGCGCCAAGCACTAGGATATGGATGTTTGGAACAAAGTCCTACAACGACGAGGTCGACTGTGGACGCCATTTGTACAACTTTATGAATAATTCAGTTGAATTTTTGTTGCGTGGAACTTTAAGTTCTGCTGCGCTTTTGTTGTTGCCTTCTTGTTTGTTAAGGTTATATTTGTTGTTGTTGTGATCATTTCTATTGTTAGGCAACTCTTGTTGTGTGCATTGGGCTGCGCACATTACGCATACGCCATGTGCAAACCAAAATTGTCGAGCTACCTTGTAAATGCACTTGTTCTGCATTGCAAACTTTATGCTGCTCAAATTTTGTGATTTATTTGCTTGTTATTGTTTATGTAATACCCTAAAAGTGGTTATGTTCATAGGTGGTAATAAATTAAAAAAAAAAAATTATATATTAAATATAAATAAAGAAATGTTAATTGAATTAATTTGGTTGAAGTGATTTAAATTTAACACTCTAAAAAAATCGACAGTAGTTTCGACTTCATAATAAAGGACATATTGGAAGATGATGGAAGAAATCTGACAAAAACGTTTTTTAGAGAAACTTCGCTTAGAAGATGCTTTTTAAAGGTTCATTTGGTAAAGAAATAATTAAAATATATTTTTTTAAATTAACTATAATTTATCATCATCACCAACAATCTAAAAATAGGACCACCTTAATGAAAGATATTTAAAAATATATTACTTTTTGAGAAAGTTAGCTTAAAAAAGAATTTTTAAAATGATATTGATTTATTTATTTTTACACTGTATGCTAAAAGTTAAAAACTAAAGCTACAGAGAGGAGGACAGCCATAGCTACTAAGGCTTTCGGTTTATAATATAATTGCACTTCATTGAAAGATTCTATTTATTTTATCCTATTAACGTAAAAAACTTTTACGCTCATTTATTTTTTAAAGCTACATTTGCTTGAAAGTTTTTTTTTGTAGATCTGCTAAAGACAGATATTAACCATTACAACGAAAACTTTGTAAAAAAATTCTTATATCATAAAATTGGTTTTTCAAAATTTATTAATTTAATATATAAATATCGAAAGAAAATGCATTTTAATAATTTGGAACGTATTCGAGGCTCTTACCTTTGTGTGAATTTTAAAAAAATTAAAACTTGTTTTGAAGTCTTTTAAAAATAAGGGGGGTCTGCCTCCTACTTGCTTAGCGCACTCCTTATGACATTCCATGTTCATTTCGGCACATTCCGACCAAAATATTTCGGGGCTCGTCAAAATTGTTTCACGTTCGAACTCGCTTTGAATAAGGCAAAGTATAGACTTTGACTATTAGGTAACTCGAGAACACCACAAAGAGGCCATTGCAACTGCTATCTCGACTTGAGATTTTCAAAACTTTTTTAACTAGAACACGTTCAGACATCTTCTTGTGGGCAGTACCTCAAGAAATACAAAAAAAAACTTTATACAATATTTTAGTCTACAATGTCTACATAATAATACAATGTAGTTAATTTTTGTGAGCTTATAACCAACAAAGATGAAAAGTCGCCCCATCAATATTTTTTGGAAAAGTGTCATTACCAAGTGAGTCGCTTGTGAAAAGATCATCAGCATTTCCAGTATCTCCCACTGGAGCATAAGGCTTCTCCTTTGAAAGATGATTGCATGTTATTCTTCTAATCTATGCCTCTTCCAATATAATCTCATTTTCTTAAAAACAAAGGTCAGTTCTGTTAAATTTGAGAAATTTCATTTTTGCAAAAATTTGTTAATGATTCAAAAAACAGAGTCTTCTCCAAGGATTTATAAGTACCTGTCAAAGACGATGGTTTTTCTTGGAAGCTTTCTTTGCGGCAAATTTGAGTTTTTAAGAATATTGTTACTCCAAAAGAAAGAATCTACAATATATGTGATCTGAGATGATGATTTTTTTAGAAGTTTTTGGTGCCGTCAAAGATGATGCTTTATTTGAAGCAAATTACAGTTTTTAAGAATATTGTAACTCAATTTGACGAAAATTAGAGTTTTTACGAATATTGCAACTCCAATCGATTGAATCTCCGATATCTACCATATGACCTAAGATGATGTATTTTCTTAGAAGGATTTGGATAACTTAAGAAAAATATTACGACACATTATTGGTAGCAAATTAAAGTTTTTAAGAATATTGCAACTCAAAGCGATTGAGTCTCCAATATCTCCAATGATCTAAGATGATGGATTGTCTTTGAAGCTTTTGGTCTTTTTAGAGAAAAATGAATCCCCCACGTCAAAGATGATGCTTTATTTGAAGCAAATTCGAGTTTTTAAAAACATTGCAAATCTAAGCGATTGAACTTCCAATATCTATGATCTAAGATGATGGATTGTCTTAGAAGCTTTTGGTCTTCTTAAAAAAATTGATCACCCCCGTCAAAGATGACGCGTTATTTGAAGCAAATTAGAGTTTTTAAGAACATTGCAAATCCAAGCGACTAAATCTCCAATATCTATGATCTAAGATGATGAATTGTCTTAGAAGCTTTTGGTCTTCTTAAAAAAATTGATCACCCCCGTCAAAGATGACGCATTTTTTGATGCAAATTAGAATTCTAAAGTAAATTGAAACTTTGTTTGCTTTGCTGCATCTTAAGCGCTCTGTTATCTTAACTCCAACCAGCAATTAGTTTGTAATATTACAAAAACTTCATTGATGTTCGACACCCCAAAAACAAGTTAACCACATTAAATTCTAGTTGTTCCGAAAACCCACATCTAAGCGTATGTCAACTTCGGTGCCCCGCAGCCATGTTTTCCGACACAACGTTGTTATTGTCGCTAGCATCCTAAGAGCCATTGTTGTTATTTCGCTCCTTAAGTGATTTTGAAACACCTGCTTAACATGTACGCAGCGCAGCCGCAAGCCATGCAATGTTGCAAGTTGCCTTTGTTGCCCCGTTCCATGTGCGTCGTGCCACACTTGCCCTCCCCTAGCACGCCATGCTTACCTGACGCGACTTTTGCTTTGTGTCGACATTTATTAAGCTTGTTGTTGTTGCTTCTTTCTTGTGCTGTTGATGCTGTTGTTTGTGGTAACATAACGCAGTTTAGCCAAGTTTAGCACGTCTCCTGGCTTCGAAGAACCTCGAAGGAAGCCATTAACAAGGTTTTAGCAGCTACCGTGTTTTCATGTCTCATGTCTGATGTCTTCTTGTTGGTTGCCATAAAGTTTCACCGCCAAACGACAATGTCGCACATGCAGCTAACATAAATTTGATGTAATAATTTTTTTTCTAATCAGAAAATTAATATGGCTGTCTTGTTCTGTCTCTGTTTGCTCATCATTCAACGGCATTTTTAAATACCAAGTTGTGTTGTTCTCTCTTTTTGCTTTTTATTATACCCTGCATGCTGAGGTACAAGGGCATAATGGATTTGTGAGCTGTATATAACAGCATATTTTCTCTTCATTACCGACACTATGCAAAAGATGTCTAATATACTTAGCTAGTTACTTTAAAGACAACGTGTTACAGCTGTTTTATAAGCATTGTAGATTTCATCTATGCATCCGGTTAATCCTCTTTTTAACAGACTGGTCTCGTCAAAAGAATCTCGAACAATCTCTCACAGCCATACCAGAAGCATTGTAGACTTCATCGCTGCATCCGGTTGGTCGTCATTTGGTCAGACTGGTCACTACAAACGGAGAGTACAACAATCGCAAGAAAATTAATCATGGACAATCTCACACAACCGTTGCAGAAGCATTGTAGGCTTCATCTCTGCATCATCTTTTTGATTAGACTGGTCTATACAAATGGAGAACTGCCCGATCTTCGGGTGGCACCCGTTCTAATATAGCCCGACCTAACCTTACCTTACTAAAGTAGCAGCCAGAAGTAGACGTGACAGAGCCTGGGTTTCCTATGCAACAATGATTACGATCATCTCAGATAGCACTTTAACCAAGTGTTTGCCCTTTCGTCTAAGTCTATATTCGAAAGTAGATCTATACAGTCAAATCTCGGAAGCTATTAAAGTGAGACAAAAAAGATGACGTTAAAGTCGGCAACACTTAACCCGACCACCCATGCAATTAAGTCCGACAATGGTTAAGACCTCCAAAAGAATAATTTATTCGGCAAATGGCGATATTTCAAAATAAACAAAACAGCAATTTACACCAAAATTTTTACCGATCGGTCCTATGGCGACTATAGATATGTCAACCGATTTTGACAAATTGGTACAGTGCTTCGGACCTCTCTCGGACCGAGTGCCAAATTTGGTTACAATATCTTCACAAACAAACAAAATACAACGAATTTGTACAAAACTCGATTTTGACCGATTGGTCCTATGGGAGCTATAGATATAGTCAACCGATTTTGACAAATTTGGACAGTGCTTGGGAACTCTAAAAACTTCAATGCCGAATGTGGTTATGGTATCTTCACAAATAAACGAAACACAACGAATTTTGTACAAAACACGATTTTCGACCGATGGTCCTATGGGAGCTATAAAAGTCAACCGATTTTGATCAAATTTGGTACAGTGCTTGGACCTCTAAAAACTCATGCCAAATTGGTACAATATCTTCACAAATAAACGAAACACAACGAATTTTACAAAACACGATTTTACCATGGCCTAGGGAGCTATAATATAGCAACCGATTTTGATCAAATTTGGTACAGTGCTTGGGAACCAAAAACTCTATTGCCAAATTTGGTTACAATATCTTCACAAATAAACGAAACACAACAATTTTACAAAACACGATTTTTACCGATTGGTCCTATGGGACTATAGATATAGTCAACCGATTTTGATCAAATTCTACAGTCTTGGGAACTCTAAAAAACTCTTAATGCCAAATATGGTTACGGTATCTTCACAAATAAACGAAACACAACGCATTTGTACAAAAACAATTTCACCGATCGATCCTATGGGAGCTATAGATATAGTCAACCGATTTAAAAATTGGTACAGTGCTGGGGTCTCTAAAAACTTCCGATTGCCAAATTTGGTAGATATCTTCATAAACAAACGAATTATCCATCTAAAACTTTATTTTTCGAGGTCCTCGAAACACCCCTATGGAGCTATATAATGTAATCCCGATATCAAAAAAATAAAATAAACTTGTCTCCTATGGATTAATAAGGGATCTTATCTGAAAGTTTGGTTGCTCTAGCTCTTACCATCTCTGAGATCTAGGCGTTCATACGGACAGACGGACAGACGGACAGACGGACATGGGTATATCGACTTCTCTAGTCACACTGATCATACTTTAGGTAACTTTGGGGGGTCTCCGACTTCTCCTTCTGTACGTTACATACATTTTCGGCTTGCACAAACACAATATACCCTTTGTACCATACGGTACAGGGTATAAAAAAAATATATACAGAGGTGTAATTTGTCGATTTGTATTGACAACTCACTCAGTAAAATTATATAACCAGTAATGGGTGGAATTCTCTACGAAGTACTCTAAATTGCGGAGTTAGCTTAGGGACCCTCGATAGTCCCCACCGGGCAACCAGTTTTCTCAAAGAGTACTGCTATGAGCGACAGTCACCCAATTTGGTACATAAAGTCATATGAGAATATTGATTTATTGTATATGTTAATGTGGACCAATTCACTACGATCCTGGCCATGTGCCATCTAGCGCGCTTTATGGTCGGTCTATAGATAACCTACTTTAATCTATATAATATTAGACTAACAAAATTTTCAAGTTTGTTTCACAGCTTTAATCGTTTTCTAAAAATTTCTCTCTCGTAGATGTGTGAAATATTATACGAGCTTGAGTTACCAAATTTGGCTCAAATACTGCTAATAATAATAATAAAATGTGAAGGAATTAGGACCCTGTGCCCCTTGCTTATAGCTACTCCAAATCCCGAAGGTAACCTTGTTTATCTAAACATATACATTGAGCATAAAGAATCTTACGCTACCGAAAAGCGATGTTCCTCTTCACATTAGAGTTTTTGTACTCAGTAAGTATGTGCTTACAGGAATCCTCTTCAATTTCATACTACTCCGTATTACTTGTTATAGTCAGGTATTTCTTATTTCTCTATATGCAAAGCGAATTCTTTTGACCCTATATCCGTCGAACAGTGATGTTCTACATCTTTGGCGGATGGTTTGTAAGAACTTCTCCTCAGTTTAAAAAAAAAAAAAGTACTACATTGGGCCTAACTTAGTCAGGTGTCTCTGTATCTATTTTCTTCTTCGACTAGAGCTCTTAATTCAGTATGTATTGTAAGGACTCCTCTTCAATTTCACTGGTACCAACCAAGTCATTTGCTCTTTGTATCTCAGTATCCAAAATGAATTCTTGGTCGATTTTCTTGAACCAATCTTCGTCTCTTAGAATAAATCGAGTATTATTGTCTAATACATATTTCAATCTTTCTTGTTTGCTTGCTATTTCATAATCAGGGATGTATCTCCGCGCAGATTTTAATCATAGGGTAACTTTATTTTGTTGCTCTAAATGGCTTAAGATTTTTCGCATGAATCTTTCTCTTAACAACCTCCTTAACTATTAACTTTTCAAACCGTTTCCTTTGAATAAATAAAAACTGCAACTTTTTTTTTTTTTTAAATCGAAAAAAAATGTATGTAGTGTATCCCAATGTCGGACACCGCTCCGACTGATACAAATTTTTTGAATTACTGTGCTTGTCTTTGTTGTTGTTGTTGTGACTGTTTGCTTTTACTGCCGTTGTCGTGTCATTCGACGTTAAAATCAATTTACGACAAAATAAACACACGCATTGCTGTCGTTTGCCGGAGCATTTACAGTTCCCGTACTATCCCTGAGTCCGGAATCCTACATCCAATGCCTTCTCCTGCTACTATTACGTAGAAGCAGAGAGCTTGTTTACTGTGCGCGCAGCGTTGTTTGTTTGTTTCCTGTTGCCTGTTGGCGCTCTACGTCACTCGCACTGACAGACAGACATTGGCTCAAACTGCCTGCCATGGCCAAAACGTCCTCACCATCGTCGTCGTCAGCGTCGTCATCGTCGTCGTTCTCATCAACAGCATAGCCGTCGACATCAACGTTTTGGTCCCCGTCAACATTCTCCAAAGTCTGCAGCTGTCACCTTTAATGTGGAAATATTTTTTGTTTGTAAAAACTTGCCTAAAAAGCATTGACAAGCCATTGCTGGGCAGGCATACACTATATACAAAAGGTGGGCCCACTGACATACTCTTGTACATATATGTTCAAACATATATAGTAGAGATACACAGAAAGATATGTGCGTCTGTATGCACAGTAGATGCTCAAAACCTTGAACTCGTAAAAATGTAATTTAAAGTTATTTTAGACAGACTGGATTGCTGTGCGTAATATGATATAAAAAACGTGCATATCTATGATTCCAACAAAATGTACAATATACAAAAAGTATATATAAATATATACAATCTTCACTTCAAATTAGGCAATTTGTCAGCAATCAAATAAATATGTATAGGTACCTACTATTATCTTTTTATGTCGTTAAGTGCTCAATTTATTTAATTTACAGCTCTACCTGATTCGACATTAATTTTATTATATAATTTTGTTGAATAAAATTATGATAATGTTTGATAATTTGGACATAAGCAATCGGGGGCTCAAATTAACTTAACACTTTTATTGTGTCAAATAATTTGGGTTTCAGAGTATCTTTCGGGGACACAATTCGACTTAGATTGTAAGTACAAGTTGAATGTAAAAAATGGCGAACGTTAAAGCCGGCCTGGCTTCTGTTGGCCAACATCGATATATAGAGATTTTAAACTTCGATCATCGATGTTTTCTTCAGCACTTATATCCATAGTAATTGTGAAAGAGAAAAAAACTTTATTTTGACTGAAAATTAAAGCTATACTTACACTTTTACCATAGTTGTATGTATTCAACTTGACACTCTCACGCATAGCTCATATCCTTACGCGACTTTTTCTATCGTGTCACTCTAAGCTCCGCTAAAGAACTAGTTCTTAAAATTTTAAATTTATTTAAAAACAATTGGTGGATGGTATATATGATGCCTAACTATATGGAAAAAAAATCGAAAATTGTATACATGGACTCTAAAGAATGTAACAGTCAAGGCGGTGCCCGACAGTGTAATACCCTGTACCTTTTTTTCCGAAAAAAGTTTTATTCCTGCATATTCCTTCTAAGAACTTCCCAATTGGAGGATTTTTTTTTTGTTGGTGCAAAATGATATTTATACCTATAAGCTCCGCAAATTTTAACCGATTTTGAAGAAAACCCAAATTTAAGCCAAAGTAGTTATTTAAAGTATATGGGGTAATTTTCATGGGGATATATTGAAGGGTGTGGGAGAAAACACTGTAAAACGATTGCGGGGGTTCATAAATTCATAAAATTTGGATGTGGATTTGTTCATAAGAGCCACATGAATCAGCTTACCAAAATTTTTGATTTTAGGTCATTTGTTACTATAATTACGTAGAGTCAAATATTGACGCAGTTTATTGGCAAGGGAAGCGAATATTGTGACATTATAACTTTTGTTGCAATTGTTCGATTTTTTTTATTTTTGGCACACAGATGCACAACGTATAGCTTTATTAAGTTTCAGATGAAAACATTAAACGGTGTAGGTAAAAACCGCAAAACTCTGCTACGGGGGAACGGGGAAAGATATTGACATGATTCAACAAACTTCATCTTCTCAGGAAATATGCTCATCAGCTGGTAAAGTTTCGTATCTCTAGCTCTTATAGTCTCCGATATCTAGGTGTTCATACAGACGGACAGACAGACGTACAGACGGACATGGTTCAATCGCTACCAGAGGTTATGATAAGCATTTTGGTATAAAAGACTTGGGGTCTGCAACGCCTCCTTCTGTCCATTACATACATTGCACAAATCTAGTATACCCTTTGTACGTATAGGTACAGGGCTGTAGTTCTATATTCTTTGGTACAGGGTATAAAAACTAAGTTGTACTGCGTTTATCTCCGATTATTTTGGACCATAATTATTATAATTATGTTCTGCTTGCCTAGTTCTCAAAATTTCCTAGACCTATGTAAACAAACCTTAACATAAACAAACTGACATATGAACATGCAGAATGAACAGGCAGCCATTTTGGGGGAAGTACAGCGTATCCTTCTTTATATTGCAAACACTTATGTCTGTGGTCACTTAAAGATTTTTATTAAAAATTAAAAACTTGAATTATAATTTATTTAAAAGACTTAATACTTGTCTTATCACTCCTAGTCCAGCAAAGCACCACCTTCCAAACCTCTTAAAATAGTAGTTGTCAACTAAGTTTGTCGGGCATAAATGCCTAAGGGCAAGAATGCCCGAGCAACGACATGATAAACCCCAACAAGGAGCACTATGGTAAAAATGCGCGACTTACAATGTCAGTAATAACAATCGCTGTTCATAAATGCCATATTGTTTGGTTAGATGTTTTTAGAGAAATTTTTGTGAAAAAAATTAAAATTCTGAAGTTTGCAAATATATTTGTATTTTAATGTTTGCTTGTCCTTAGGCTTAGCAAATATTCCATGATTATGATGGTTAGTAAAAACTACGCATATTAATATAATTGAAAATCTTTGGCGTATACTTGCACATACGGTGTACAGAAATGGAAGGCAATCCGATATCGTAAGGAATTAGAGGAATAAATAGCCAAAAATAGACGAATCAATGAAAATTCAATAAAATCCATGCCAAATCGGGAGTGCTTTGAAATAACGAAGTCCTAATATAGTGGGTTATTCAGGTTTTGAGATCAAAAAATTTGTATCGGCGAAAATAAGTGAAGCGAGCCGTATGTTAGGCAGATGATTTTTACATATGTGATCAATTTTTGGTGCAAAATACCGATTATTAACCGAGCTATCGATAACTGAATATTGCATTTTTAGGCATTTTTATGACTAGACATATCTAGTAACCAATAAAAATTTTTTTTTTTTGGGAAGATCACATATATGTATAAGCTTAATGAACATAATACTCTGATTATGTACTCTTAACAAACTTAGTATATAGTTAAGTACATTGTTATTGCAATCTATGCATTCTTTTATATTATCTATGCTTATATGTGCATGTTTGCTTTGAGCATATTCTCGTTTTCTCTCAAAATCGACACCGAAGTGGTATTACATTACAGATGTATATGCAAATAAAGTGCAGAACTGGGAAGTCAGCTAATTACTGGAATTTTATTTCCAAAAAAGTGAAAAAGTGATTTATTTGTGTCCGATCGCATATCTTCACAAACTTTTTTTCAATTAAAAATAAAATTTTGAATTTGAAAAAAATTAGTTTGAATTTAAAAAAAAAAATTTTTTGTAATTTTTCAACACTTTTTTTGCAATATTAAATTTCAAATGTGATCTTGCGGATTAATAGAAAAATTGTTATACCGAAATATCATTTTCAAAAATTAAATACTAATTAAGGGCTTATTCGTTTAGCGTCTAGGCGAAAAGGGTTGATAGTTTTATGTTCTTCATATTACTCCTACAGAGCTCAACCGATTAGAGTGAAAAATTTAACCAAAGACGAGTAATAAAAAGTTTTAGGTTTTTTTGAAGTTTGTTTTATAATGTGAGCGCAATGGATGGCAAAAGTAAAAAAAATCTTTCGTAAGTAAAAACCATCTTAAAAGAGTATTTTAATAAAATAATGGCCCGACTAAAGGGTTTTCTTAAAGAAGAATACCCGGCCGGAAATCATGTGGACTTGACGAAACTTATTTCAGTTGGGATGATCAGAGCTGATCATTTAGGTAAATAGTTAATGACGTCTTAGTCGTTTTGCTTAATGTATGGCTTTGTTTTACCTAACTAGAAGATATGGACTTAGAAAATTAAAAAGAAGCAACTGCTGTAAAGAAAAAAATATAATAAGAAAATTTATTAAATATAAGCAGATGTTTTTACGGCCTTTTAGAATTTTTTTTTTTTATGCCTATTAAACCCATTATACCCTGCGAAAAGCTAGTTATTGATTCTTTGACATGTGTGAGTTTCTACTGTAGTTTATGTACTTATACATGTTCATGTAGCTTATCAAAATTGGCTCAAGTCAAAGACTCAAAATTTAATGGCTTCCTTTGTAGCTTTGCAAACACACAGATACACGCAAACACATACATTAACTCATATACAAACATGTATAGATGCAAAAAATTCAGACATGTTTAAGAGCATAAAAGGATGTAAATAAGCGCCCTTTTTATGTACTTTATCCATGTTATAATAAAAATAAAAAAATAGTTTATGTCAGAAAAAATGAGCTCATTTAGTGCAAATATCGGTTGCAAAATCGAAGCTCATTAAAATAGGTACACGCAGACATAGACTCAAAGCGAATGTGTTCATTTGTTTCCGTGATTCACAGTAATTAAAAAACTCTGCAAAATCAACAAGACAAAAATCTGTTAAGTGCAAACTGCAAATCTGTTATATTGTTAACGAGGAATATAAGCATATACCTATGAAGGAACATTTGGAAAATAGTAAAATATTGTTTTTCTGCCCAAGCTGTGGATATGCATATGTTTCCACTACCGTGTACCAGTGTGTTTTAGGGTTGAGTTTATATTTTGATACAACATAAAAACTGAAATTTACTCTGTCTATTTAACTGGGGGCTAAGCTAAGAGGGAGTTACGAACATTCGAGGAATGGGTTAGACAGACAGCGCCGGAGACAGAGTTAACGCTAAGCATAACATATTATTGCTCCCGCGAGCATTTTGAATGAAAATAGTTTTGGCGCATGAGAGAGCGACAAAAGGAGTGCGGGGAACGAAAGGGGAAGAATTTGACTGGTTCAAAAAGTTGTGAGCAGCGTTGACACTGGCGGCGCAAGGGGGCGCCACTAAAAGTTGCGTCAAAGTTGTTTACCAAAAAATAAATTTTGAACAGCTGTTAGGTTTGACTGTTGAATGGAAAACAATACGAATTTGAACAAGTTTACTCCAAAACGATAACGAAATATTAGTACATAGGTTCGTGTGGGGTTCTAAGATTGGGATACCCAGCGAATACTTTTGCTAAAACATCAAAAATTGGTCCAGCAAAGTAAACATTGATTCGTTGAGCATTGTATCGGTTTTAAGTAGTGCTGGGGACACATGGATATTTTGTGAAAATATCAAGGTTTTGTAGTTGATCCTAATCGCTTGAGTCTATACATCAATTTTTGTGGCTTTTGGTTATTTACAATTAAATCAAAGATAAATATTGTCGCATTATGTTTCATCATTCTTTTTAACTCTCTTAAAGTCCTACCGTAATCAATTTTTTCAGTTCAAGTCGTATTTTTGTGCCGACTGATCGAGGATATGAACCGCTGAAGTCGTCTACAAGGAATGGGACAAGATATAGAGATTAATAAACAAACCTGCCTACCCATAATGTGTATCTTTTGCTGTAATTGGCTGTTTTGGTAAAAAAACTGACGGACTCATTTAAAGAAGTGCCATATACCACTTTTTTTTTTGCAACAGAACATTTTTTGTAGATTTCTAGATTTTTTCACCCATGGCGGTGGCAGCATTAAACCAAACATTCATTTTATTTCATGGAGTTGGGGATACTTTTTTGGTTGCGACGCCAGTGGCAACGCACTATAAGAATCCAAATGTCAAGCTGCTGCTGTTTTGGCTAAGCACAGACCCAGAAACCGTCAAACTATACGCATAACTTTGCTGTTATTGTAGTTACTATTGCTACTGCTACTGACGATGGCAATGATGATTAGGAACACCCAAACCAGACACACCTCCCTTTGGTGGCATCCCATAAAGCGTCCAAAATGGCGCGCTCGCATTGCCTTAATTACGTGCAGATAAGAAATGCAAATATAAATATGGCCGCCAGCCGGCAAGTGGCGGCATTATGGCCATTCCTAGGCGCATGGCGCAACAGCTGCGTCGCACTACGCTTTCCAACACTAAATGCTCGGGCATAAACATAAAAAGTCTATGAAACTGTCATAAAGCAGGCAATAGATGTGAACGACCAGAGGGAAAAAAGCGGAGGCATCGATGGCAACGTCACAACAATTTGGCCTTCTTCTGGTCCATCGGGAGCCGTTGGTTTGTCATTGGCCAAAACTCATTTGTAAGGCTGTGCGAAATTGTTTGGCCTGGTTTCTTGTATACAGTTTTATACACTTGACGGGGTAAATAGTATTACAAGTTTGTTGAGAAGTTTGAACCACATTTGCCAGAGATACTATAGATGGCGAAATGGTCAGCCATGTCAAATGATTTCAATTATGACAATCTTTCTGGTTTTTTTGGTTATTAAGTATCGAAGTTTTGTGAGCTGGTATAAAAGTTTCCAGGAATGTGTGCTTTTCTCTAAGTAAAATATTTATTGTAATTCAGTTAAAGTATTAAATGATGAAGGAATTCAGAAAGTACAAGCCCCTTTCATAGTTTAAATAATTTTTTTCGGATCAAATTCAATTTTTTTCAAAAAATGTTTTCGTCTTTCCTTGTACTAAAGAAAAGTAAGCGGTTTTATGTTTTGTTGAAGAATTCTTCTGAAAGATGATACAGTTTTGCGTTAACTTGCATCGACTTTCGATACATTTAAGCCACTCCTAGGCAGCTCCTACAGAAGGACATTTGATTTTATATATTGAAATTTGGTTCAACCTGCTGTTTATTTTTTTCCCCATTTTTGACACCCTTCAATACGATTTTCCTTAAGCCGAACGTCAAGTGTGTGTGTTTGAAATTTGTTTACAACTTCAAAATTTGGTAGATCAGGTAACATCTGTTTATGCAGAGAATCAATAGCTTCTGATGAAATAATCTGAGATTCGACAAGCCTCACGATGTTCGTGGTTGAACGAATGAAGGCCACGGATTAATTCTGAAAACGCTGTACACTCCTGTTGCTGATGGTCGAACTGACGATGCATTTTATAAATATGTTATATTTTTGGGATCAAAGATCTAAAAATATCGAAGCACTTCAGGGACTCTTTGGGACATTGGATAAGGATTCGGCAATCCTAAAACATTTAGTCAATATTGTCGGATTTCTGAATCTAAATTGATTAAATATAATCACAATAAAAATGTTTGACGTTCTTAATTTATTAGATATTTCCCAAAAAAGTGCCAAGGGCTTGTATTCCTCAAATTATATATGACAAATTTTTAGTTATGAGAGATTTCTAAGACTATCTTTGCTCACTAGAACGATGATGGATTGCTATGGTGTTCAAATTCGATTGAAATCCAAAAGATATCGTCCGCAATATCTGATTGCTGTTGGCTTAGAATTTAGTTAAGAAATTCTTTGGCAAACCACTGAATATGTGTAGAATCTACACTATAAATAAAGCATATTCGATTATTGAAAGACTTGGCTCCCGCCAAGTTAAATTCTTTAATCAAGTCCCTTACAAAATTGTTCTACTTTTCTACATAACATTTTTAAATACTCATATGATCGTTGTAAAAAAGCTTTCCCTAACTAAGAGAGTTATTTCTTAAAGACTTTTGGGTAATCAAAGGAAAGAGAATGTATATAAAGATAAAATAAGATTGCCTAACTTGTTTATAAAGAGACTCCCAGAAGAAAATCTTAAGGATGGTAATGAGTTTCTTGGATGCTTTAAATTAGAACTATAGCCACAATGTTAAGACGATCAGAAAGACTTTGGCAAAAACATGGAATAGATCTCTTTTTCTCAGAAGTTTCCAAAGCTATTCCAACCACTTCATGTACTTCTCGATTTGTAACTGAAAGAGAGGTTCCAATCTTTATGATTCTTTATATACGACTTATATTTTCGATTTTCTAAACAACGATGCACTTCATGTGCTACCCAATTTATGCTGGATTCCAATACGGAACATTCCTTATATTTTACCAAGAAATCATTGTATCATGTTGATTTCCGAAATATACCTTTTCATATGAAGCTTTGAGTGGTATCTCATCATTATAACAATTTTCAAAGGAGCAATGCACAGTGTGCCCAGATTGTCATATTTTGTGAAAAATTCTGGCATTTCCGAAATAATTTTTTTAGTGTGACGAAACACACATGTTCTTTAAAGATTGAAGATTGATTTATATTTTTTTTTTGCAATGTTTGAGTCTCCTCAGAGCATATTTCATACAGAGGCAGATATGATCTGCATAATTGATTGATAACTCGGAGAAACTTTTGAATAGGTACTACAAAAATAAATTTTTTTGAAAAAAATGCTCGATTTTTAAATGCAAAAATATAGAAAAATTTCAAATGAATCAGAAAATCTATCTATCTAAAGATAGTCCCTTTCAAATGTTGGCCGCAACTGCGCCGTAGCTCGTCCATGCGGAGGTAAACATATTTTCCTAAGAATAAGATGTTGTTAAAAAAGATTTTTAGCTATCATAAAAGTTTAATAGATTTTTACTATTGTAGTAGAATAGACTGAAGACGTGGTTCTATCATAGTGCTATAGAGAGCATTTACTCTCTAGTTTTATGCCATCAAATTGTGATTTCCGACCAGTGTGCAATGTTAAAAATGTAGAGCATTAAAGATTCACCACCTTCCAATTCATTTTAGCACTTGTTTTTTAAGGTAGTCATAAAAAAATTTTCCAAAGAAATTAGGCAAAATTTTTAGCACAGGGAACGACCATTAGCTAGACTTTCGTTGTCTAAGAGTTGTTCCATGCTTGCAAATTGCGCCTAAAAGCGCGCACAGTGCTTTAAAATTGTTCAAGTGGATGCGGCGTGGAGTTCGCATCCGGAGTTGGCAGCTCATAGACGACCATGGGGCAGCAGCAACAAAAGCCGCTGTGGCAATAGGCTCAAAAGCTTCGTTTGGAATAGTATTTGATGCCGGGAATTTGGCTCCTGGTTGTTGTTTTTGTTGATGTTGTTACCCAAACGAAATTATCTAACAAGCAACACCCAGGCGAGCGCACAGAAGCTGCTCCTGAAAGTATGCCATAGAAATAGTGCGGCCAAGCAGAACTTGAAGAGTCAGCTCCTACCAGCGGGAGGGTGGCACTGCAAACGGCAGTGGGCGTAGCTGATGTTGTTTTTGTTGTTGTTGTTCTTGTAGGCTCTTAGCTATTTCATTTTTAGACTTCTATGGTTTTGTATATGTTTGTGTGTTTGTGTATCTATGTGTTTTCAAAAAGATTATGCGCTTATAATAGCGGAAGTTTTGGTAGCCAGGCATTTTGTATATAGCGGCTGTTAGCTACCCATACTATTAGACTGCCACACCCCTACGCTCTGCCCCTCTCATACATGAAACCGTTAGCCTCTCAAGCTTTTTGTTGGCAACGTTGCTTAAACTCAAATCTCTACAAAATTGGCTTTTGAGCACACATAAAATGTGTAAAATGGGAAGCGCAGTCCATGTCGCAGTTTGTGAGCCGTGTTACACTGTCAAGCAAAAAATTAAACACTGACAGAGCGGAACTTACACACACACACACACACACATACGCTTGGCATAAACAAAGGGCCATAAATTAGCTAAACGAAGTGCATTGTTTGGGCCTACTCATATGCGTGTGTGTGTGTGTATCTGTGTGCGACAGATCCCGCATGAGTCGTAAACCGCAACATAATGAAACATTATAAAAATCATAAAAAATCAACATCATATTTATGCAAGCGCTCGGCCCATGCTGGAACAGACAAAATGTTTTACAAAATAACAACCAAAAAGTTATGTTGGAAAGTGTAGACTGTTTAATACTCTGCAACAATTTTATAAATTAATTTGAAAGCTTAAATGCACTTTGTAGAACTAGTTTATTGGAGAGTTCAATCTGAAAATATTCTGATAACTGATGGCGCTAAGTCAATATGGGTCGGCATGATTCCAATTTTTGGTAAAGTAAAACTATAAAAGGCTCCAATCTTTTTCGTAGTCCTTTTAAAAGTTTTAGTTAGGCTATCAGTCTTATATTTTTGTCTGTCTAGGTTGCCACAGAAATCATGCGCTATTTAGGCTTTGGCCCGAAAAACACACAATTTGGAAAGATACTATTTTTCAGATCCTTGTTAGAATGACAGCAAAGAGTAACTACTATTCAAAATTAATTTCAAATTCTATTCAAAAGCTATACTAGAAATTTTATTTTTAATTAGGTAAGGCAATGATTTAAAGCAACTTTTCGCAAATTTCTATAAAATTTTGAATATAGAACTTGTTTATTTTTCCCGACCAATGCCCGATTCTTAAAAATTCAGCTGTGATTTCAGGCATGACATTTCAAAGTCAATCAGCACTGAATTCATAGCTGATTGTTACGGCTAAGCTTCAGGCCTGAATGCCTAGGACATGCATGTTTTAAATTCAGTGACAAATGAATGCTTAGATTCATGGCTGGTACTGAAAATTCAGGCATGATTTCATGACGAATTCAGGCCTGAACCGAATTGAATTAATTTCAAATTCTATTCAAAAGCGATACTAGAAATTTAATTTTTAATTAAGTAAGCCAATGATTTAAAGCATATTTTGCAACTTTTGGCCAATTTCAATAAAATTTTAAATATTTAATTTGAATATTTTTCCCGACCAGTTGTCAGTTGTCATCAGGTTTCTGCAATTGATTACATTTTAGTCATAGAACCATTAAAGGCCTTAAGAAAAGTTAACGAAAAAATGGAGCACTGGTGTAGCACTTCGACTGGATGTATCGTAACAGAGCACAATCCCTTACAATTTTAACACGCTTCTGCATAAAGCTCGACTAAAATTTCATTCAAATTTGTAATAAATCCCAAGTCATATTTGTTTTGATTTACATTTTGCGAACTGTTAAATGTTGAAAACCACGAAATAAAGTTTTTAGTATAATAAAAATAAATTTTATAACCTTCTGTAATTAAAAATTGTTTTTTTGATAACATTTGTTTTTATTTCTATATTCTCAAATAAAATTACATGAGATTTTGAAACCGACCGAGTGGGCTTTCTGTGAGAATATGAATTCATGCGAAATTTCACCGAAATAGATTTCTGGTTCACCCTGTATGTCTTTTATCTTGCCATTCTCATAGTAACGAAAGTATTTAACAACCTTTCTGATGTTTACGTCAATCTTCCAAAGAACTCATGATTACTGTGAAAGTTTTTACCTTTATTTTTTTTTAATTTTTCAATTAAAATTAATTAAAATTTACATAATACTTTAGGAGGCGAGTCTATTTATTTGTTTTTAGCTGTTTATTGTTTTATATATTAGCAACGCACACGCAAAACACACTGTCTCAGACTACGAGAAATTATCGACTGACTTCTTGATCGTTTTTGTGCTTGCTCTCAGTCTGAAAGCTCTAAGTATGAAAGCTCTTACAATCATGTGTTATTTGGTCCTCATAAACTATGTGTTGGTGCATGAACTTATTAGCAATGTGTTAGTTTTTATAAACTATATGTTCGTATGTGAGTCCACTACAATACGTATTTATTTTTTTATTTATACACATAATTATAAAGTAGAAGTTAATTCTTAGTTTTAAAGGCTTGTAGCCTGAGCAACGTAGGCCTTCAGGTTCAAAACATATATTAGTACAATTAAAATGAAGTGTTTTCGAAATTTTGTAAATAAATCAATAAATAAAGTTAGCTAATTAAACCTATAGCGTAAGTTCTACATAAAAATCATCGCAAGACATAATATAGGTAAAGCCTTTTTTTACCAATATTTTGCTCATAAGCGTACAAAAGACGTTCCTAAAAAGAGAGAATATGCTTGAGATGTTATGGGACTGGTACAAGTATATTCTTTAAAAATGGGGAGATATAAATATTATTATGCTCCGCTAATTTATTCCGAATCATTTAATAGATTTTTCAACTTAATTTTTCCCAAAATAAAATTATACAAAAATCGTCACGTAATGAATTGAGGTATGCTGTGTTTGCATGCATGATAATAAAGAGTTTTAGACTTCCACAAGTATATAACTTGGTAAAGAAATTACTAATTTGCCATAGCAGTTTGCTTACCGTATGCATAAGCTTCGTTTAAAAAGTTTTGGGTATGCAAAATCGAGCCAGAACTTTCTGCTAAAGCCTCTATTGACAACCGATTTACTGACGCACCTAATAATTAAAAGATTTTTCAACCTAATTTTGTCAGAAATTAAAATTATATACAAATCGTCACTAATCGATTATTGAGGTATGCTGAGTTTGAATCATGAAAATAAAAGTAGACTGAAAATATGGGTTTAATTTTTGAATAAATTCAATTACTGTACTATTCTTTGAAAAAAGAAGCGGGCCATATCCTTCTAAACTGAATAAAGATATGGACGATAGAAATTTTTTATCGAACCATCGATAGCTAAAATTGAGTTTTTAATTTTTAAAAAAAGCCAATCTTAAATGAATAAATTCTTTTTTTTGATTTTTAAAAATTATTTAGTTTTTAAATTTTAAAATTCATTATTTAAGTGATCTCCTACTTTAAAAAAAAATACAAATTTAATGTCATTTTATGCGTGGAAGTTCACTGCGAAAAATAAAAAAAATAAAAACCTGTAACTCTTAGAATTGTAGAAGTTATGCTTATTTTAGTGATGGCACCTCGCATGTTCTCCATAGTAAACAGTACCTCTAAAAATGACAAATAAGCATAGCTCCTCGGAATTGCAGGATAATAAGTTCAAACTTGACATGAATGTTTGCTTTGATATTTTCAGATCACTTTTAAAAGTTACAATGAATGTCATGAGCTCTTCTTTAGATATTTGAGGTCAAAGGTCACAAAAATCAGTTTTTATTTATTTTATTTGACAACTATATACTACATAGAAAAGAAATATCTATTATATAAAAACAAAACATAAAAAAAAATCAACTTTTGCACAAATTAAAAAATAAAAAGTAAATTTAAAACAAAATAAATAAATATAAAAAAAACGCTAAAACATAACAGATGTTAATTTTTTAAAATAATGCAAAAAAAAAACAAATTCTTCAAAAGTTTTTTTTAATATTGCAAAATTACATAATATTTGTTATTTGATGTTTGTGTTGTACGCAGTAAATTTATTCACACAAAAAATAAATAGAAAAAGAGTTGACTTTGAAACCTTTATCAAATACGAAGTAAAGTCGCACATTCTAATTTTTTAATTTAATGAACTTTTTTTATATTAAAAATGTATATTAATATTAATTTGCTTTATTTGACATTTATTATAGCTAGCTTAACATATTGAATTAGAGCTTAGATATTATATCTTTGCTACTGGGAAATTAAGAGAATAAATTTATAAGTATAAAGAAGTTTGTGCCCTATGCTCTGACTAAGAGCGATAATTTGTATTCATACATAATATCAAGGAAATAAAAAAAAAGAAAGGAGTTCGACTCGAAAATTTAATGGTAAGGAAAACAATGTCAAGAAAAAAAATCGTATTTATGATGCGAAAAAAAAGTTGAAAGAGTTATAAATTAGGCAGGTACTCTACTGAAGCCAGTATACGTCAGCACGAAACTTGTGCGATATGTGATTTTTTATAGCGAAATTGTTAATAGCGCTAGAAATGAGTTAATCAATCTTTTTAATATAAGATTCCTCGTGCAGTCATTTTGTCGCTTAAAATAATGGACTATTAAGAACCATTTTTTAATATTTATTCGGGGAAGTTTGAATTTTTTGTAAATGAGTGCGCTGACTGCTGCCCTATAACTCAGTTCCATATATCACTATAGGTTAAAATAAAATTTTTATATATTTTTAATTTGTTGTGTAACAAAAGTTTAGATTTACGATTTATAAAAGGGAACCAAAGGCATATAATTTTGTAAATTTTATCTTTAATGTATAGAAGTATTGAATATATATATTTGCCATGACTAGCCATTTGAAAATGGAGTCTCCGCATAATAATTCCTTCTAGTACCGGAGAAAACATCGATGATCGAAGTTTAAAATATCGATTTATCGATGTTGGCCAACAGAGATGTTTCTCCAGCACTACTAAACACCCATTTGATGTGTTCGCCAACATCGATATATAGATATTTTAAACTTCGATCATCGATGTTTTCTCCAGCACTAATTCCTTCTTACATTTACAAATTTAAAACATTTTCTTAACTTTCCATTTTTATTTAAAGCTTTTTAAATTGCACATGGTTCATCACAAATTTTTTATTATATATTATGTAACTTAAGTCACAAGTTTTTTTTATCGCAAAGAGGGTTTTATTTTTTGAAAAATAAAGCGTTGCTCTAACCGCTTGCCTTTTAGAGTTAATCAAGACATTTTACATAAAATCCTGATAGAAACATTGATACGAATCCATTATGCTCACGTTCCTTTGGGTAAAGAGCATAAAAATAAAAAGAACTAAATCCAGCCGAAAATGCAAACGCCGCACGCACAGAATGCATATGTGTTGGCTGGCGGGGGAGTGGGGCAGTGTGAGTGGCACATAAAAACCCGCAACATGTCCTTTAGTTGTTGCCATACAGCTCGTAAATATGCTACAGCTTACATTATTGAAACCAAGTCCAAGAACGCGACACTCTGAGCGTGAGCGTGTGAAAGAGTACAACAGTATGTGCTGCGTGAGTGAGATGGCAAATCAGCTCATAAATTTTGTCGTGCAATTTCTTATGCTCCGTACTACAGATTATAACTTATGACATGGCGGAATTATGCACGGGATTTGTTAGCGGCATACAGCATGACATTGGTCAACACTGAAATTGTTGTAGTAGTTGTAACTTTTTTTTGTTGGACTTCTAGTTCTAGTTGTTGTTGTTGCCAAGGCCTGAGCAACCAACGCATAAAGAGCGCGTTGGTCCTGTATAGAAACGGCCGTTGCCTGGACAACATCAGAGTAACCGCTACTTTGTCTTTTAGCCCACACACACACGATTATTATTATTATGTTATGTGAAAGGGACTGGGAAGGGGGAAAAAAAGATATATGACTAAAACATGTGAATAGAGCAAGAAGAAGCTGCCTTTATGCGGTCTTGTTAACGGCAAACGTTTGTCTGCCCCCGTAACTTTAGTTTGTAAATGTGCAGATACATTTTTTATGGCAGCGAGTGTGGTGTGGCATGGTCACAGCCTTATCACATGCACTGTAGCGCATACTCATACTTAATGCTTTACATATAAATACAGTGTGACTAGAAATTTTTTGGACGTCTTACTTATTTACTCTAAAAACTATTGATAGATAAAATTTAAAGTAAAAGGAGTCATATATATCGTTCAGTTTGAGTTAAAATTGGCTTTCATCGCAACAAACAAGATGGCCGTTACAGGCCAACATGTACACACGCCTTTGTGAGTATTTTGACAATAAAAATGTCAAAACTCCTATGTTGAAAAGATAATATTCAACAAAACTCATGCAGGGAATTTTTTATTTTTTTTATTTTATTTTTTAAAAAAAGTGGGCACTGCTACCTGAAGATCTATTGTACCTTACCCATTATTTTAGGACAAAAGACCATCTGCCTTCCTTATGAAGAGCAATAAGTCTTTCGTTGGGATTCGGCGTAGCTGGAACGGAGTGATTCGTTCAGCTCACAAAAGTGTGACCCTGTCCCACACTATTGCTGGACAGTCACAGAAGATGTGTTTGGTCGTCTTCAAAACAAAGCCTGCACTCT
Source organism: Chymomyza costata (assembly GCA_018150985.1). Taxonomy (NCBI): domain Eukaryota; kingdom Metazoa; phylum Arthropoda; class Insecta; order Diptera; family Drosophilidae; genus Chymomyza; species Chymomyza costata. The sequence goes on along the minus strand of JAECWU010000093.1, from coordinate 87,776 downwards.
GAGGAGTCCGAAAGACCCATTTTTTGCAAGTGATAACTTACAGTATGGTGCCCAAATAAGTAAGCCAGGAACCTTAGGTCCGCTCTACCAAGACCTATAGTTCGGTTCGCATCCGAGGGTGAGACAAGCATTCTTCTTAAATTCGGTAAAGAGAACCAATATCTCCTATTATCACTTAAGGCCCATTTGTTGACCATCTAATGCCACAGAAGGGCGCGGAGCAAGTGGTGGGCGAAGAGTAACCCAGTCTTGCGAGCTCATCAGCTGTCGAATTACCTTCCACGCCTGAATGTCCAGGGACCCAACAGAGTGTGACTCTGTTATGGGAAGACAGGAGTTGGATTTTGTTCACGCATTCCCTAACCAGCTTGGAGGAGATTCTCCACAAAGACAATGCGCTGATAGGGGCCTGGCTATCTGTAAATATGTAAATGTTAGCACCCCTAGTACCTTTAAGGAGGATACTGTGGGCGCAGACCTCTAAGGCGTGAATCTCTGAAAGACACTGGGCCAGATACCCATGCAGGGAATTTCTTACGGCCAAAAGTTTCATCAAATTTATAGGATCCCAGCGACATGTTTGAAAAGATGATATCGATACCTTTTTTTACCGGCTGCATGTTTCAATATTAGAGACTGAATGATTTCTAATTACACTAGTTTACAGCAAAATGTATCCTCAACATGTTTTACTCGTTTCCGTAGTATAATGGCACGCTTAAACCGAAAATGCCGTTTTTTCACAGAACGGATTTGGAGATATTTCGAAAAAACCATTTTTCGAAAATACAAAAAAGTATCTACTTAAAAGCAACAATCTCTGGTTATACTAAGCTGGTTTTGATTATTTTTTTAGCCAAGCTGTAGTAATTACACATCGATTACATGCGGAAAATCTTTTTGTCAAATTTGCGGCTTGGGCGTTATTTATGCATTCATATGAAATTTTTCGTAATTTTTGGCAAAGTTTTAAATAAAATTCTATTTCGAACGTAAATTTAAAAATTTAAAAATTTTTTTCATATTTTCATAATCATATTTCAGCTAGCTTTAAATTTTTGAGAGCGACGTCAAGAAACTCAGTTAAGCATGCTTTTATATGTTTTGCCACAGTTCTTTGTAGTCATCTCGATATTCTCAGCAATACAAGCAAGCCATGCCTTATTTCGTTACGTGACGATTTTTCAATCATTTCAGTCTAAGTAAGCTCCATTAAAGAACTTTGTTAAATTAAATTTACATTTTGAAATCATCATCGTTTCTTACAGAACATTAAGCTTTTTGTGTAAAGGCGTTTGAATAATTTTTGCTCACACTGTATATAGTGCATGCACGTATATGGATTTGTATGTCTTGGCATATTAACATTTATTTTTTACAGTCATTTTGACTGCGGCGACAACAGAGCAGAAAATTTTACTGTGGCTGCTGCCGGGCAAATAAAAACTGACAGTTCACAAAAAAATAAAAAAAAAAACCAGAAATAAAAATAGTAAATTTTGCTTCAAGCTGGCCACATTGTTGCTTTGTATGAACAAGTTACTTATGTATTGCTGCAGCTTTGAGTGTCTGTGTGTTGCTATGCAACTGTCAGCTTTTGACTTTTGCTTAATACTCACAGCCACATTATGATTTATGCACATTTCTGTGAAATCTATTGAGAAATCACTGACAGCAACGAAATATTTCAAACTGTGCAACATGCAACATTTCAAATGCAAGTTGAACAGATAGAGATAAAGTGTTGGTAAATGCTATAAAACCAATGCTATAAATATATCTTTGAATATTAAGTATACTAAATATATCGCAGATCATAATCTACAGTCATTCATAATAAAAACTAATATAGTGTGTCGTTTGACAAGCGTTTGAATAATTAATTGAAATCAGTTTAAAGTCATTCTTAGTAAATATTTAATTATTTCAGTGAGTTTCAACTGCAGTACTGTCAAAATATGAAAATGTATGTAATTTGGAATATATTAATTGCTTTGGATAAATATCAAAGTAATCGTTATTATACGTATAGGCACATAAAACATAATTATTTGGTCGAGAGCGAGAGAGAAAAGCGTTGAGGCAGGTGTGGATCCATGACTTGGTTTTGGGGGGTTTTTCACTTCCATGATTGTGTAAACTGAGCTTGCAAAAAACTGTCAAGCAATTTTTCCAACTTTTGGAATAACCCGCCGTGGATCCGCTAATGGGGTGATGTAACACAATTTTCACACTTTTCGGCTTTTCAATCAATATTTTGGGTTTTATTTTATTATGCCTAAAAAAAAATATTTACTCGCTTAATTTTTTTTATTTTTATCAAATAAAGGGTCATCAATCTTGAGTTTGTTTTTTTTTTTTATGCAAAAAAACACAAAAATTTCAAATTAATCGAAAAATTTTTATTAGCAATAGAAAGAGCCATTCTGGCCATTCGCTTTTTAAAGATAATTCCTTTCCAATATTTGCCGCAATTCCGCCGTAGCTCGTCCATGCGGAGGTTCCAATTTTCGATGACGGGTTCGAGCATAATCGGAGGTATCTCACGAATAACACGGATAATGCTCCAATCGCCTTATCCACAAACACTTACTTGACTGACGTACCAAAAAAAAGCCTAACCCAAGACTTCGACTGGTGGCCAATTCCGCAAGAAATTAATTGGTTCAAAAGGCTAAGCGCGCGAAAATCTATTCCGGAATGAATTCGTTAAAAACTGAATAAAAAACACATGGCAACTTGACATTAATCACGCGTGATTTATCAAAAAACCCTATTGAAAAAAAAACCTCAAGATTGATGACCCATTATTTAGTGCCGGATTAAGAATTATAGTAAGCTGGCAGGGTCAGCTTCAGTTTAGGAAATGAAATATTTTCGAGGCAATTCCTGGCATTGGGACTTTTTTTTATTTTTTACCTAAACACAGTTCTTAGATCTAGCTTACTTCTGAGAGTATTAACATATCCTTGACAAATCGCGATCCAAATTGAAATATCAAAAAGAAAATGTATTAACTTTGGTAGCTTTTGAAAATTGTTTCCGTAAAGCTGTTGGTTGAAGGTTTATTATCCTGTGCTTCATACTATAAAATGGAGACTTTTAGGGCAGGTGCTCACGCTGAACATATATATAGGGCTTTCACGAAGTCGTATAGAAATGAAAGAACTGAAATGCAGAAGCGCCAGACTAATAAGTTCTTAATAATACCAAAAATGCTTTTTTATGTTTGCGCTTTTTACAATACTGCTTTGGACAGAAACACAGAATTTTTTTTAGTTATTTTGTTGGCCAATAAGCGTATTATGCAAAAATTATAAACAAAATACAAAAAATCACACAAAAGCTGTTCTTCGTCGTAACGACGACGACATTATTTAAATATCATACTTTCGCAAGGTCTAGTCAGCTGCACTCAAAACATTATCAAATTTTCGGCGCCGATTTAACGAAGACCATCCATCTAGCTTAAAGTTTTATATCCGACAGTGGGAACTTAATTCAAAAATTTGTTTAGGTATGTACTGAAATCTGCCATAACTATCACAATCAAAAATGTATTTCCAGGCATTTTATATTGTAAAAGAAGAGAAACATATTCATGCTCGACGCATAAGACGCTCTACTTAGAATCCCGTATTAACCTTAATGTAAGTGCACCGCTTACAACTCAGCACGAACCACCTTTTGTCTAGAGATATAAACAAAAGTTCAAATTTTGTTTGTCGAAGCATGAAAAGCGAAAGACGCTGCTCTTAGTAGATTCGCTTGAAAAGGGGCTTAGTTTGCTTCTCGTTGAATTTGATTTCCATGAATGCCGCATCTGTACATAGCATCTGAAAGCTTGTGGCAAGTAAAGAGCATTAATTAGCTGCATGTTGCATGTAAGCTTTGCTGCCTACGTAGTGAAGCGATTTATTTGCATTATGCTTTGTGCCAATTGTGTTGCTTGGCTTGTGCTCCGAAAGCAAAGTCAAGCTTCGCACACATTTCATAACTTGCTGCCAGCAAGGACATATGTATGTTTTTGCCTATTAGTTTTGCTAGTGACGTCATTGTTTCAGATTTATGCAAGGTTGTGTTTAACTACAAACAGGCAGCAAATCAATGTATGTAATGCCACAGCTAAAATAAACATGTTGCCAACTTGAAGTTGACAGGAAACGGAGCGTCTCATTGAGCTTGGTCAACAGGAGATTAGCATGGTGTTTCACTTGCCCTGACACCGACACCTTAGCTGATATTAATGTTGATACTCTGGCTACCGCTTCTGTTTACCTTTCTCTCTTTTGATCCAACCTGGAAGCATTGGGGGTTGTTTTATCAACACCTGTGCTCCACTCTGACACTGACAGTAAAACCTTTGAGCTAGCAGTCAAGGATAACGTGTGCTACCTTGGCCTGTCATATCGCTGTCATTTGCAGCAAAATACACACATACAGTAGCTCACAAAGAACGTATGTTAGTAGTAACAGCAAACTGTAACCAAGGCTGCATCAGCATCAGCATCGCATAACGTAAATAGTTTAGGTGACGTAGATGTAGACACTTGTAGGGAGCAGATATTAGAGAGAAAGTATGTGGAAAAGAGAGTGGTGAATAGAATTCCAAAGCACAAAGCCAGCGCGCCCAATGCTGCCAACAACGAACAGATAAAGTCAACATTGCATCAAATTGCTAATAGACGGGTTGCTGATCCGGGTTTGTATCGCATATGGTGGGGTGAACATTTATAGAACTTTTCAACAAACACCAAGCAAATAGTCGAGCTGACAGCTAAACAGCAGCTATGACCAGTGGAACTCAGCGGAATGAGCGGATACAGTAGAAACTGCTTAGCATAGTTTTGCAGACTATCATCAATCAACTACAAACAAATTTTAAAAGTTAAGTCAGTGTTTCATCGATTTGAAACTATCAAAAGCTTGAGCAAAAGTTTTGTTTTGAAGCTTAACTAAAACATTTCTCTGTCTTTTTCGATACTCGCTTTTATGAAAATTAAAAAAAGTAATGTGGTTAACTCCGACTTTGTGGTAAGCTTTATCATCACAGCCAGTGGCGGATCTCCACGAGGGGTTTGAACCCGTACGAAAATTGAGCTTTTTTAAAAGTTTCGTTGATCTATCTCTTATAAACCATAAGTCAAAAGCGTTCATACGGACGAACAGACGAATATGTTTAGATCAATTTCTCTAGTTATGCTTTTTATGCTTAATACACTGCATTTATACCTTAAGGCTCAAAGTATAAAAAAGTGTCCTTGAAGCAATATTGCAGCTTTCCTTTCTTTTATAATTACTAACTTGGCTTATGGTGCAAACTTTAGCTTGGAAATTAATGGTAATAAGCCTATAGATTTGCATAAATGCATTTTAGTCCCTGCAACTTCAAGGAGGTGCCTTTCTTTTGTAGCTACACGACTTTAAGCCAAACAATGGAATTCTATTTACTTCAAAGAAATGGCTTATTACCCCTGGCTGGCAGCTTAAAGGTAAAATTAAGCAGGATGTTCATTAGAGACCTAGTTCATCAAGAGGCCTTTCGTCACATTGTGAGTTTTTCTTCGATGGCAGTATAGATTTAGGTTAGGTTAGGTTGCATCGGTTGACCCCTGGGGGGAGTCACACATAGACTAGATAGTCCTTAGTATGTGCGCGTGTGCTTGGCGAACGCCAGAAGCTTTAAAGGTGCCCTGTCGGCTGCCTCTTCCAGTGAGGTAAGCCAGGGTTTTCCTAGATATTTAAGTCTCCATGTACATAGAGCGGGGCAGTGGCAGATGAGGTGCTCCAGAGTCCCTTTGACATCTGTCTCCCTACACTTCCTGCATTCATCGCTACTGCAATATAGATTTACGAGCTGTCTTTTTGAACCATTTTTAGGATTGAAAGAGAGCCCGATCCAAAATAGCACAGCTTATGGAATTATTTTCTTAGATAATAGGTGTATTTCCTAAGAAATGCTTTGGTATTCGCCATAAAGAGTTTTGGTGCTCTATATATGTACATATGTTTCACATTGCAACTGCGTATGATATCGGGGTGGGGGACATATGATCTATTCGATCTATGGCCTATGGAAGGACTTCCAGCATGGTTCGTGTGAAAGTCTTGGAGCTCTTAGGCAGACAGCTCGTGAGGTCTGGAAAGCTGAGACAATATAGCATTAATATTGTACTTTGGTCACGGTTATTAACGACATTTTAGTCTGGGTATGCTGAAGTCAGGATGATGCTGGGAACACTGATCCATTCCTTGCGTACTCATCGACACCCTCGACAACTTGGTTAAGAGCGATTGTTTTTGATTTCGGACCACGATAGTGTTGTGGATTAGCTTATCATCCGATGAAAGAGCCACCTAACTATCGCCAAGTATTTATACGTGCCATGGAATATCGTTCGAGACCAAAGCCAATTTTTGCGTTTGTCAAGCTGCATAGACTCAGCCTGAAAGATGTTACAAATAGTTTCATGGAATTCCTTTTTATACATTAAGCATTTCCTGAAAATTGTGAGCTTATTTTCTCCCTTACGACTGCTCTAATAGAATTACGTCTAAGATAGGCTGAGGTGTGGATTGCGCAGATCCATTTAAGAGGGTGGTCCGATAAGTACTTAGCCTACAAAAGAAATATACCCTTGTATATCCCAGCAGCCAATAGTCCACCAGACCAATGATCTATCGGCGAGTTAAGCTCAAATTAGTACATACTTGAATCATACACTCTTCAGTTCCTATCTACCGCGTCTAATGGATCTACCCCGTTAGCAAGTTAATACTGTACAGCTGCCCAGAACAGACCTCCAACTTTGCTCGACACAGTCATGGTCACAGCTATAGCCACACTTAGCAATACAGCTACAGTTTCAGTCGCATTTAGCATGAATGTCGCTTCTGGATAACAAATGCCAATAGCATATTTCAATAATGAGACTCCATGACTGGATACTAGTGCTGCCGGTGGGCCCTAATGATGAGCAGTGCCTGGCTAGCCGTATCCCGATTTTGAAATTTGGTAGGCTGTCGCAATTTGCCTATTGGCCAGCCCTTTATAATGCGGCCTGCCAGCGTCCAGTTGCCTAGGAACGACTGTGCGTCAGCTTCCTAGCAACAAATTAATCGCTTCCACAGTGTGTGGTTGACATTCAGCTGCGTCTCCAACTGTGCGTATCCGTTGCCCACATTTGCTCTATGAGAGAATTCCACAGTCTGTGGCTCATTTGTTATGGCCATTTGCATAAATAAGTCACTGACAGTGCTCGGGCTCACAACTCTTCGAAATAAGAGAGAGCGGAAATTGTGTGACTAACTTGATGAATGTTGCGGCTCGGCGAGAACTAGGAAAGCCATGGCAAGTGTACTCTGTGCATATTTATTCGAAAAATGTTCACAAATCTCCTAAAAAGCTTTTCGAGAACGCATGAACATATGAGAAACTCTCTAATCTGCGTACGAACATTACGCAGATGGGGCTTTGGTGATTTCCATGGGATATAGATATTTGACTTGGACAAAGGAAGCTTTTTGAATCAGCAAGAGTTGCTTAGAGGTTTTAAATTTAAGTGAAAGGGTTTATTTGCATAAGAGTTGAGATGGTATGGGGTGGAATGTACACTGCTTTTATGATCTACTCCACCTTAACCAAGTCCACACCAAGCAGTAAGTTTCTCGGTATGCAATGAATCCTTATGATATTGCTGTGAATAATTCTCTCCCCAATTACGCCAATTTAGCTTATTTATGCAACTTAGCCAAAAAACAAACAACTGTTTCATCTGAATCTATTTCCAATTGTTTCCTGCTTTTAATCGACTAGGACACTTTGTTAAGCAGTGTAATAATCCATGGTAGAGTATTGACTAATACAAAATAAAAACATCAAAAAACTAAGGCATTTACAGTTCACAACAACAGTGTTATAAGTTTTATTGTAATCGATCTTTTACATCGATAACATCAATTATTTTGTTCAGTGTGTCTCAGTTACCAAAAGACCTTCTTGTTAAAGCGTGTTGAGAAAACTTTAAGAATGAAGCGAAAACAAAATTCGCGCCAAATTTAACGCGAGCCACAGAGACATGGATACATGGAGAGGGTCCTTGCTGCCCCTCCAACGATGTGTATATGTGCGGATAATTGACTTTTAAAATGTGTGTGCGATATCACAAAAAAAAAGACAAAAACAAAAACAACAACATTGAGCAACAGTAGCACGAAGCTAAACAAAAAGGGTCGCAGCATATAATTAAACGGCATATTGTCACGCGTCGTTGCAAGGGGGACACCAATACATACATATACACACTCTCTCACTTACACACCCTCATACATATACTCACCCACACACTCGCACAGATAACAGCAGGAATCATCAAGGCCAAATGGGGCGTGTATCTGTATGTGTGTATGTGTGTGTGGTTGTGCGACAGTTTAGGGCTGTTGTTCCTGTTACAAAATGGCGCTGTTGTCGCCATTTAATGGTGGGCCGTTGTTGCTCTTTAAATAAGCTTGGATTAGGTGAAAAGTGGCAGGTGGGGCAAAAGGAAGCTGATTAGGTAAGATGCTTGTCAAGACAGTGGTCGATTTTAAATATGGCCAGGCAGAGTGCAAAAATATGTAAAGTGAGTGCGCGTATAAGAGTGCTTAGGATTAGTTAGGGGTGTTGTAAATGGGATACAGCTGATTTAAATGAAACTAGGGACGCAGCGACAATGGCCAAAACCAGGACTTAGCCTATGTAAGCCTAAAGTTAGTTTTACTTACAGCAAGCTATTACTTTTGGAAATAAATTGTTATGCCTGTTGAGGAGGGCTTTAAGTTTATACTGAGTGTGACAATTATGTGGAGTATTCTTTTTTTACAACGTACTTGGAGGTGCAAAGGTAGAGTAGATTTGTGCAATTTTTGCAACAGGTGGAAGGAGTTTTGACGGGTCATAGGCTTTGTTTGCAACAATGGTACGCTTATCTGTTTAGCATTGATCAACCGTGTGTTGATCTGTCTATGAGTGAATTGTGCCAGAAATATGGCAGTATTTTTTTTAGTTAGTTTTAAACCAATTAAAAAAGTGCATTAAATTCATTCAAATTCATGTAAAAGAACAAAAGAATTATTTATCTCCTAACAATATTCCAACCAGGACTTTTGTTCGGCCAGGGCTGTTAAACATTGAGCTATACATTTTACCAGCTCCTTAAGCAAAAATCAGCATCAAAATCAATCAAAAATCTATAGCTATACATGTATCGATAATCCACTGACTTAAATGATTACCATCGGCCGTAAACCGATCGATCCATGTCTGTCCGTGAATTGTATTTTATATGGAAGTAGATGACTTTTGTGTATTTTGGTTCTCCCCTCGCAGAATTCTTTGATTTACGACTACCAACTAATTACAACGATTTCTAATCAAGGATTGAAAACAAACCATTTTGAGATTTTTTTAGGAAAAACTGGTTGTGAGTGTGGGGGATGTCTGTCTAAGGTTGAGTGTGGGGATGTCTGTGTAAGGTTGTTCGTCTCTGTTGCTCTTTTCGCTGTTGATGTTAGGTGGTCGTGGGCCACACAAATTGAATGCCTATGGGTTTTTAAAAGAACCTCCGACGCATCTTCACTTAAATAAATAATAGCTGCAACATACAAACCTAAGCTAAGGTAAGTTTTAAGATGCTATGCTGCCGACTTTTAAAAGCTCTTGGTGAATATAGATAAGAAAATCCAACCAGAAGAAGGAATAAGCAATGGTACAACAACAAAATGTGATTCGATTTATATAAAGTCAACGTATAAGATGACTAGGTCACCTTAGTAGAATGACTAAAAACAGAGCGGTCAGCAAAGCACTTCACAGACAGCCGATTGGAAGAAGAAGACGTGGACGCCCCAAGAAAAGGTGTAGTGGAAAATGATCTTCGTTCTCTTGTTGTCTTGAACTGGAGGAATGCAGCGGTCGATCGAAGATCATGGAGAGGAATAGTTGCGGAAGCTATAGTCTGTCCAAGACTGTAAAGCCAGTGATGATGACCGGAAGAAGGAACATGCTTCCCCCTTTGAAATATAGTTACAAGAAAGATCGTAGACCACTAGAAAGAAGGGGTAAGGTCATTGATAAGAGAAAGCAGCTCTAAAGTCTGCAGATGCCGGAGAGGATCGCTCCGAACATAGGAAGTTGTGCTGTTTTGTGACTTCATAAATGCAATCGTTTAATATAGGTTTGATTGAATATAACTTTGAAATTTTTGGCTCAAGTGATTTCAAATTAATTTAATTTATTAAAAATTAATTTATAAAAAAACTTTTCAAGAAGTTTGGTCGATTTGTTACTTTTCTTAAAAATTAAAGTCCACATATCATATCAACTTTATTACGAGAAATGTTATTATGTTAAAATTTGGACGAAAATTACTCTTTGAGATAAAGCTTGTAAGCTTAAAAGCCGAATCCCCAAAGTGATATAGATATTTACGGTTGAAATTTTAAGGTTGTGAATTTTTCGCGTTTTGTCTGCGGCTTGCTATACAGAAGCTTTTTTTTTGTTTATCTTGTTCAATATGGTAGCCTATCGCTACCTAGTGCTACAAAGAAAAGTTAAGAAAAAGCGTGACTTCCTATAAAGAACCAGGGAAAAACTATTGCTAAAGTTGTTTTTTAATACAATTTCCAATATTCACATTACAGGAATTTTTATTTAAAGTATGACTAAAAAGCTACAGCACTTAGAAACATATCTTTTTAAGCTAAGCCTGAGTCTTATAAGGAGTGCATAAAACAGCTACAAAAATGTTATTATTTTTATGAGGCAAGACGTGTGGCAAGAAGGAAAAGATGAAGATAAAGAAGCAGACAAAATGAAGGTGGCAAAACATTGACGATGCCTTAACATGCGAACGAACACGAAGCAGGAAAACAGAAAGGCGCCAAAGCAAATTAAGCGTATAAGCAAAAGAAATTGAATTATGTTACACAAAAACCTCAAGCACATGAGAGCAGAAAAGAAAGTTAAAAGAGGCAGAGTGGCGGAGAGAGGGAGCACTAAGAGAGTGCTGCAGTGTTAGGGCGAGTTAGAGAGAGACAAGCTGGATACTATAAAAGCGATACTAAACCGATAATAACATAATCAGCTGCTTGAATTCCCGGCTAAGGAGGGTCTTCGGCAAGCTTTAGTTACAGTTAAAAAGCTAAGTAACGGTAAAGGGAAATGTTAACGTTTGATTTGCCTTCATTTTGGCAAATAATTGTTCAATACTTTTACAGTTAACTTGACTGTAAGCACACTCACACACACATACACTGACATTGAGCATTAAGATACACAGATACAGATACTTGCGTGTGTGTGTGTGTATATGTATGCCAAGTAAACTCATGTAATTGGCTACAATTTGCATAACAATTCTGAAACTGTTTTGCATAAATCTACACACACACACATACAATATAGTACATTCATACAAACATATATCAACGACGAACGAAACACAATCACAACATTATAGCGCAGCGGCAGCGGCACTTATTTTCACATTAGAAATTCCTTTTTTCCCTCGAACCAAGGACATTGCGAATACGACAACGACAGGCGCCTCATAGCATACTTTAGGGGGCCGGGCAGGCAATTATGTGCTTCGCTTGAGCTGCACTGAACGCTCTCATACTTGCTCGCTCTGGCACTCAAACTTGAGACAAACCGTTGCAGCAGCTGTAACAGTACACTGAGATAAACAATTGAGAGCACTGGGAATGTGCTCAAAGGCATGGTTGTATTTGGAAAGTGGTACTCGCGCTTATACCACATACACACAAACATTTGTTTCCGTACCTCAATCGTTTTTTGATCCTGATATGGCTGAACTGGTTTAATTTTTTTTTTTTTTCAAATATTACACTAGTCACACCTGAAAAACTTTTGACTGTTCGGCAAATAGTAGCCAAACTTTCATTTCAATATTTTTTGCAAAAATTTAAAATAATATATTTATTTCCGTACCTCAATCGTTTTTTGATCCTGATATGGCTGAACTGGTTCGTTTTTTTTTTTTTAAATTTTACACTAGTCACACCTGAAAAACTTTCGACTGTTCGACAAATAGTGGCCAAACTTTTATTTCAATATTTTTTGCAAAAACTTAAAATAAAAATTTTTTTTAGGAGCCAGAAGAAATTTTAGGCGCAATCATCCCTCAATACTTAAATACCATTAAAAAATTATAATACAAAAAAAAATTTTTTTTATTTTTTTTATTTACTCATTTTCTAAAGAATAGAATGCTAATAAAATACTTTTAAAAAAAATTTTGCACTTACTGAAATTTTTTTACAGAAGTACTATATTAAAACACAGCTCTATAAATACCGGGGTCATGTCAGTTGTTGGAATGCTAAGGGTCATTTCCGAAGAAATTTGCTGCGTAGAATCCGCATCCGGGGTCACAATTTACCCATCATGTTAGGATTTTGAGATATTTGAGGTTATGTACCCAAAAAACGCAGTTTTTTCCTAATTTTGAGGTTATGTACAGGGTGCAACTTTTTGTGGTCTGGCTTTCCAGCTACATCATTTAATTTAAGAGTTCAAAAGATCAATTACGATTTTATTCGCAAAGCTATGGCTATTCAAAGTTACGAAAGCATCTGCATTAAGCCAATAATTTTTACTGTGTAATTTCTCTTGAAAATTTTCACTTGCTCTAAAAAAAATAAAATAAACCATTTTGGGAATTGGGTGAAATTTGTGGAACAAATTTTTATTTTCTTAGAATTTTTGTTCATAGAAATTAAAAGAAAATAAGTTTCGGATTCGGTAGAAATTTCGGGACCCTGCATATCTTAAAATTTTAATTTATATAAATTTTTTTTTTCGAAAATTATAATAAAAAAAAAAACAGTTTATGTTTGTCTTTAGAAGAAATTTGGAAACCCGCCAGTAATTTTTAGGATTCATTGGTATGAAAAAATCCCCTCATCTATCATATTTTAAGAGTTTTTATGAGCCCAGTGAGTTTCTTACCCCGATTCCATTTTGAATGTCCGCTAATACATATATGCACATGATGAATTGGAGAGACGAGAGTTTTGGATACATTTTTGTGTCCTTTTCCCAAATAGGGTACGCAAAGCATGTTGTGTGAAGACGAAGCTCATTATTAGTGTTATTTTTTATAAAAATTCTCTAAAAATTGTGAGGGGAAACGAGTGAGAACCTAGTATAATACAGTCGAAACATCCCATACCGAACTCCTCTTCAATGAAGTTTCTCATGTTAGAAAGTTGTTTCTTATTTGCTATTCTTATAATCAATGTCTTTTTAACGTAACAAGATTCTGCTCGTGAGCGAATTCGGTTAATGGAAGTTCGACTGTATAATGTTCTGTAGTTTTTATAATAGAACTTATGATCAATGGCATAAAAACGTAAATTTATTTGCCAAGCTTTGCCGAGATTCTTTAAGGCAAACTAATTGACTGAGGTAGACTGCTGTCCTAACAAAAGTTAACATATAATTATTTATTAAGCTCACATACACAGTTTCTACCAAAGTAAAGAAAATTTTCTTCGTTTCCCAACACATTACACTCATATAGCCTCGAATTTTCTTTTAGTGTAGCTGCTGCACGGCACAGCGTAATATAAGTCTTACCAGCAAATGCCGGAAATGCAACGCAGAAATTTCAGCCAACGTAAAAAATGCTTTCATTTCTAGCCATGACAAGCATTTGCTTGCACAACGGAAGTGCGGAACATTTGGCGCTTGCCACACCCCCTTGCCCAACATCTACAACATGTGTGTCACACACGCACATACACTGACAGAAATACAAATATATACACACACACATACACATGGTACATAATTTGCCCTCGACGTTGACTGCCTGACTGTGCCATAAGAGTTATCAAAATTGAAATTTTATTTAAAAACTTTGCCCCGTTCTTTGCATATACTATATACCTATGTACATAAATACATAGTACATAGTACTACAACTGAGCATGCACTCAAGAAGTTTATAAGATCTACTTTAATAATGTCGAGTACATGATTCTTTGCCCGCAAAAACCATGCTCCCGCTTGGAATGTTGGCTGTGGTAAAAATCTCATCATGAGAAATTAAAACTTAAACAGAGAATAAAAAGAAGAATAAAAAGCATCAGGATACAAAAACAAAATAAAAATGCAAAGTATAAAAATTGAAATAAAAAGTTGGCTAGGCAAATAGACGACGCGGCGCTTGACGCTTGCCGCTCGGAGCACGGCATATGAGCTTAAACATATTTATTAAAAGCATTTTTGATGTTGCTCAAAGGCAAAGCCAAAGCCACAACCTAGAGAATCCAACGAGTATTACTCTGGAAATGAAAATTAAATGTAACCGCCGCAAAGTATGCAATTTGGTTTTTGAGTTCTCTGTTGTTGTTGTATAACACTTGATTTGCTCTACGCACTAAGGCAGAGCGCCATCTTGACGCGCATCTACTTGACTACAACTTGGCTCATCTTGATTCATCTTGAATTTCTGACTTTTGACCCGATGCTTAAAATGCTAAATGAATAAAAATTTAATGCATCTGGCAGTTTGCCCCCTGCAAATTGAGTAAATAAAATTATAAAAATGAGTTCTCCGCTTAATTTGCCACAAGCGTTTTTCATTCATTTTTTATTTTGTAAGGGCTGCCAGGCGGTTCTTCGACGAACCAACTCTGCAAAGAATTGAAGTTAAATGAGTGTGCATTAGCTCGCGTACAAAGTGTGGGACATTGTAATTGACTTCAAAATAGCTTTAAAAATGTTTCTAGCTAGAGAGTTGAAAGACGGAACTAAGAAGAAATAAATTCTCTGTTGCCGAGGCTATAAAAAGATTCTTCAAAAAAAAAGTAAGGCGCTGAGATATCAGGCAAAACAAGAACCAATTGAAACAATTTTTTATTGCCATTGGTATGCTTGATAATATGGAGCACCTATGTATTCCTTCCTTGTTCCAACCTATATTTTAAAGCAAATGATAATCAAATGAAAACTTAAAATTTTTGTGTACAAGGTTCATAGTAAAATCGAATCTAAGAAATAGTTTTTTTCAAACTCAATTTTAATAATTTAAACGAAGTTATAAGTTAGTTCAAGGGAATCGTGGATAGGAAGTCAACCGGGTCAGAAGGACTCCATTTGACGCGATCAAGTTGGAGGCGGGGTTTTCTCGGAAAAACTAAATACGCGACAGTCTCTTCGGCTCCCGGATCACTGTAGTCTTTTCCAAGCAGAGGTCCTTGCTATAAACGAGGCTTTAATCTGCTTACGCAACGCCAGCCCAGATAATAGGGTAATAAACATTTACTCAGATAGTCAGGCAGCTATTAAGTCACTTCGTTCGCTATCCTCAAATGCGACGACAGTTAAAGACAATGAAATAGCAGACGAATTGGCTAGACACGGCACGACCATTAACCTCTTTCCGGATAAGGAGGATATACGTATGCCGATGGCCACTTTTAAGCTGCATACTAGGGAAAAGTATAGCTTTCTTGCTCAAAGAAAGTGGAATAACACACCTCATTGTAGGATCAGCCGCCAATTATGGCCAACTATCGACGCAAAACGCTCCAACAAGCTTTGCAGTCTTAACTGTTTTCAGTGTTCGGCAGTTGTAAGAGCGATTGCCGGACACTGGATTGTTGGAGCACACGCTGCCAGACTAAATGCTCCGAGAAATGACTTTTGCAGAAGCTGCAAAGATGAGGAAGAGGTGGAATCAGTTGAACACTTCTTCTGCTCCTGCGAAGCTCTTAGTAGACGCAGGAAAAAGCACCTGGGATACTATTTCCTTCAGAATCTAGCGGAGCTGGAGTTCACTTGTCCGAGAAAGATTGCGAGCTACATTGCTGCATCAGGCTGGGACTCTTTTCAAGAATGCTACAAGGAGAAGGGTAAAAATGTGAAAGCAAATTGATTCGTGTCACAACGCCACAAGCCAGCAGCCGCCCTAACCTACCTACCTTTTAGTTAATTTTTTTGTTATTTATTTTTTAAGTCTATTACAGATGTATGGTTAATACAAGCTTCCGTTTTACCGAGTGCATATAAGTTATGCATTACTGTGGATCAAACATATCAAATAAGAAATGTTGCACAATGAACAAAAACAAAATCAGAGATGCTTTTATACATTTGGATTGCTTTCGAGAAAACAGTAGTGGTACTTGTCATCGGCTTAGGCCTTTTTTGACCATTTTGTTACTCTATGATACAAGTGTAAAAACTATTTGATATACCTATTTATTAAAACGTACTTTATTATCTTGAACTTTAATAAAAATACTCGGAAAATGTCGGCTGTGAAATGTTAGTGGCAAAATACAATTTAACGCCTAAATAAACCTACATAAATTGTCAACTAAAGCTTTAGATGAACTTCCATCGTTGCTACTGCTAGCGCCATCTAGTGCACTTTTGTGGCGCCATCTTACGTAAAGCTTCAGTTGTATCATAGAGCAACATTGTTTTGTTTATATACCTGCGTCCACTTGCCGTACGCTTTTGGACTTTACATTTTGAGACTATTTTTAGCATATGAACTTTTTTCTGTTAAGTTTGTGCTCTGCGGTGCTGCTTTCAAGATAAAAGTGCCAATAAAGGTCAGCCTAATGAATATAGTAGATGTACATTTTAGCGATATGATTTAAAAATGTCTATTATTTGCATACAATATTATTTTGTAGGTTTTCCCGGTAACCCTTGGTTCCTCTTTTATTAGTCTTTAATTGGCAACTCAATGAAATTCTTAAAATCCCTCCACTAGTTCTGGTTTTGGTCAAACTTTATCGAATTTGCAGCATTTTTTAATTTAAAACTGAAGTAGATCTAAAGGTATTTGAAGTATATTTGAACTAGTATCTCAATTAATTTTGAAAAATTAAACGATTATCTTATCAAAAAGTGTTATATTTTAATACATCGAAAAGATAAAAGTAACATCAAAGTTTTAAGCCGAGCCGCATCTCCTGAGCATACTGAGTCCCCAAATTCATTTCAGCCCTGATTTAATTTTTTTGGCAGCTCTCTCAAAAACTAATTTTAACCAAAAATGGTAGCAAAACTCCAGCAAAGCAAAAAACAACAACAACGACAATGGGAACAACTTGTAGCAAAACGACGCACTTGAAACAAATATAAGGAATAAAAAATTATATATATATATTCATAAACTTTGCTACACTCAATTTGCCAGCCCTTGACTTAACCGAACTCATGCTCTATCTCTAAAAAATTGTTTTTTATCTTTCTCTTTTGACCCAACCACAGTCTGGACTTTCGGCCTAGAAGCGGCATTTACGATTTGCAAATCAAAAATACCTCCTACAATCGCGACAATGGACGCTTTGAATGCCGCATCAAGGCAAAGGGCACCGGAGCTGATGTACATCAGGAGTTTTACAATCTGACAGTGCTGACGGCGCCGCATCCGCCCATGGTTACGCCCGGCAATATTGCCGTAGCCACCGAGGACAAGCCACTGGAGCTGACCTGCAGCAGCATTGGTGGCTCACCAGATCCTATGATAACGTAAGTGTTTGGGTTGTAGCACGATTTTTGGCGGGTTTGAGTCGTCGCGTCCGGGTAAAACTCAAATGAAAATTGATGTTGCAGTTTTTTGAGGCTGAAAGCTTTCAGCTGTTTTGTGGTGAAAAGCCAGAAAAAAAAAGATTTGTGGACTCCGGCAGCGACGACAGTTTAAGCACTTCCTGCTGCAGCAACTAAATCACTTAACGGCGTTTTTTTAAGGGTTTTTTGCTTTACAGTAATTTTTTTTTTTTTCAAGCTGCGGCTGGCACAACAAAACGCCTTCATTAATAACCGCGCCAGACGTGTGCGCCACACACACACAGACACACACAAACCCTAAACGTTACATACTTTTGGCACACACTGTACTCTACCCACCATTTTGTTTTTTTTGCAGCTGGTTTCGCGAGGGCAGCACCGTGCCTTTGCAGTCGTATGCGCTTAAGGGCGGCTCCAAGAACCACTATACAAATGCTACGTTGCAGATACTGCCACGACGCGATGACGACGGCGCCAAATACAAATGTGTCGTTTGGAACCGTGCCATGCCCGAGGGTCATACATTGGAAACAACCGTTACGCTGAATGTCAACTGTAAGTAAACCATGGGCTTGGGGAAGTGCAGTGCGGGTGGCGGTTACGCTCCTTTTGACCAACTTTGCCGCAGCCATAGTCAAATTTATGGCTTGACCATATACTCCTTTATTTTTTTCCGTATGCTTTTTGTTGTAATTAAAAGTTGCTGCACGTTGACAAATTGTTGGTCTGACACAGGGTTACGCATACGCCACGTGAACATATGTGGAAGTCAGTTTATGCGTGGAGAAATTGGGGAAATGCTTCTTGCGAAAGTTGTGAGTTGCTTAGGGCACAAAAAAATTTTAAGGACTTTTGTCACAGTGATATACGCTACGATGGAAATGTTTCGCGCATTTCCTTGTCATAGTTACTAGAAAAGGACAGCCTATGAAGAACCGGGAGACTTTGAAAGACTAATAGATGGCCATGTTAACATTGGTTTTGACAAAAAAAATACTAAAACTATTCAAATATTATAGATAAAGATTCGCACTCCAAAAATTTCCACTAGAAACACTAAAGCTCGACTGAAGAGTCTTGTAAACACAATAAACAAAATATTGTTGACCGATTGATTTTCTCTTCTCATGTAAATTTATATCGATACAAAACTAGACATTTGAAATTTTTATTTTTTTTTGTTATAAACACAAATAATTGTTGAATCCGTACGCAGAATATACCCTTAACACAACTGAAATAACAATCCAAAATAGCCAAACTTCGTCCGCTAAGCACGAGGATTAATAAGAGGGGTGGAGAATCGTGACGTTTGAATCTTTTAAGCAAATCCTTGTTTCTTCTTGCTGGAAGTAGATTCCAGGCAAGTTCGCTTCTATGACACCTGAGCTGGTCACTGTGCCTACTCGTGTGCCTTCCTATCTGCTCTTCTATTATGTTCAAATAAAGGCCACGATGCAGCGTCGAATTGCGCACGTACCAGGGGCAATTTGTTATTTGCCTTTTAATTCGGTTTTGCAATACCTGCATACTTTAACAGCTTGTCTTTGCTGCGATACTCCAAATCTGTAGCCCGTAGAGCCAGATCGGGGCAACACACTGGACATACACTGCTTTCTTTGCTCTAAGTGATGAATATACTTTTTCTGTTAAGCAGGCACCGCAGTTGCTGCATATTTTGACTACACTTCTTGCGAGTAGCTTTCAGGTGTGGCCTAAAAGTAAGTCCTTAGACAGCGTGGTACCAAGGTATTTAACTTGATTAGGCTGCTCCAGTTTCACACCCTCTGATTGCATGTGTGGGGTGATTGCCCTTTTAAGTGTGAAGCACGGGTTTGATGTCTTCCCTGGGTTTATCTTCAAATTCATTCTTCTAAAACAGTCATCCAGTGTTTCGAGGTACCTTTATAGGCCGTTAGCCGCCTCTAGTCGACAATTGTTCAGCGTAAGTCGCAATTGAAGCCTTCGAGGGAATTTACAAGTGCTCATCGTCAGGGACTGGTAGATCGGTAGTGTAAAGCGATTAGAGCAGCGGACTAAGAACGCTGCTTTGCGGGACATCAGCCTTCATTCGGACAAGGGAGGAAAAGGTGTCTCGTATCTTGACCTTGAATACACGTTCGTCAGATAGGACCTAAGCAGACAGAAGTAAGGATGCGGAATAAGCTTCTTTACCTTGCAAAGGAGACCGTCGTGCTAGATCCGATCGAATGCTTTTTGAATGTCTATAAACACCGAACTGCAGTACTCAAGGTCATCAAAAGCCTGGAGGACATTTCGCGCCACTTTATGGACTTGTTCAACAGTGCCGTGTTCAGCACGAAATCAAAACTGGTGATCTGGGAGTATGCCACACTAATTCATAACACCAGAAATCCGAGAGCCAACCAACTTCTCCCACACCTTCGATAGGGATGAGAGAAGATTTTTTAATTAAAACAAAATTTTTGTTATTTTGGCTGCAAGTTTTCTTTATTTAAGAATTTGTTTCACTAATCTGGTTTTTTCAACATAGTTAAGACAAAATTTCTTACTTGAAGATTGCCTTCAAAAGATTTGAAATTTTTAAGTTTTTTTAAGACCGTCTGTTTTCTCTTAGTGTTAGAATATATGATTTGATTTTAACAATTTCAGTGATTCTTTGAAAGAAAACAACCTTACTGGTTGTCCGGCTAATCAAAAAAACTTGCCTAAAACCGTCCAAATAGAGGCAGGTTCGGAGGGAAGAATCTGTTTTTATTAAAATTATTATAATGAGTGTAAGAAAATGCTAAATTTGATTTTCACTTTTAATTTCTCTAATTTGCTTCTCTGTTGAAATACCAATGATTGGGTTTTTAAAAATTCGTTGATTTTTTTAAACAAAAAACTTGCCGGAAACCGCTTAGAGCAGGCAGGTTAAGACAGGAAAAGGTGATTTCATAAAAAATATTTTGATAGAAAAAACTTTTATAGTTTTACACTTTCAATGTATTTTTTTATAATTTTTAAGACAAATCAATAATAAAAAATAATTATTTTCTCTGATAAAACTATCAAAGCTTTTAAAACAAAAAACGTATGGGATATTTAATACATTAAATTTATTTTAGAATTAAGTGACAAGCGACCGTAAGCCGCCACAAGATATTTTTAAAAATTTTAAAAATGGCTTTGTTTCTTAAAACAAATATTTTTGGGGTCTCTTAAATAAAGTCGCAGTCCCTTTGACCCGATCACATCAAGTTTTCGAGAAAATCGGATTTAAAATAATACACATTTCCAAACAGCTCCTGGAAGTGTATTAAAATAGTCTTAGCTGCTGTGTTCTTTTCCAGCAGCTCTCAAAGACGCCTAAATGTTTTCACCCTATATTTGTATACCCTATACCAAGAGTAATAAATATATAAAAAATATATATTCTTCGTAAGCATAAACAGCCGAGTCAAAAAAGCCGCTTGTCTTTCAGTTCTTATAAACAAAGGAATCTCAGAAACTTTAAGGTGTATTCCCAAAGTCTTTCCACAAGATAGACATTATCGAAAGGCAGATAAAGTTCATCGATTCATGTCAATATCTTGCTCTGTTCTGCATTGGGAAAATTTCTAGTATGCTGTAAAAACTAGATAGATAAAAACTTTAAAAATTTTCGGCTCAAATCGAATCAACGAAATATGTCATATCAAGCCTCCACGAGCAAATTAGAAATAAAACATGACAAAATAAACAAGGTCTGAACAGAGCAAACCTTTATTCTCTCCTAACCATTTCTTGGTTTTTAAATTTCACACATATTCCTAGCTTTTCCCACTGATATTTCGTATATTCTCTCAATTCCCAGTTTTTCGCGATTTGGAAATTGTAATAATTCGGCAACCATGAACCCAGTCAAAGCCAAAGCACGAGCTTCAGTGGCCGGCTGGTTGGTTCATAATCAACGTGACCAAATGTTGGCCATGTCAGCGGCTGAACTTTGCACGGGCCGTACACTATGTTGACCCAGCATCAACACTCATACTCTCATATACTCATACACTCACACAGCAGCTGTGGGCACACTTGGCAGTTGATTGCTAGTTATTGGCCAACAACAAAAGGCTGCTACCAAAGAGCGTGCTGCTGCCTTCATAGTTTAATAACTAACTCAGCGGCAGAGCAGAGCGTGCGCTCAACTTGTCATATTAGCCGACAAGTCTTTTATGGGGAAAGGGTGGGTGCCAGAGGGCGTTCACGCACAGCTGGCAGTCACTTGCCATACCAGGCAATATGGCAGCCACTTTTTTTTTTGTATATTAAATTTCAAATAAATACACACACACACTCGCACGCACACAAAGACATACAATATATAGAAATAGATGTTGCTCTGTGCGACACACGCTGCGTATGCGCAATATACTTGTCACGTTAGTTTCATTAAATAAAAATCACTAAAAATGACATGTTATGAAATCTGCATAAAATTTATGCAAGCGCATAAAGTACAACAAAGTTTTTGTTGTTGTTCTTGTTGTTGTTGTTGTTATTACTGTTGGTACATAACAAGTATCGCGCTAAGCAATAAAAGGCATTGAGTATGTTAGAGAGAGAGTTGGGAAAATATGCTGAGAGGGCGGCTTAATAAGTTAGCCACTTTTTGAATTTGGCCAAAGGGGCATTAAAGAGCTACTGGTGTGTTAACAAAGAGCCTTAAATTTTTTTTTTTTGAACCAAGCAAAGGCGCTCGGAAGCTTTTAAGAGTCATTAATAACTATATTAAAATCGTTGGATCGAAATATTTTAATTATTTTTAAATGCTACATGCGTCGAAGTCATCGCTTGAGATTTCGATCATGGCTGCAGTTAAATTTGGCTCTGCGAATAATAGCTGTAGCTATGATTTCTTTTTTGGTAAACACATATTTAAGTTAATTTATATGGCTTAAATAGGAAATAATATACTATAATATAACATGTGTTCACAAAATCACAGACACATCAAGCTGACCTCGTTGCAAAAAAAGCACAAAAATATATTCATAGGAAAACATAAATTGCAGTCATTTTTATATATGCCGGATTTGTAGCCGCAAAAGTACATAGCAACAACAACACCAGCAACAACAATAATATTAACAACAAATGCACATGTGTTTGTTACCAGCAGAGTGTGTGTACATAAGAGTGTATGTTCGTGTGTTTGCAATGGCAACGTAACAAATATTTATAGTCTCTGCTATTTGGCACAACAAACAAGCAACAAACAAACCATCCCAACGTAAGAAACTTGTCGAGGAGAAATGACTAAAGTCCAACACATGCAATCTACAATAACAACAACAAGTGGTACAACAATCACAGCAATAAGAAGAAGAGCAAACAAGAAACATCAGTAAAATATAAAAGTTGCAAAAACTTTGTTTTGAGAGATAGTAGATTTCGGATACCCTGACAGATATGTAGATATTTACTTGTAAATAATCTAAAAATCAAAAGGTTTTAAGATTGATGAATTCCAAATGTTTCAAGAATAATACCTATAATATTATATGGATATACATTTTTTTGTAAATTCTTTTAATGTCTAAAGACGTATACGCAGAATGCATGGATATTTGGTTTTGTCCTTCCGTGAGAAAGTTTTTCTGCGTAAGGAAGAAGCTTACAAGAAAATATAAAAAGTATACGTATAAATACGACATATAGAATGAATAATTTTTTTTTAAATTTCTCATGATTGCTAAACTTTGGTTTAGTTGTATACAGAACCTTTTGGCTATCATTTTTTTTTATTTTATGCCCATGGCTATTAAAAATATAAAAATAAATACATAATAATAATTTTTATAATAAATGAAAAATATAAATTGATAGTAGAAAACCGGTTTATGCCATTAATAAATAAATAAACAAATAACAATAATTATAATCATAACAAAATATAAATTAAAATGGAAAAATAAATTTTTAGTAAACGCATAAAATGAAAATTTTTTCAAATTAAACTAAAAATATAATCGATTGCATTTGAAAAAACTGCAGTATTGTCTGCTGAGATCAAAGGAGATTATTTAAAATTTTTAAAAAGAAGAATAAGAAAATAAATAAGAAAAAAAATGTCCATAAAAAATCACGAAAATTTCATTTCCATTGAATTACTAAATATATTTTTGTTTTAATTACAACAAGCAAAAAAATCCGAAAAAAAATATTTGTATTAGATTTGAAAATATAGGTAATTCTATATCCCTTACTGAAAAATTTTTGTTGATAGTCTTGATAATAAAATGTAATTTTTAAATATTAGAACCTGAAGGCCTTCGTTGCTCTGTCTACAAACCTTTTGTAGCCTAGAATAAACTTCTACTTTATAATAATATAAATAAAATAAAAATAATCATTTTTAAATAAATTTTCAAACTTTTTAAATATGATTAGTGAAATTTCCTTAAATCTTTTTTTTACAATTAAATCAAATGCTTTGCATAAACTACAAAATGTTTTTTCCCATTCCATATGTTTTTATGCATCTAAAGAAAATGTGGCTTTTTAAATAAAGTTAATGCATTTTTCAAAAAAATTTGTACTAGATGCTATAAAGCTCGATCTATCAATAATTTTGTTTTAACAATTTTGAAAAAAAGGAAAAAGTACAAATTTCTTGATTAGTTTACAATCAGAAAATCTAAAATATTTTGTATAAAAATAAACAAATATTTTTGCATGTTGAATTTAATATTAATACATTTACAATATTTAAATTCAGCTTTGGTTAACAAACATTTTTTTTGTTATTTAAAAACTCAAGCACAAAACAGCAAATATATAATTTTTTAACGCAAGAAATTTATTTTTAACAAATCCAAAAAATAATGACCAAATTAATTGACATTTTCGCAGAGTTTAAGATCTTTCGAAAATTTTTTGTTAGATTTTTGGTAAATATAAACTTAGTAGATTTCTCAAACTTGTATTTTTTTGTGCTCTCCTAGCACAAGCCCTTACTCCTAAAACGAAAATTTACAAAAGTTCTTAATTCCAATCTAAATAACCCACTTCTTCATCAAATTAAAAAAAGGGGAATTGCAAATTTTTAAACAAAGTAATAACTCTTTTAGATAAAATATATCAGAAGAATATAGGGAAAGTGCCTTTATATGTGGACGATTCTTTTTAAATCTAACATCGATTTTGGTTAAAGAACTTAATTTCGCAACAATTTTTTTTTTTTTAATTCGATAATTAAGATTCGTTTAATTTTCGATCGAAAGACGTCTACTGGAAAAAAAATTTTTATATAAAAATTCGATTTGATTAATAATAAAATTTTAAATTTAAGAAAAAAAAGGCACATAACAAAATAAAGGATTTTTTTTTAATTTCAAGTTTATTTTTATAAAATTTTTACTTAATTTTTTGCATAATGCTTTTTTTTTTTTTTTTAATTTATGTATAATTTGTATAGTACTATTATTTCTATTACAATAGAAACTACATTATTGATGGTGAAAAAAAATGTTGTTCCTGATAATGGCCGCATGACCGCAGAATATTATTTTATGTTATTCTCGTCACAAAATTTTTGACTAGCTAAAAAGGTGGCCATGCGATTTATCTTCTATTTCACTTCGTTCCAATCCTGATGACACGTTTAATATACTCTTTTTAAGCGTATTATAACAGATAACCAAAGCAAGAGCAAGGCAAACAGTCAAACAGTGAACAAGAATAAATGACAACAAAACTAAGTGGGAATATGAAGAAATGAACAGTTGAGTCAAGTCGGCCCAAAACACAATGCCCCCCTTGGAAATGTGTGTACTCTGTTGTGTGTGTGT
Source organism: Chymomyza costata (assembly GCA_018150985.1). NCBI lineage: Eukaryota > Metazoa > Arthropoda > Insecta > Diptera > Drosophilidae > Chymomyza > Chymomyza costata. The sequence goes on along the minus strand of JAECWU010000093.1, from coordinate 62,384 downwards.
GTATGTGTGTGTTGAGGGCGGTGTGGTTCTGTATGGCAGGCGGGTAATTTTAGTTTAGTATTTATGATGCTCATTTAAAATCCATTAGCAGCAAGTCAGCAGAGGTCACAGCCAGGCCACAGCAGGCCAGCAAACCAACAGACCAACAGACCAAGAGACCAACTGGCCCAAACGACCATAAGCGGCCATAAACTGAAGCCAAATAGCCAGCTAGAGAGTCCAAAAGTAAAGTCAAATGCCTCCAAGGTGCATTTAAGTTGAAGCCAAAAGTGGCCAGAATAAGATTGAGAAAACATTTCAAAAATAACAACAATTGAATTTGTCGATTTGAAACTTAGCCAAGCGCAGTTTGACAGCTACAGCACACATACACTGCGCAGTTTGACGGGCATTGAAGTGAAGTGAATCGCTTTGTAAAGCGTAAGAGAGCGAAGGAAATGCACTTAAACGCGATAGACATAAAAAACGTAGTTTTTAATTGAAATTGTCTGTATGTGTGGGTGTGTGCGTGTGTGTTAGAGAGACGTAGAGCTGTGGTAGGGGTACTGTACAACCCACGGGATAACTTTGGAAACTCTTGAACATAAGAGAGAAACGACAAAGTAATTAATTCTTGACGCTTTTAAAAACTTTTTAAATAAGCGTATAGAAATGATTTCAATACAGAGGAAGTGCGTTTGACAAATATGTTTATAACTTTGCACGCTTAAAACTTTTAAATTTTTTGCAGACTTTTTGAGATGCGATAAAATTGAATGTTAACAACATATATGCATAATCGAAGCTTGTATGATATGCTGCATTTTATAAAAGTTTCAGGATATCACTTAGATGTGGTCTGAGCTTCAAAAAGTTGTGGTAAAAGCAAGACGAGAAGCGTTTAAAATAATGCGGGTTAGGCGGGATTTTTAAGCATTTCGAAATGGCCTTTAGATCCAAAAACGTTTGCCGCATTCCGAACTTTTTTGTTGTTATAATAATTACATATTTTGGCATAATGATAAATGGGCAAGTACCTACAACAGCTTAAAGAATAAAAAAATGTCCTGTTTGTCGGGCATATTTACTTTTCTGCATTATTGGTAGACTTGCTCAACTCGTTACTCGGACATTTTTGGCTCAAGAGAGTGGTGTATACACGGAGGTGGGGGGTTAGTGTCTGAACAGTCACAAATGTTGGAAAAGTGGGTTAACTACTTTTTGGAACATCTGATATAAGTGGGTGCTCCGATAAGTACTTAGCCTCACCGCCCGATGGCGCTACTATCGCATGTACTCGTGTAGTACATTCCAGTAGACGCCTACTGTCAAAATTTCCGCCGAATCGGATTCGTAGTTTTGTTTTGACCGCGTGAGGAAGCGAGTCCAAAATTTTCGTTTTTGTTTTGTAGACTAAGTACTTATCGAACCACTCTCGTATATACACTTCTTTGTGAAAAACCTCCCTAAGACCTAATTCTGGTTCCGCACTTGGCTTAAGATATTTATGACCGAACAAAGTAAACACCCCAATTAAGTTTTTTTAAAATTTCCAATTGGCATTAAATTTATGCAAATAAATCTAATCCAGAAAAGCAGATGCTAAAGACTCCGCAAAAGAAATTGATATATGTCTGTCCGTACGTCTGTATGAACGCCTAGACTCTTGGCGACTATTAGAGGTAGGATAACCAAACTTGAGATGAAGATTTCTTATATGTGCAGGCAAACCAAGTTAATTGGTTTTCTTCTGATACGCACCTTCCATATCCAAATTATTTCAAAGCTCTACACTTTCCACAATTTTAAAGTTGCAGCTTTAGTTCGTATATATCGGTAAAATGGCGGAAAAAATATCTTTAAAAATCTTCGAGTAATACCAAAAATCGTAGGAAATCGAACCAAATCTCAGTAATAATCGTTCATATAGTATTTTGGAAGTCTTAGTCACGTCTTTGGCAGAAGCGTGCATTAGGGTAGCTAGGTTGGTAGAGTTTTGGCCTGAAAGTTAAGCTTTGAGTCGTCTAGACGTGAAATTTCAATTCCCAGTCAAGGAAAATTTTTTGATTTCAATTACACGAACTTATATGTATGTATGTAGACAGAAAGTTGCCTTATAATGGGATGAATGGTCACGGCTGACCTTATTATTACCGTTATCGTTTTCGATAATCGATTTTATCAGCGCTACACCTTTTATCGTTGCACCGTAATAAATCGATAACTGCATAAGCAGCACAAGCCATTGAAATGAGAAACATCGCCATTATTCTATAATAAAATATCAGGTTCCACAACTGAAAGCAGTACCTATAATATTAGCGCAATCTCTAACTGCAGTTGTTGCTGCCACTGTATGCTGCCGCACATCCTTTGATAAGTATTTTATAAGCAGCGAGACTCCCCAATGCGATTATTTAAAAAGCCAAAAAAAATCGCTGAAAGAAATAATCGCAGCAAATTAAAAAAAAAAAAAAAATAAGCTACAAAGTGCGAGATGAAGTCAAAGCCGCCACAGTCATGGCATGCGGCATGTAGCACTGCTGGCAAAGAATGGCAACGCCTGGCAGCAGTATATTTGGTTTGTGCGTGCATCACCGCATCAGGTGCAAATATGATAAACAAAGTGAGCACCACGCAAACCAAATGAAATGAAGGTGAAGCGTAGCATTCTGTGTGGCAAGAACAGGTGGCAATGCAATGGGCCAGCAGAAATTGCGCATACGCAGCGTGCCACTGCACGCGCTGTCAACTTAGCATAGTTTTAGGCACTGACAGAGACACACGGCACGAATTTTTATTATGGCAACAACACACGCACTTGCGATCTGGCGTGGGGCATGCATGGCGTGGAGCATTAAGCCACAGCAAACAGTCGGGGCGCGACCAATTGCATCAGTTCGCTGGCTGTCAACTTTATAAATGTGCCACATGCGTGGGTGTATGCATGGGTCTCTATGCGTGTGTTTGCATGTGTGCGTATGAGATATAGATGTGTGTTCGGTGCAACGTAGGTGGCACGTGACTTTTGTGCAGTTGCTCGATGCACGATGCATGTAATAAAGTTTGCTTGGCGTTTTCTTTTTGTTTGTGTGTTCGTGTGCTTCGTTCTTACTTACATTTTTTTCGTTTTTTTTTTTTTTGTCGAGTCCTTGGTTTGGTTCCTGTCCTGCCCCAAAAAGTCGCAACATTGGAAGACAAACAGCACTCATGTGTCCGGGCCGCTGAAGTGGAAAGCAAAGCCGTTGAAAAGACATTTCAATTTGAATAAAACTCACGATAGTCACGCGTAAGTGTATGTGTAGGTGTGAGTTTGTACGGGGGGTGAGTGTCTGTGTGTGGCATGCAAATGCATGAACGTGCATGCAGCGACGCCTGCCAATAATGTGCATTAGCTGCAAATGGTTAGAACAAACAAATGTCATTGCCAAATGGGAGTTAAAGGGATTTGGCAACATGCAAATCTCAGACATATCGATTGAGACTTTGCGGTTGCATTTAAATAATCAATTTATATTGATTAGGCGGTATAATAAAAACAAAACTATTTGAACTTCTTCAGCTTAAAAATAAAAACTGCGGTAAAAATTAAAGAATATAAAAGCTGGATCAAAAAAAAAAAATACAGAAGAAATATCGCATTTAATCAGTAGGCTTTAATTGAACTAATCCATTAAAAAAAAAATTGAAAAATTTTACTTTCAAAATCGTTAATAGATTTTCAAAAAATTTTGGCAAAAACTTAATTTTAAAAAAGTAATAAAGTATTTTACTTTTAATTTATTTTTTATACATTCCCTGCTTATAATGCATAATCTCTGCGCCCTGCGCACTTCGCAAGCCAACCCCTTCTTATATGATATAATCAAACGATTTTGATAAAATTTGGTACAAGTCTTGAGAACTCTAAAAAATTTTCGAGTGCCAAATTTGGTAACGATATCTTTATAAACAAAGAAATAATTCATCTAAAGCTTTTGGTTTTTAAAACAAATTGAGATTTTCACTTGAGAGATCACTTTTTACAAAAATTCCGATTATTTACACATTTTCTTTCCGATTTTGATAAACAACCACTCATTTTCTTCGTAATCGATCAAACTTTACGAGCCATGAAAAATACTGCATTAAAAATTTTTTTGTAATTTTTAAATTTACGTGCGAAACATAATATTTTTTCAAAACTTTTGCCAATAATTACGAAAAATTTCATATAAATGCATAAATAGCGTCCAAGCCTTAAATTTGACAAAAATATGTTTTAAGTATAATTAAAGTATAAATCAATTATCTACAGTTTATTAATAAGTTTGGTAGTTATTTGCTTTTAAATGAAGACACTTTTTTTAATTTCGAAAAATGTTTTTCTCTGAATCCGAGCTCAAGACCCAAAAAACCCTAGCACTGTAGTGTTTCAAGATAACCTCCAAAAACCCCATAAATTGCTTTATAAATTTTATGGTACCCAAGGAGAGTCGCTGAATCTGAATCCGAAGTCTACAAATAAGGGAACATTATAGTAATATTTGTTTAAAGTATTGTTCGGATGCCATGTCGAAAGAACTCTTCGTCTTTTAAAGCTATCCATGAATCGAGCCAATTACTGGTATCTTCATATGACGTAAAGCGCTGCTCGCGATGATCTCATTAATAGTATTCGGTAAAGTCCTTTTAGTAAGGGTTTCCGTAAGTTTGAGTAACTCATAAAACTAAACACCTGGATGACTCAAAGAAATATAAAGCACGATATCCAGATGGGCTACATAATTTTCGTTTCCTTGTGTCATCGCAGTGGATGCATTTTTTAGTACCTAGGATGATGCGATGCAAAAACTCTTTATTTTATGCCTGATAATGCTGATGTTTAGTCATAGCTATTCTAATTCAATGTAATGTAGTAATCAG